>VZRU01004560.1:21741-100103 GCA_013398155.1 Pedionomus torquatus
TTTTTTTTTTTGTTTTTTGTTTTTTTTTTTTTTTTTTTTTTTTTTTTTTTTTTTTTTTTTTTTTTTTTTTTTTTTTTTCCGACTGGGCTTTTCTCATTTTCTCCCCAGCTGTTGTTATTTTGTATACACCCCTATCAATCTGAGCTAATTTTTGTAGCCGCGTGTATTTGATATCCTTGGAAAGAACATAAGACAGCTAAACTGATTTCTCATTGCAGCTCCTGTCCACCATCTGTAGTAGGAAAACTGTCACTTGCAAACTAGCTTTTGTATCCTTACAAGGTTTCCAAGAGTCCTTTTTTCTCTTTTTATATCTCAGACCTGTGAGATTCTACCTGTGAATTCACCGTGTTTATTAAGGTCTGCCTTCCTGAAATCCCTGTTTTATTACCTTCTTCTGCCTCTTCCCTTCTTAGGGAATGTGTGTGTTACCTTTACACAAATAGTCTTGCATTCCCAATCAGTTCCTGCCTCTGCTAAGGATAAAAACTACAAAAGCCTTCTCTAGCTGCTTCTTGTACCCTCTTAAATAATGAAGCGTCTCAAGAGCTATGTGGAGCTGTGTTCTTTTTCCAACAATTTTTGGGTTGATTGAGCACCTTCATTACTGCCGACTCTTAGTTGCAAACAGTTCTGGCTTGCATTGGCTTCGTCTACGTTGATGACATCTACTCCCAATGTTAGCAAACACATTCTTCCTCCTATCTGTTTTCGTCAAAGTTTATTAAGTTTAATATATTTATTTAATCAAATTTTTTATAAATCACCTTTGTCCTTCAGTGGTTCAGACCTATGAGCACCACTGATAAACACATCAATGCTTTTTCTCTTTTTTCCAGAACAAAGCACACAACTTATATTAACATCTGATTTCTTCCATAAATCTAATAATGGATGATATATTGGCATAACTCATGATAGGGGACAATTGCAATGATATAGAAGTTCCTTTAAATGATGGAATTTATTTTCTTCCCTTGTGGGGAGCATTTTGTAGTGGTGTGACTGTTCCATGCTGGTGAGGCTGAGCTGCTCTAAGTTTATGGTTGTGCCTAAAGGTATGCAAAACTGGTGTGTTTACAAGGCCTGTGCTTCCTTCTATGCTTTTAAAGCATCAAAGTGCAACTTAACCAATTCCCCCGTACTATGGTTTAGTTTTATATCCAGGATTCTGCAGCACAGTGACAGAAATTTTAAAGATGTCATCCCATTAATTAGAACTAATACCAAGGATAAATTACATGAAATGAAGAAGACTGTAGTGACATTTTTGCTTAATGTCTTGTATTTAGTAGAAGTCTCTATTATTCTCTTCATTTCTCTCAGAATAATCTCAGCTCTACTCCATCCTACTTCCAAGAGTCCAGGTGCTCACAGTGATTTTGCCACAGAGTGTACAGGAGTCGATTGTAATTTATTTTATCCAGCTTATGTATACTTCATCAAGGCATTACAATACAGATAGAACAATTCATGTGATCAACATATTGAAGATATGATACTCGCCTTTTAAAATTATGTTCCACCCCTTTTTCAAAATGTCACACTGAAGTTTTACTTTGAAGTGTTTTGTTAGTGCAATGAGAAGGAAACATACCCTTAGATGGATGGATAGTAATTCTTAGCTTCTGGTAGCTCTGGTGCCCTCAGCATAGGAAAGACATGGACCTGTTGGAGCAGGTCCAGAGGAGGGCCATGAAGATGATCTATGGCCTGAAGGATCTCTTCTGTGAGGACAGGCTGAGAGTTCGGCCTGGAGAAGAGAAGGTGCCAGGGAGCCCTGATTGCAGCCTTCCAGTGCTTAAAGGGGGTCTACAAGAAAGATGGCCTACAGAACATGATTTGCCTGTTGCAACAGGACAAGGGATAATGGCTTTAAACTAGTAGAGGGAAGATTAGACTGGATATAAGGAAGCAATTCTTTACAGTGAGGGTGGTGAGACACTGGAACAGGTTGCCCAGAGAGGTGGTAGATGCCCCATCCCTGAGGCCAGGTTGGATGGGGCTCTGAGCAACCTGATCTAGTGGGAGGTGTCCCTGCTCATTGCAGGGCTTGGACTTGATGACTTTTAAAGGTCTCTTCCAACCCAAACTATTCTAAGATTCTTTGTGGAAAAATTTTCCATATGATGAGTTATCACATTTCAGAGCCATAATATATTTTCTGCATTGAGATCTGCTTCCATTAGGTTTACTGGTGGATCCTGGGATGTCATCTTCAGCTGCTCTTTTTTTTTGTCTTGGATCTGAGCTCTGCTGAAGACGTTTGTTCCTCTGCACTGTGGTAGAAGGATATCTTGGCTTCCGGCATAGGGCACTTGTGGTGTAGAAACCTCCAAACCTTTTCCTGGAATCCTTGGAAGAAGAACCAAATGTTATTTTCTTTTTGTCTGAAACTGTTGTGTGTTTTTTTTTTGTTTGTTTTTTTTTTTTTCTTTAGAAAAAGGCAAGAATTTATGTGCAGGTGAAGGCGTACCAAAATTTATCCTAAAAGGGAAACCAATAGCAGCACATTCCCTTCCCAGTTCCGTTTATCTCCTTTAAGAACTGTTGGTTTTAAAACAGCATGTAAGTGACTGCATTAAGTAAATTCTGTTATGTGCTTTTTGTCATGTGGAGCAGAAAGAATATTAAATGATGAAAAGCAGGTGTGAAATATGTTCTGCAAATACACTGGAGGTATGTCTTGATTTGAAAACAGCTTGAGAGGCATATCAGCATTTCTCAGAAGAGAAAAATATTTTCAGGTCTCAATAATTAAACAAAATGGATGGTTTTGCCAGTTCCCCATACAGTATCAATTGTGAGAGATTTTTTAAGTCATAATTTTAATCAGAAATGAGGTCTTGAAAAAATTCATGTTCTAGTGAAGTTTTCATGTGAAAGGGAATGACATAGAATTACTGTCACAGGCCCTGAGAGTTGTCTGCTCTGAATGCAGAAGGATTTCAGGTTGGATAAATGAACTTGCTTTTCTGTAAAACATTTGAATCTAGGATTCATGAATAAAACAAAATATCTTGTTTGTTTTTTTTTTAATGAAGGTTGATGAAGGGACAAATGAAGATAGGGAATACAGTTAGGTCCTACTCAGCTCCTCACAAATAAAACTCAGTAACTGTGGTGTTTTGTTTTGGATGTTAATTGAGAGACAGTTAAATCAGACTTTTTTAGATATTTCCAGTTCTCCCTAATAGTATTTCTGTAATATCTAGCTTTGGCCAGTACTGAAATGGTAATAGAGGATCCTGCAAAAATAAATTAAAGAACATAAATATTTTCAGCTGACACTGTGGTTATTCTGCTTGGGCATAAAGCTTGTTGGGTTCTTAGGTAACTGGAGGATCTCAAGGATGGGAAAGAAACCTTGTGTTGTCTCTGCCTTCGCATCAGTCAAACGCAGCATGACCAGAAGGAAGAAAACAAACCTTATCCTGCACAAAAAAAGATGTATTTGGTTTTTTCATTGAATCATTTAGGATGGGTGTACACTGAGTTGTGGAGGTACCTGGACTAATATTGGATGACCCAACTCCAGACTTGCTAACGGGTGAGATTTGCTGAGGTTATTGGCAGGTAATATACAGCAGGTTGCAAATCCCAATCTGAGAAACTCTAGCAGGTTTATTCTTTCAGATGTGTTGAATAAAGAGTCCACTGAGGGGATTTTCCAAGAGAAATCCAGAGGAATAGGGCCACAGAGATGGGACTGGAGCCCCTCTCCTATGAGGACAGGCTGTTCAGGCTGGAGAAGAGAAAGCTCTGGGGAGTAGTGATGAAGTAACGTGTGCCAGTGGTGTTAATGCTGTGGTACCTTTGCACTTCTGCATGCAGTTCTGGTTATCTGTGTTCAAGATAGTTCTGAATGATCCATGCTCTATAAAGATGAGTGGAGACTGCTATTTGGACCATTATCTCCTGTTTCATAAAAAGAAATTGAGAAATCTTTGCTTGTTTGGCCTTTTTAAACAACCTGAGAAAACAGGAGCAAAAGTGGTTCAAAAAACTGTATTTGGAGAGTATTATCTTGCTATAATGTCAGCAGGGAAGGGGCAGTGCTAAAGGTTCAGCAGCTTTCATTTTCTTTCAGCTGTCTTTGGTGCATTTTGACTGTCCTTTTACTAAGGATTCAGATGAGGAAAGAGGATAGGCTTATTAAATTTGCCAGTGACTGAAACCCAAGAGAAATAGCCACACTGGTATTTGGAGAAACAGTCTGAAAACCAGGCAATCTACGGAGCTGTGGATTTATTTGCCATATCTGTGTTTCCCCTGCACATTATATGAGTATGCCCATTCCCTTGTCCCCTCTGCCCTGCCTATAAATTGCCATTTCCCTTCAGCATGTATTATTTCTCAGCTTCTTCCCGCACTGGGACCGGTTCATTCTCCTGTTCCCTGGCTCTGAGCCACGCAAGGGGCAGTGGGCAATGGGGCTAGCCCTGAGCTAGTCCAGGCAGAGGGGGCAGCCAACAGACCAGGCAAAATGAATGCCCAGTAAGCTCACACTGAATCCTCTGCAAGGGCTGTAATTTCCGTCTTTTCCCTCTATCCGGTCATTGATTTTCACACACCTTGAAAGAACTTAATACCTTTGCAGCTTTTCAACTAAAATTTGTTCCAAGAAAATTGAGGGAAATAAGAAAAAGTATCAGGTAAACAGCCAATAAAAACAGCTGCCTAAGTGCATACATTTTGTGTTCTCAGGAGTGGAAAATAGGATGCAGTTCAATTTGCACTTTTTCACTCTCCAAGTGAAATAGGGAATAATTGCAGTATATCAGGTCTTTATAAAATTGTATGGGAGCTAAAGTCAATCTCAACACAATCATGATTCAGAAATTCAGACATCATATTATACATATGTGAAACGGAATAGAATATTTCAAACTTCTCACCTTGGCAAGGTCTTGGTTGCAGTACTGTGTTCTTGAACCTACAGCTCATAATGACTGGAAAGAGCCCAGAATGGCTACATGTCTCAAAAGTGTGACCTAGGAGAAAAGGCTGAAATCATTTATATGATGTATTCTATTAAAAAAAGGGGAAGTGTGCTAACGGTCTTCAAAGGCTGAAAACAAGAGTTCCATGCAGGTCTCCATGGCTGTAGTGGATGGAAAAAGAAGAAAGGGACCTACATTTTCAAGGATGCAGATTAGACATTAAGAAAAGACATCTCTCCAGATAGAGTCTGGAATAGGTTGCCTAAATATTCTCTTAATTCGCCATTAGTACAGGCCATAAGTTGTGGATAAGACAAGTATTTTTCAGGGGTGATACGGATGTATACTGATGATCCCACCTTGGGTAGGGAAATCACTGACATGGCATCTTGAATTTCTGCCATGAAATTTATTATTCATTTATTTATTATTTATTATTTATTCTTTNTAGGTCGAGGCAGGTGGTTCTGCCCCTCTACTCCACTCTAGAGTAGTATGTCCATCTTTGGAGTCCTCAACACAGGAAGGGCATGAACCTATTGGAACGAGTCCAGCAAGGGGCCACGAAGATGATCAGAGGGCTGGAGCATCTCTCCTATGAAGACAGGCTGAGAGAGCTGGGGTTGTTCAACCTGGAGAAGGCTCCGTGGAGGCCTTATAGTTGCCTTCCAATATCTAAAGGGCGCCTACAGAAGAGAGGTGGAGGGGCTCTTTATCAGAGAGTGCAGTGATAGGACAAGGGGTAACAGTTTTAAACTGTGAGAGGGCATAGTTAGATTAGATCTCAGGAAGAAATTCTTTAATGTGAGGGTGGTGAGACACTGAACAGATTTCCCATAGAATCATAGAATGGTTTGGGTTGGAAGGGCTGTTAAAGATCATAGAGTTCCACCCCCCTGCCATGGGCAGGGACACCTCCCACTAGAGCAGGTTGCTCAAAGCCCCATCCAGCCTGCTCTTGAACACTTCCAGAGATGGGGCAGCCACAGCTGGTTGGAACTTAATCCTCTTTAAGTCCCATCCAACCCAAACTGTTCTATGATTCCATGATCTCTGTGAATGCATAGGAAAGACAAAGAATTATTTACATTAAGGAACAATATTGATAAAAACCCCCATGAATTCTGGCTATACATCAATTTTTATGGAAATTAGAAGAAAGCTTCTAACTATCCAGCGACAGTTTTCCATATGAAATGCAAATCTAACTGGCTTCAAGCAGGAATATGATCAGCGAGGAAGGTATGCTGCATGTTTCTTCTGATTCCAGGGGACTTGGCTCAAAGATGTAGAAAGACCCTTCTGGTAAGCTTACATATGCATGATCTTAGCTTCCCAAAAGAAGGTGACTGAATGCTTCAAGCCCACAGGAAACAGGAGTCCTGCTGTATCATTCAGCTTGTGAATAAGGCAAGTGAATCTGACTTGGTGTGCAAACTCAGCTCTCCTTTTAATGTGCTGCTTGAAATATTCTTTCCCAAAACTTTATTTTATGGGCTTTTACCCTCTTCTGATGTTCCAGTTCAGTATCTAGGGCTTATAATCATTGCCTGACAGTGAAGCATCATGAACACTGGATGGTGGCATTGCAGAATGAATCAGACATGCAAAACAAGCCGCTTCTATTTATGCACACAGATATCCCCTTAATCAAGGAAAAGATTTGCAGAGTAAAATGTGTTGTAAAATATATGATTTGCTTTTGGAAAAAGAGCTGTAACTGCCACATAAGCTTGTCCTGCAGTTCAGATTTTCTCTTAAGTAAAACGATGAACGATTCTGAAAAAAAGCGCAGTATAATTTATGGCATTTGTTCTCATGGAATAATCCTTGATTACTTAGCTTTAAGAATAGAGCCTATGCAACAAACAGCATAAAGCAGATAGAGGTTTTATAAAAGAGTTAATCCTGCAGGGAGGGAAGACGGAAATATATTTGTTGTGGGGGCCTTTCATTTGTTTTATTGCAGTTGTTGTTTTACTTAAGCTGTGCAAGAGTGAGAAGCAATATGAGTTTCTAGATGTTCCAGTGGGTTACCCATCCTCTGCGGCCTCATCCCAGCCGAGGAGGTAGCAAGATACCTGCAAATTAGGGGCAGATAATGTGTATGGCTGTTATTTCAAATTCTCTCTTGTGTGCTGAAATGTTTTCTACTGTTTTTGCTAAAAAAACAAACAAACAAAAAAGGTGCAAGAGTCCCTTACTGTGGAACCAGAGTCAGCTGCCAGATTTTTCTTTGTATAGTGCATTTTGCACATGTGAGTAAGCTTTCAGGTGCTTCAGACTGATCTTTTACAGCTGGATATAGCAGAGGTACCTGTTGATGTAGATAGAAGTTTTTACTCTCTCAAATATCAACTTCCCAGCTCACTCCCAGGAAAGCAGTCCTCTAGGAAACATGTCCCAAGAGGGTTCAGTTCAGGCCATTCATACAACCAAAAGGCACTACGGACATGCCCACACCAGGTCTGGCCATGTTTTCTGGAGGACACCATCCTCCAGCACTGTCCCTGAGCTTTGACTGCCACCGCCCAGCATACTCCTATGTCTCCCTTTGCCATGTCAGTCTGGGCGGTGTCATCTGTCCTCCTGTTATCTGAGATACTTTGAGACAACAACAATGCAGGTCCAGACCATTCTTACTTGTAGTACGATAGGGTCATTGCTCTGACCCTGTAATGAGACCCAGGGCCAAGAGTGACACTGGAAGGATGTAGCCCATCAGCTTCTTGGGGGGCAAAGTCTGAGCAGGATGGACATGGCCCTTCTACACTGCTTGGCCTGGTGCTTGTGTTGGGGGACATAGCACTGCAAATTCACCTGCAAGGTACAGTCAAGTTCTGAGTGGATTTGCAGAGCTCTGTTTTTTTTCTCAAAGTCATCCACAGCAGCACGTAGACTGGATTTAGGCTTTTAAGTCCTTTTATAGATCCAGCTCTACTGTCTATTTTATTAGTTTTGAAACTGTCTCTTTTCCCTTTGTGGGATAGTCAATGACTAAATTGCTTTCAACTTTAAATGGGACTAAGCCCCTTGGGACAAAAATTTATTAGTAATAACTAGATTTCAAGCATATAATTATTTATAAAAATAAAATATATATACTTATTTACAAAAAGTAAAAAATATAAAAATACATTTCAATATATTTATATATAAACACTATGTTTCAGGCCCCAACTTGTTGAAAAATGAATGATTATTGCTTAGAATTCCTTTGAAATGTTTAATCCAAAGGAACCAATGGATCCAATTCTTTAACACCCCTGTCTTGCACCAAGTTCAGGCTCAGACCTTGGATGACAGTAGTGCAGAAGGACAAAGAGAGAGAGAAGATATAAGTCCTAGCTCTCTTAAACTTCCCTGAAATTAAATGTTTGCACATTTTGAAGAGCAATTTTGTGTCTGTCAGTGAGAAAGTAGGCATTAAATGCACCATTTGAGCCATTTCTCCTTTTGGTTTTGGATGCTGATCAGGGACACTAGATGGCACCTTTTGTTTGCTACGTGAGTGGGGCCAGAAATAGGGCCCATCTGAATGCTGGTGAGAGCTGACAATTATTTTTGAAGCAACTGGTGCATCCATATGGATCCTTGCTGACGAAGGCGACGAAAATATCCTGGTGTTCCATATCCAGAAAAATGGGGAGGACAGAGCACCTATTAACCACCTTGCTGCTTCTTTTTCTCTCTTCTCTGCGCTGCAGCTGGTGGGGCATTGAAGCACCTCATCTAATTAAAGAACAGCCTGGGAATGGTTGAGTTCATGATGCATTTTAAGGAAATAATTTTGGGGAAAGCCATACATGATACAGGCAGCTAGGGTAGGATTTAGGCCAATAGGGTATAATGTACCACAGCTTCAAAGTGCAGTGTATGGATGTGTGAGTCTGTAGCACTGTTCAGCTGCCTTGTTACAGTTATCTGGTGTCATCCAGAGTGCCATAAAGGATTCCACATGAAGTCCAGCTGCTGCTCCTGGAAGGCATGGGTTATATCTGCTCAGCCTCTGGGACTGTGTCCCGGTTGCCTCTGCAAGGGATGGGTGACTGCAGCAAGCACCTGTCATGGGTGGCAGTGACTTGGTAAACCAAGGCAGGGAGCTGCTCACTTTATGTGAGCACAGGTGCCTGTCATCCCAAACTCCTTTCACACTCCGTTGGCTGTGCTGGCTAGATTGCTGTTGACAACGAACTCAACCCATAGGTAGACATCTGAATTTGGGTGACTGCAACAGGAGGTAAATCCCACATGTAGTGAGCAAGTGCCCTCTGTATTTGTCTCCTACTGATCTTAGAATCATGTAAATCGCTGAGCTCACATGATAAGCAGAGAGCATGGGATGTGCATGTATGCCTCATGACTCCTGCAAGGGATCATGAGGAAACAGCCAGTGATCATCAGTGCTGTTTACTAGGGATGTGAACGAACATAAGCGAAACACTGCAATGGCACCGTTGTAGGTAGAAAATCTGTCCAAGACAAAGCTATTTTTTTCCTAATTCAATGCTGGGAAGTCTCTGACTGTTCTCCTTGATGAGTTTCTACAGACAAGGATTTTTTAGAAAGAATTGTACTAAATAGTTTTTGAAAAATCGGCCCTGAGTTAATTGTGCAATTTCTGCTGTGTTTATCATGGTGCAACCCCTCATTCCCATCTTCCGCAGGGAGGGGGATTATGAGTGTGCTGTTTTGTATGACTTGTCAGGCACAGACCACTAGGACTGCCTAAACCATCAGTACAGTGCCCTGACATCAAAAGTCCTCAGCTGGTTGATGTTTAATCCATAAGGATCTGCAGAATCCCCATTCCCCACAGAGCAGATAGCACAAGCCATGAAACATCTCCTTTACTCATTGCAAATGATACATACCTTTAGTACAAAAGAAGAAGTACTAGAAATTCAACGAAAGTTGACAGAAAAGAGCAAGGAAAGATCTAGGTCTAGAGCAAATGACTGGACTGCTACAGTTGGAGCTGATTTGTAAGGAATAAAGCCCCAGAAGATGCTGGGGATTGGGCTATGTCAATGGTAAAGAGAAAAGCAATGACCCTCACTCCCGGTGGTGCCACCACTTTGACTTGGGAGGAAATTCTTTCTTGCTATTTGGTTTGGTGATCTGCCCAAGCCTGAGCTGGTCATCAAGACAAATATACCTGCTTGCTAGAGATTTTCAGTCTGTCAGTGTACTCTGCTTTTCACCCTATTTCTGAAGCTAGACTATGACTTGTGCCTTCAAGGGAGGAGGAGAAAACCTAAGAAGCTTAAATTATACATTAACAAGAGTTGCCCACTGCAAGCAGCAACTAGTGGAAACCCTGAAACAAGGATCTAATTAAAAACAGTGTAAAAATCATGCAAATTTACCCTGTCAAAAAATAGCCGTTCAGTCTCCTTTTAGAGCCCTTGCAATTCCTGTATTCACTCCTACAATCTCCATCTGACATGCATTAAATCTAAATAAAATAAATCTACTACATTAACTTTATCTAAGAAGAAGGTTATTTTTCAGGAAAAGATAAGTTGCACAGTCAAAAGAAAAGAAGAAAAAAGGTATTTCTCATTAAGAAGGAGATCCAGACATCTCCATATAGTTGTCTATAGCATATAGTATATATGTCTACACTTGAAGTAGGAGTGTAACTTCCCATTATAGGCAACTGAGATCTAGGGCTAGATTAAGCTGCCTCTGTATAGGCTTCTGGCATTTGGGATGCCCTTTGGTATCTGAGACGTATAATTTGGGCTGATAGATGCAGCACAAGATCTGTGTCCTTCCAGAGGACACCTTTGGAGGCCATTCAGGATACTTAAATGGCACTGGATGCCTACCTTTAGACAACTCAGTCAAGCCCTTAGTCAGTACAAGGGAAGCCAGGCAACTATTCAGCTCATGCTAATCTGACCAATATTTCCTTAGCTTGATAGCTCCACTAACTGTCGTGGACCTGTAAGCACTTAGTTCACATGTAGGTGCCTATACGTGGCCACCACCCCTAGCTGGTGTGCATTTGCTGCATCAGACCAAAAGAAGGTGTAGAGCCAGTAGGTGCTCTTGTCTGGGTGGAGAGGAGACCTGCCTTCCCGTTGCCTCAACGTGGTTAGTGCACAGGCCCATCTGTTACCACTGTGAGAATCAGGGTCATGCTTAAAGAGAAAAAAAAAAAAAAAAAAAAAGAGCAGTATCCATGCTCTATTGTAGGTTTGAACCACATGCTTAGTGATCACAGCGAGTATCATTGCAATATGCGAGCAACTGGTAGGATTTCTCAAGCCCGCTGTAGAAATCATTATACAAGCATTTGTAAAAATCAATGAGACGGGTATAAATGCTTAATAGTTTTTTTGCCTCACTAAAGCAGGAATCCATACATCCTCCGTTGCAGATAGGACTTCAAATCTACTGTTATGCACAGAATATGTGGAACAAGTGACACTTCAATCGCTGTAGTTTGGATTGTAACTTTGATTATACAGGAACAAAATGACTCCCTTAGTGTCTTGTGATCCTGTCTCCCTTCACAGAACCATTTAAATCTCTCCATTCACACACCCATACATCACATTTTATGCTTTTCTCTATATTTTAATCTTTTGCTACCTCTTTTAGTACATACAAGCCGAGGACATGGAGCCAAAAGCACTGCAACATAGAGAAGTCAACATGCAGAGGGCTTACGCCAGGTCTCTCTCATCATTCCTATCTGTTAAAAAGGCAATCAAGGTTACCACCTCCAGAGACGCCCCTATCACAGTTTGGTACCTGAGGAGAAGCAGCTGAAGGCAGAAGACCACACTTGGGGGATACATCCCCTGATCCAGCTGAGCCTAACCAGTGGGTTTGGAGCAGGAAAGCCTGGACGTGATGGGAGCAGGGAGACCTGCACATGGGACTCTGGGGCTCCTTCGCTAATGGCAATTTGGAATGGATCAGTTTTGACCCTGCACATCTTCACAGAGACCTCTTAACTGCTTGGACTGACCTAACTGTGGCCTTTGGGGGCTGTACTCAGAGCAGCCTGCTCTCTGTGATGGACTTACAGAGGCTGTAAAGTGCAAGAGTTGTAGGTGGTGTCTTCATTCACTCAGGTTGCAAATTTAAGCAGGCGGTGAAACCATAACAAAATCTTTCATTTAGGGCAACAAAATGTGGATGCAAGGCATTTTGGTGGTGAACGCTTGGTGTTAAGGGAAACATTTCTTGTGCAGGGGACCACTGTTACATATTTTTTATTACAGTATTTTATGAGGAACCTTTCACTAGCAGCCTACCATTAATTGCTGGGTGGCTGATCTTCTATTTCTCTTTGATCTCAGATATTCATACATAGATAAGCAAATAACCCAAACCTTTTTTTCACCCAAACAATGTACAGTTACAATAGTTGACTACAATGAAGTAAGAAACGCAGTGGTTTTGTGTCTGGAGCATGATAATTTCAGAGTACAAGCAAGTTGTTAATTATTTTTATCAGCTGTAACCTAAAACAAGTAGCTTTAACTATAGCAAAGAAATTTCATCAAGCTAAGAAGGTGAGTTTTTACTGTTGTTCTTTTCTGCTAAAGGAAGACAAATACATCCGTGTTTCATTTTTTATTCAATACAAGTGCATCAGGCAGAAACATCCCTTGGCCACAGTCCCCCTACCTGCTCTGCTCTGCAGACACACTGAGCAAGCCCTTGGTTTCTCCACCATTTGAACCTCAATACCTGAAACACAGCTCACTTGGCATCCTCTCTCTTTAGTGAGTAAACATGGCTGAAGAGCCCACTGAATAATTTATTGTATTTTCAGAACCTCACTGGCCAGGCCAATTAATATTTAGTAAAAAAAAAATATTTCTGACTTTGAAAAACAAGGATATTGGCAGGGAATGAATAGTTGCATCAGTGAGGACCACAGGTCTCTTACAGGTGCTTAACTGACTGGTCAAGAGGAGGAGGCTGGTCTCTCCTGGGGCTCATATGGGTGAGGACCTGCTTGTGGTAGACATTAAAACAAGCACTAAAATTCAGGCCCCTGTGGCATGCTTCGGTGAGTCTTCAGTATGAGAGACTGAGACCCGAGCTATGCTGCAGGACGTTTGCACAGCAAAGGTGGGATGAATGGGATGTCTGTCTCCAACAAGATGAACTGCTGTATCTTATACACCTGTTTCCCTTTTCTTTGGTGAAGAAAAGCAAAAAGGGATGAAATATGAGTGAAGAATTTACGTCTGAAGAGGAAGATGGTGGATGTGAATGTACCTGCAGTGTTCACTCCGCCCTCCAGGTTCTGGAACCCTGCTTGCTTTCAGTGTTGATGCTTTCTTTCGGTGTCTTATTTCTCTCCTTGCATCTCATTTTGCATTTTCTGTTGAAAATACGTTATACTTGTGTGTGGAACTAAAAACCTGTGTTTTGAGAAGACGATAAATTAGCAGAATTGGGTTGCATTGCAGTTTAATATTTTAAGAATTTGATTAATCAACTTGCAGCCAGTAGACGAACCAAGCAAAGAGCACCAGAGTAATATCTTGGTTAGATATCAAAGACTGGCCTGGAATTGCCCCTTCTTTTCCTAATACTCCCAGGCTTCTGCTGTTGAAAATTATTATAATAGCTTTTGTAATCATGCCTCATACCTCTAGAAAAGGAAGCATTAAGAAAAAGATATTAAAGAGGAGGTATTAAGGGAAAAAGGCAATCCACTGGTTTCTGCAATGGAAAATTGAGTCTCACTAATCTGTTTGAATTTTTTGAATCTTTCAGTAATGTAATGTGAAATGTAAAGCAGTGTAAAGAAAAGTAAAAATAATGTATTTTGATTTTCAAAAGGTGAGTGAAAATGTTTCTTAGAAGAAGATGTAAGGACATCACTTGTTTCTGTCCGAAGAAGCAACGTGTTGTCTAGGATCAAAAGGAAAGAAATAGGAAATAAAGAATCAGGTAAATCTATTTCCCACAAAGCAAAATATTAAGAGTAGAGTACTCAAGCACTGATCTCTTGAGTAATATTCTTGGAGTCTGTCATGAGCTGGAAAGATTGGTTGGAGCTCCAGAGAACAGAGCAAGGGTGAACAAAATAACAGGTGGAGCTCAGAGTCAACAAATGCAAAATAGTATTAATTGGAGAGGAAAACATGATGTACTCATTAACCTTACACTGTTCTGCCTGTGTCAGGTTAGGAAGGGGACTTGGATATGGTGGTGCACAGCTGTGCAAAGCCATGTCCAAAGAACAAAACAAGTTTATTGGTGGCAAAGGTATGGAAAAAGAAGGCAGTACTTTTAGGTGGTTGGTGGTGTGATGCTGTGGGGAAGAGCATGTGCAGGACTGGGTGCTGACACTCTCAAGTGACAATGCAGATCTATGTCAGTTTCGGCACAGGGTGATGGGAATGATCGGGAGCGTGTAAAAATATTCAGCAGAAACCATGTTTTAAAAGATCGAGATTGTTTGCCTCTGAACCAAGGAGAAGTGGGAGTATGATAGCAATACATAAAAAAGCAGATGATCTGGAGAAGCAAGCTTGGGAACACAAGAATAAGGGAAAATCAGTGGTTCAGGCAAAGGCAAATGCAGCCAACTGGAATTCACTTCTAATTTGGATAATACAGTATGTAGCTGGCTTTCACTGCTCCAACTTGGGACACCAAACATCTGGGCTTACCCACTTTTTCAGTCAATGAGTCTCACACTGAGAAAATTACAAAGTGATAGAAGGGAATCCTGTTGCCACAGAAAAAATAATTAGACCGTAAAAATCATTAACCCAGAGTTGTGTTTACCATTAATACTCTATCAAATGTTGATTGTGTGACTAAATTGCAAAGGAAAAGAGCAGCCGTAACCGCTACCCAACAATATAAACAAGGTCATCATTGCTGTGAAGGAAAAAATGAGATTGATGAAAACAGTCCAAAAGGTCCTTTCATCTATAAGTGATGAAAGTGAGCACGTTTTTAGACCTAAATCACTGAATAATTTTTCCTAATTTTCTGGTACAAAAATTATTTAAAAAAAAATCAGTGTCTGTTATAATATTTATGCGCAGAGAGACACATTCCAAAGATTCAGAAGCTGTTTATGCACATTTAATTTGAACTCACCTTAAAACATTTTGGAAACAGCAGCATTTTGATTGGTATGACCCTGCCTGCCAAGTACATCCACGTGAAATATCTGCTTTCTGCTATCCAGTAGTCCCCATTCAACTTTCTTCATCGTTGTCATGGCAATAAGACTCTTTTTGACACTGCCACTAATGAACTCTGAGGGTGAGAAAGGTCCTTCCCCAACAAAGAGTGACACCACCACAAAGCAAATTAAATTGCTCTGACAACGTATCTATTGAGAGTGAGTTCACATGTCACCGGGGCTTTTAGGATCTTATTGATGACTTTGTGGCTGCCAAAAGTCATAAAGTACTGCTGTTGTAACAGGTTTATGTTTATAGACGGTATTTGCCTATATTGTTTGATCACCCTAATGCTGATATAGTCTGTCATTTTACCTTGACAGCTGTATTCCCTATTACTCCCCTGTCAGTGAATTAATGAAGGCGTGTGTGTCAGTAATCGTTTCTTATCTCCAGAACGGTATAATGTATATGCCATAAACACATAACCAGGTGACAACTGATTACACTACAGTTAAGTGACAAGAGTGGTTGACAGGAGTAGTTGCAGATCACAAAACAGACGTAGGCCGGCACATTCTTCTGGGTGATAAAAAGTTGCAATACAGGTGGCCCAAACTATCTGTGGGTAGGCCTTTTATAGTTATTTTCCCGTCTGTTCCAAAAAGGACCTGCCACCTGCAGAAGTAATAAAAGATATTAAGAAGACTTCTTTTAAATGCCAGACTTTAATGTGTGTGGTGCTTTACATCAAAAGGAGATCACCACCCTGGTGCAAGTGGCTCACTGATTCAGCAAAAATCTGGAGATGCTGTCTCTAAACCTGTAGTGCTGTCATCTCAGAGCTTCTCAGCTGCATAGAAATACATGAATTTTACTTCCCCTGAAGTAAGCTCCTGAAATCAGTCTGTGACTTTATTCTTTCTGGAAAACAGAGGGGATGAGGTGAGTTGTAACAGACAACCTGACTTGCCATTGCCACTGCTGGAACTGGCACGGAGGGGTGGAGGTGATGGATGCTGTAGGTTTGGATGAGGGGGTCCTCCTCCCATCCCAGCCTCCTGACAGGAGGCTGCAGGAGAGGCTGGCTTTCTAGGACACTAGGTAGTTTTTTCTTACACTGTGTAGGCAGCTGGACCTACCTGTTTTTACACACATAGCACTCTTCTGCTTTAAGCGACTGTGGATCTCTGCTCAGGGCCAGCAGGCTGTCACCATCCCAACAGATGACTCTCTTGTACCTACAAGCCAAAAAGAGAAACCTCATCCTGTCTTGTCATCATAACATCCTAAAAGCTCCACTGACATGTGGACTCAGTCTCAGCAGATATGCTGTCGTAGCAAGTCCTGGTGTCCTGAAGTCCCCATTACTTGGTGAGTCCCAGGTGCTCTGATAGACAAACAGCCGATTTGGGTTTGCCAGGACACAGCCCAGCATGGGCTTTCTTCTATGGGGGGAAACTGAATGCTAGAGCTAAACTAAAGTGCATTTTTGCATCTTGGACAACTTTGAAGGACCCTGATGGGGCAGAAGGGAGAAGTTTCTGCTACTGCTGTCCAGGCTTCAACCCCACTGCAAACCAGCATGAGCTATGGGTGAGGTATATATTGAGGTGTTAGGGTCAGCAAAAGGGCTGGGGAGGCGCATGGGAGACACATGATGATTTGCATTGTTGTCTGTAATAAATGATGTGAACTGCTTGGTTATTTAACCAGCTACCCATTGCTGGGCAGTGTAGACAATAGGCATCCACCATGGATTAACCTGAGAGATGTCACAAACATTATGCCATCCTTCACCAGCAACCAAACTTCTCCATTTTCTTTTCAAGCACATTTCTGCTGCCCCACCATCTGCTTCCACAGAATGAAGACCCATTCAGATGAAGACTATTCTGATGTGAACCAGCTCACCCAGATCTGCCAAGGGTTGTCAAAGAAGGGTCAGATGTGTCGGTGTCCTACTGTTTCATCCCTCTTCAGTCATATTGTGCAGAGCCTCCAAAAGCTTCCATGTTCTGCCTTGAAGCAGCTTCATGATATTGCGACTGGTGCTGGAAAAAAAATCACAGCAGCTCAGCCATGGATTCAAGGTGGTATGTAATCAAGAGCAAACCACTCAGCTTTGCTGAGCTTTCCTCAGCTTAGGTAAAAATCTGGATAGGAAGCAACACCGCTCTGATGACTAGATACTGCACCTGAAAGTTCCTTTTATTAGAATATCTAATGCAGTGTACCTTATGTGGGCTTATGGATGGATCTCAGATTAAAGGGATTTAAATACCCTTTGGTGCATTTCTATAACTTTATCTTTACAAAAATGATGTAGATAAAATCTGCACAGTATCTAACTAAATAATGTCATTGCAGGCTTCGAGAATAAATTCTCGCTGTTAAAGAAGTATCATGACTCATAACTAGAGTTGCTTTTCATTATTTGCTTAAGGGCTAGAGAGTACAAAAGATATGTTCAAATCCGTGTTGCTTATTCATTTTATTTTTGATTGAACATACCAACCTCAGCAAAACTATGCTAATCTTTTCCACTGGAACTGATCTGCCCTTAGTCTTTGTGTGTGTCTGACACCGCTGGTAACCCCCATTTCAAAAAATAAACACATTATCAACACACATGGGAGGAGGCATCTGAAAGCTCATCTTTGTCTTTATAGTTGGTCTTCCAGTCAGATTGCTTTACTCACAGAGACTCACCCTTTCTGATGTGAATGTCCTTGCAGGAACTGCTAAAATGCTCAGTCATGTGCTTCTTATGTAAGCAAGGGTCCATTTAATAACTTGGTTCCACCCTGAGTGCAAGCAGTGAAATTCAGCATGAAAAACAGTGAGAGAAGACAAAAAGCATTCTGTAGTTCTGGTAGCAACACCTGGATTTGCTGTCTGGGTCCATTATATCAGCAAGCCCACCCTTATCCAAATTCGCTGTTTCTTTAGCATTTGAAAAAGAATTTGAACTGAAAAGTAAACAATAAAACCCAGAGCTTGTTTTATGTTTCCGTCACGGGGACAACATTTGTTCTATATGACAGGAAGGGCTTTTTGTAAACCAGATTTATACTTCTGAATTGAAATTCAAAAGAATGGGGGAAAAAATAAAAAGATCATGCAAGAAAACATGAAATTGTCTCTTGAAGCCTCAAATATTATACAACCTTATATTTTAATAGAATGATGAAATAAAATCAAATGAATCAGGATGCTCTGTGCATTCGCTATCATCAGGACTTCAGCAGTGAAAGTTCAAGTGAGCCGATAACAGAGGTTAACAATCCTACAGGAGAAGATTTGGGTCTGCTGGAGATAACAAGCTGGACATTGGGCAACCATGTACTGCTGCTAAAGGGTAAATGTCCTATTCGAATACTTAAACAGGAGCATAGTCTGCAGTATATGTGAAATAATCCTCTCTCCAGGACTGGAAAGGCCTCAGAGGTGCCCAGCTTGTGGGATACACAGCACATCTGGGAATCACATATCCAAAAGGATCATGGTCTCACAAGGACCCAGTACATGTAGGTAGTGCAGAGGAGAGGAACAGGCACAGCCGGGATTTCAGAAAAGATGAAATGGTCTCATTCAGCCTAGAGCCAAAAAGGCTGCAGGGACACGTGATGGACCCTTGAGCTATCTCAAAAGGCACAAATAAGAAGGGATTCGTAACTTAGGGTAGGTTTGGAGCACGACCTCTCCCTAGTGCTGAAGGAGCTAAAGGAAAAGCCTCTGTGGCCTGCAGCCTGCTCTGTCTGTGAAAATTACTTTGTTTTGTGTCATACAGACATCTGGGCATTTAAACCATGGAATGTGCCTGAGAAAACAGCAGCAGAGCCAGTGTTTTGCTGTGGTCTGGTGATGGCTGTCCTCAGGCCTGACAAGAAGACAGTGATACACTTCTTGGTCTTCCAAGGTGCATCTGTCATACCTGTGTCCAAGTCATCCTCCCGCACATCCCATCACAAACAAGCTGCCTTCCAAATCTTGACATCAACTTAAAAATCCCAAGGTATTTGAAATAATACTTTTAGGTTCCTTGCCTTTTGGTTTTGAGGTTTTGAGGTGTTATGGGCAATGTCTGCACTGTCAGCTCAGGCCATGTAAGCCCAGTGCAGACATGTTCCCACTTGGATACTAATTTTTCTAGCTTTTATCCATCCTCATGAGAAACTTCTTTAGTCCGATTTATTTCTGGTGGTTTTTGGTTTGGTTTGGTTTGGTTTGGTTTGGTTTGGTTTGGTTTGGTTTGGTTTGGTTTGGTTTGGTTTGGTTTGGTTTGGTTTGGTTTGGTTTGGTTTGGTTTGGTTTTTTTTTTTTTTTTTTTTGTGTTTTGTTTGTTTGTTTGTTTGTTTTTCTTGTTTTTTAGAGGTAATCAGGATGCATTTATCTCTGGTTAAGACGTAAAATGCCCAATTTCATGATTTGGAATTTGTGTATCTGAAGTCCCCAGGTGCTGTATCCTGCATGCTGCATCTAAGGAGTTCTCCCACCGACTTCCATCTGAATGGTACCAACCATCAACTCAGCAAACCGGACACTCATGAGCTCAAGTTCACTCTTATTCAGTAAGAATCTCACCATACATTAAGCTATATCTTATGCTTAAGAGCTTTGTTGAATATGAAGAAATTTTGGTACTGACACCTTTCCAGAAGCAGCCCCCTGGATGCAGAGAAGCAAATTGCTTTGTGTCTTGACTGTATTTTTGTTTCTGTCATTTAAACTTCAGTTTATTTCTTTGTCTGCCCTTAGGATTTAGCCTTTCAGAGTACAAATCGTCTTTGATGGAGGGTGCCTGGCACAGAACTACTAAAGGTGCACAACAGTCCAAGTGCAACAGCATCAATAGCTTTAACTAAAGGCAATGAAAGGTCTTTTCATCCTGCTTTAAAAACACGTCTTAGAAATAAGAAAGAATGAGCTACTGACCGATTAATGAGAAAGGGCAAACCATTAATCATATCTTCAAAATTATTTTAATACTTTAAAGAAAACCTGTCTTGAATAAGAAAACTCAAGTATGTGCAATTAGGAAGTAATGTAAATTTCCTAACTAAAGATCTAGGCTGAAAGAAACAGGTATGATATGAGTCAGAAAGATTTAATTTATGCAAATCAGCCAGACCAGATTATAGCATCCTAAATCGTAAATGGAAGTGCTTAATGAGTTTATTGAATCCTTAAATTATTTCTGAGCTGTTCTGGTGAGTTGAGAAGGTAATGAACACTGGGCAAAAACGTGGGAGTTGTCTACATTCATATGTATTTGTGAGACGGAGGCTGTTGTGCTGATGGTAGGCAGACAGGTAATGGGTGTGCTTATTTCTTTGAAGTTTGTCTTCTTGAAAGTGGTGTCTCGTTTGCCCAGACACAGGGATAAAGTCAGTGGAGGCCAGTTAGGCAGGAGAGAAGAAGAAAGCTGGAAGCTCTGAAAATCTGAACGTCTGAGGAAATAAGAGGAAGCTGATTATAGCCATGCCTCCTCAGGGCTCCAGAGGGGCTGGTGCATGTGAAATAAAGGGTTTACTGGCACAACTGGGCCACAGATAGAAGTGAAAAATCCCCACTGGGCTCCTTTCACAATCCAACACCTCAATTTCTGACAGAAGGTTGGTTGTGTCAGTTTGTGAGGCACTTCTTGTTCCCATGTATTATCTGCCACCAGTGCAGGCCTTGTGAGGCAGGGGGGGCCACGCGTGGCGGGTCACAGGCATAATTTGCATTGACACAAAATTTTTCAGTTTTAAAGGCAGAAGCTCTTGGGGGATGCCATTTGTCTTGACAAAACTCTCCTACAGGTAAGGCAGTAAGAAAGAGCAAAACTCTTTTCCCCACCACAGCAGTCAATGTCCCTTTATTTAGACTGGCATGTTGTTCTTGACTGCTGGAGTCTGAGCTTGTGGAGGCTGAGCCTATAATGATATGTTTGTGATTCACTACATAAGTGATAGTGACTAATGTCATTTTGCATGTCATCAGGGGATTAAACACAATCCACTTAATGCACACAAGAAACTCCGCTATAAAATTGTATATGTGATTGTTGCTGATGACAAATGTTGGCTTCTAGTGTCAGACAAATCTGAGGGCTTGCTGGAGGCCTGCCTATTCCCTTGAAATACCCAATTAATTAACATTTTGCCTACAATAAGCAGTTCACAAAAGTAAGCCTCAGACAGTCATTACTGTCTGTGTTAAATAAATTACTGTTCCTTCTTTGTACCTCACTATATTACGAAAATAAATCTGCACGTGCCTCCTTTC
The DNA here is from genome assembly GCA_013398155.1 of Pedionomus torquatus. Classification (NCBI taxonomy): domain Eukaryota; kingdom Metazoa; phylum Chordata; class Aves; order Charadriiformes; family Pedionomidae; genus Pedionomus; species Pedionomus torquatus. The sequence goes on from VZRU01004560.1 coordinate 43,082, forward strand.
AGTGTGGCAGTCTTTCTAAATTCTATTAGCACGGAAGTTCTTAAAATCAAAGAGAAAGATAGTCGGAAATGTTGGTGATGAACACAGCGAAATTCACCAGCAGTGGCTGAGTGCTGTGTTCATTTTAGTATTGATTGGTGTCAAAGGACTGGAGCCCTCAGGCAGATCTGTTGTTGTTTGGGATTACACAAGGTTTTTTTTTCCCTGAAATATTGGCTTTTCCCTCTCCTTGATAGTTACAGAATTACTATGTGCTCTTTTTGGCTCCATTGTAGTACAAATAAGTTTTGGGGCGGGTGTGGAGTGGTTCCTGGGGTCTGGCATGGAGCCCTTCCTTATCTGCTGCTCCTCTGCCTCTGAAGAAGTAGTAGCTATTTCCAAATTTTGTACGGATGTTCACTCTAAATAGAGGACCTGACTTTCCCATCATATTAGAGTTGGTCTGAAGGAACATATTCCACTCAAGAGGGGATCAGACCAAAAGTCTTTTGGGAAGAAATGGGACTTTTCTACTCTTACTGAAATGGGACCTGCTGTGGACAGATTGGTAGAAGAGGCCTCGGCTGCAACTGCGCAACATGAGCTGACTGATCAAATACCAGATAGTATCTGATAAATTTGTTTCCTGTCAAAGAAAATGCCTCTTTACCCAGAACTCTTAATATTATAGACAAATCATGGGGGGGGGGGGAAGAAAGAAAAAAAAGAAAGAAAGAGAGCAGAGCATACTCAACATTCAGCAGTGTATACTGTGTTTGGAAAAGCGTAACAGAAATAGCTGGGAAATGCTCACTCTTACCTGGGTCTCTGATAGAAACATTTACTTTTCACAGCAGCATATGGCAGAGGGAGGTATCACCTGGCCCAGCTCCTGCCATCTTTCCTTTGAGCACAGGGAGAACAGTAAGGGAGAACTCCTGGAAAACTTCTGGGACAAGAGGATCCCATCCTGCTTCTGAGCCAACCAGCACTGAGTTACAGGGTTTGTGCAAGCAGTGATTTGGATTCAGAAAATAATGTGATTCACAAAGCAAGCACTCTCTGCTCTGGACTCTGTTTCTTGGGAAAAAGCAGACAAAGCTATGCTTATTCTGTTTCCGGCTGCTGGGTCCCAGGAAAGGAAAAGGACTTTTTCCAGATGTGCACTTCGAGACATCTAGGAGTCAGACACCTCAATCCTCAAATTAATGATCTGCTCTACTTCCAGCAAGCATAAATAGACTCCGTTAAATGGGAAATCAGACCAGAAAACTATGATCAGACTGTTCTTCTTTTCATTATTCTTCTTATTCTTTATTTTGAATGAATGAATGATTGTATATGATTTGTATATTCATTTACTCATCATAAATCATTTAAGCCAAGGCATTAAATCTATCTACTTTTTAAATGAAAGCAAACTCAATGTAGTAATTAATATTTTGCTTTTCAGAATGCCCATACCGTCTACCCCTTTGATTTATTAAAAATGCATTTTCTTCTGGTATTTGAAAATGCCCCTTTTATTTCCCTTTACTCTTTTGGACAGAGCTAACTGTGCCTTTTTTGGCTCTCTGTACTCTGGCATACTTTTATACTTATACTCTGCACATTCTAGATGTGTTGCTTTCCTCCCCTCCACCCCCCCACCTTCATTTCCACTATAGCTTTTTCTTTAGGCTGGCAGTTAAAGGTAACCTCTGAGTAGCTACCTGCACTGCACATTAACGAATTTCTGTCCTTTAGCGAGGCTACTGTAGGGCCAAGCTCGAGTGTGGCTCCTCATTTTAAAACTCCTATTTTACATTCCCCTTCTGTTCTTCTCTATCGCTCAGAGTGTTAGTTGCAAGGAGGCTTTTGTCTGAGCCTGGGCAGCTGCCTCCTGGCAGGGGGAGTTTGGAGCGGCTGACCTGCTTGTGCTCATTGCTTGGTTAAAAAACTGTTTTTCCTATGGGTGGAACCAGAGGGAAAACAACTTTGGTTCCAAAAGCCAAGTTCCTCAAAATGTTCAGGATTGTTCTTCACCCGGGTCAGAAAATACAGCGAAATAACAACAGAAAAGCTTTCTCAGATGTGAATCCTGTACTCCATATGCAGATACAGCCAGAGTGTTGTTCTTGCTCAAATAAAATGCACTTACATTGCACTTACTGAGTGCAACTGACACGACGGTGGAGAAGGGGGTCTTCATCTAGGTCTTGTGGAAGAGGGGACCCTCCAACTATCTGTATTGTGAGTGTGTGCTCCCAGCCCTGAGCCCTGGCATCCCCTCTGCCAGGTCATCCTGGGACCATGACATGGCACCAGACCTGCCCAGGGAGCATTTTTGAAACAGGATGGGTTTTTTTTTTTCCTATAATTTTTTTTTTTCCTGAGGGTTTAAGCAACATCACATTTCCCTGTGAATGGCAGAGGACCAGAAGCTCTCTGTTGAACACAGGGACTTCAGACTGCTGCAGTGCTCACCATGCTCCCTTGAGCAGGTCCACAGTGCTCTTCTACTCTGAACCTCCTCCTACGATGACCTGTGGCAAACGGGAGGAGACGCCTGCCGTAAGTTTCTCTCCCTTGAAAGCCGTGTAATGATTTTCCTAACATTAGACCAGCATGAAGATATTGCCACCAGTAGGTATTGCAAAATGGTATCCAACAGCTGAGAACAGATAAAAGAGAGTCACTGTGGTGCAATTAAAAAAAAACCCACCTTGTCCTCTGTAGTTCTGTATATTGTGTGCATGCCTGGTTTCCTTGGAGCCCAGAAATTGGATGTTAAAAAGACGTCACATAGGCATGTGTGTGCTTCTGTTTCAAACCACTTGTTCACATCAGAAAGGAAATGTGCTTTGGAAAGATTTATTCCCATTAAAAGAAACAAGTTTTATCGGGGGGAAAAATTGTGTTTGGCAGCCCACAACATTTGATTGCCGTAATGGTGGTGACGGCAGTAATCTATTTTTTTTTTGCCTTGCTGGTAAATGGAAGTATCCAGCAAAGATAAAAGGTTACCAGCTGGGATAACTATCCGCTAATTAGTACTGCAGATTTTTTTTGGAATTTAGAAAAACTGTGATGCAGCCTCTTAAATTTGTTATAAATAAGACCAAATAGGAACAAGAAAAGTACTCAATGTATGAACCGTAGCACCTAATCTCATAGGGCTGATCAGCATTTCAGAGCAAAATACTGTTAGACTTCATTGTGCTGGGGAGAGAAACAGCCCATTCTGAGAGCCTCCATTCACAAAATTCCATCCAGCCTTGAGCTTCTTACTTGCATCAGATGCTCCTGAACTGGTTGTTCAGGGTACACGGCCAGTATAGTTGTAGAGTGCAGAGATATCAAAGCTAATTTTCAGTTAGGTGACTCAAGGACTGGTAACACACTAGGTATTGGAGGACAGAGGGCCAACAGTCCTGGTCAATTCTCCCAAGTACTGCTTAATTTTGTTAAGAGCTTTACTTAGAGACTATGAATTATGAAGTATGAGGAAGAAAAATTTCCACAGGGGAGCATCACTACCCTGAGAGAGAGTTTTTTTTTTTTAAAAATGAAGCAGTTAACCTTAAGTGTGGACTGAAAACTGTGGCAGCTCAGGAGCTGTGCATGAGCAGATCAGATGCCTGTGCCTTGGGGGAGTAAAGTCCAGGAACGGGTCAGTGACAGCTTCAATGGGCTGATTTCAGTGCCTGTGAGAACCCACCTCAGCTATTGGTGCTAATAAATCACACAGTCACCTCTGCCCATGCCCCCTGTGAGCTATTGCCAATATTTTGTTAGCGAATGCCTGCAGCTTTCCCAATGCAATCAGCTGGTGACAAAAGCCCAAGGGTAACTGTTCACAGAGAGGAGACATAGGGCAATGGGGACAGTTTTTGCACTGTCATCAAGCAGCTTGTCTGGGCAAATGTCTGCGAAACCTAACAACCATATTCCTGAAACCACCTGAACTAGCAGAGATGCAGCGTAGGCAAGGATGAATATGGTTTTGGAAGGGTCTACACTCATCTCTTCCTTTACTTACCTCTTCCTTTGTCCTCAAAGATTTATTTTTTTTTTTTAATTTATGTCCTTGCATTTGAAGGCAGTTTGGCCCATTTTACCATCAGCAAAAACTTCTGGAGGTCTAGGTAAAAGTCATTGCTGGGCAGAGCAGGTGAGTGACACCTGGGGTAGGGTCAACTGCCAAAGCATCATTTCTAGCCTCAACAGCTTTCTCATACTTTTGGGGATCAAAGGGTGTGATTCAGGTGTTTGGAGCACAGCTGCAGCCCCAAAAGCTTGTGACTGCCCTCCCATTGTGTCGTCTCAAAGCCAGCAAAGGTCATGCAGGACCTGCTCAGGGTGACAGAGGCCACGAGAGGCTGCAGCAAGGGGCAACCATGGCTTAGTTGCCTCCCTGCATGCTGGTAAAGCCGTGAAGACCAATGCTTGTGGCTGCTTGAAAGTTGTTACTCTTCACACATATTTGGGGAGCAAAGATCAGCCTGGACTGCACTGTAAAGTAGCTGGCTTGTTGTCAGACCATATCTCTGAGTGCTAATCAAAGTATCCTCTTTTAAGTGCCTCAGTCTGGTATTTTTAGGCTATAAGTAAAGTGAAAAAGATTTTTCCTTTGGTCAGACAGGAAAAACACCTCTGAAAAAACAATGTGGCGGAAAGGGGGACTCTTGGCCCCACACTTAGGCTAGCAGTTCTCAAAGTTTTGTCCATTGTGAGCCCCTTAGCAAGTGGGACAGCAGGTTGGGACCTGTGTTATCATTATGTATGCTGGGCCTAGGAGGACAGAGAGAGCTTGAGACATTCCATTTATGAGTGTCCTGCAATGGTATTAACAGTGGGACTGTCTACCAAGCAGAAAAACACCACCCACACTTTAAAGCTTGAGCTACTCATCCTCAGATATGATAGAAGGCCTCACAACTCCAGAAACTCATCTCCCTTTTCCTAAATGTCACCTCCCCTCTTCAGGGAGTGACAAACACTGGTGCAGATGTGACATAAACACACAGAGATAGCCAACCAGAAGTTCTTACTGCAGCCAAAGTCCACTCCACCCCTTGTGAAATGCTATTTAAAGAAGTTAAGAATGAAATGGTCAGGAAACCCCGAAGTTCCAAACGCACCAAGGGACAAGGGGAGGCCAAGTGTCCTGGTTTGAGGTAAAATGAATCAGAGAAAATGTGGTGGAGCATCTCAAAGCCTGTGAGAAATCTCCATGCAGAGTGCTAGACCAACCCACCTCATCAGGAGACCTGGTTTGGGTTTGTTGTTTTTGTGCCGTTGGTGTTACGGAAAGCTGGGCAGATTAGAAACTTGGGATTCTTCAGGATGATATGGGTAGAGTGATAGTGTGATTGACACCTGTAAATCAATCCAGGCGTTTACTGGCATTTAGACCATACTGCATACAACAGTTTCTGCCCACTGTGCTATTTACTCAGCAGACATTGGCTTTTTGCACATTTCTGGAACAGTGTCAGCATGAATATGGCCCCTATGGAGAATGCATTACTCTCCCAGGGTGAAGGGTTGTCTTTGTCTGAAACCGGCCCCCGACATCCGATGGGAAATTAAGAGTCCTTGGCTACTCCTGTGGCAGAAACAGTCAAGCCCACGTTGTGCTGATAAGCAATATCACTTGCTGTATCAGAGTCTACTAAAGTGGTACTTTTTTTCCCAGACAGTGATATTGCACAGGAGGGCTGTGCTGGGCTCCTGTACTTCAACTACTACAAACCGTACCTGCCTCATGCAGCGCAGACTCTCCTGGTGCTGTAGAAGACACTTACTGCTTTTCCCTTTTGACCGCCCCAGAGAGGAGTGTAATTTTTTCCTTTTTGGCACTAGAGGAGTCAAAAAAAAAAAAAAAAAAAAAAGGGGGAAAAAAGGGAAAAAAAAAAGAAAAATAAACACAATATCTATGACACAAAACAGGACACCCTGGCTGTCGCTGTTGTCATGGTTTAGTGATTTAGTCTGGCCTGGCCACTAAAAAAATGGCAGGTGCTCTCTTTATCTCAATAAATAACAGAATAAATTTAGCAAAGTAAATGCAGTGGAGTATCTGATCATATTTTTGAAAAGGTTTTTTTCAGTCTAAACTATGGGATAGCCGAAGTTTCACTTTTGACACATTTAAAATTAGGAGTCAATGATAATAAGTGGTTTTTGTGACTTCCTACCTCAGTATAGTATCGAAAAACAGAGCTCTATCCAAAATGGTATATTTGTTTCTTATTTGGATCCACAGAAATAAGCTCAGCTTGACAGGCAAACCCCTGCTATTGGTGTCTCTGGCAAGCAGGACCTTCAGGTACTGAATTGAGCAAAGCAGAAGCTGTCTGTCTTTTGTCAAGACTTTCTGTATTACAAGATTAGTAGGCTTAGCCTTGTATTAGAAAACCATACTCCATCCAGAGCTCCATGTCTTATCTGTAGAAGAAAATTCATGCTAGGCAAAAACCCCCCATATTTTGGGATGTATGGGATTTCTGTGATTTGTTTGGAAACTCCTGTGTTCTTCCCAGTGACGCTGGGGTGGTGGGCATCAGCATCTCCGCAAAGAAGGACGTGTCTCTGCATGCATAAATCAAACCCCTGCATTGCAGTCCCATGCCCAGGTTGTGTTCTGTCCCTGATATGGGTCAGATTACTGCCATCATTCTAAATGTGCTGCCCTCATATAAAACGTTACACGCACATGTGCAATTTCAATAATATATTGCTACCTTTATTTATGTAACTTATAGGAACAATAGTTTGACTGACATGCAAGGTATTTTGGAACTTGGTATTTCTACCTGAAAATTAAAAAATGAGAGTAATCACCAAAAAAGAGAAGTGTTTTTCTTTAAAAAAAAAAAAAAAAAAAGGTCTATTTTGATGTGGGCTTCTCGTGCATTAGCCATTCCAGAAAAGTCAAAATGTACTCCCTCCTTTATTACTGCCTGCATGACATACATTGTTAAAATATTTATGGTGTCTCGGTTACAATGTTACTCTTAAAAGCTACTTCATATAAGCACATCACCCGCAAAAATTCAAAAATTTTAAGTAAAAGGATCACCACCATTACCGGAACTTAACCAAAGTGTTAATTGGTGCCCAAGGTAGAAAATTAAATCTCACTAGTCTGTCTTTAGGAAAACAAAATTGGAATTTTAGCCACTTCAATATTAATTTCTTTGCATCTTTTGCTATTAATTGGAACAAATTTGAAAATTGGGGCTTTAAACTAGTCTTCAAGCAAATATACCATTCAAACTCCTGGGGTTTGGGGATACTACTGGTAGTGCTCCAACAAGTTATCCACAATCATTTTTTATTTATGAGTCTGCTCTGGCAACTGCAAACCAAGGCAAAAATTTCCTAATTTACACATTTTCATTTACAAACACATCTATTTTGCACGTGTCTCTGTACTGTCAATTATTGTATATTGTTCTTCATTATGCCCTCATCTCTTTCTTGTTTTGTCCTTCATCATGTGCACTAGAATGTCTCACAAGCTACATGTTTTATTCTCTTCATGTGGTGTGTTACTCATTCACTGCAAATATGGACTTGCTTGTCCATTCAGAATCAATTCTCACCTGATCAATGGGGGATTAACCAATGTTAGATGTTTGTTTCACCCTTGGAAGAGACATATGTGATCTAATTTCTTACCTTAATTATTTGAATTGACATGATTATTTTAAATGAGACACAGGTGATTCTCCTTTCCAGGATTTTCAGCATAAACACTAATGTTTATTTCCCAGATTTGGTTAGAGATTTAGCAGAGAGTAAGAGGTTTTGTGTCTTGCTAAGGCTCCCCTAGGAAGAAATGGCAGAAAGAAGGCTAAAATACAGATTTTAAAAACGGTGCAAGATTTGTATGAGGGAGGAAGGAGTTGCAGGACTATATGCAACAACCGCCCTCCAAAATAGTCTCTCCTTTAACACTTGGGTCTGTACGCAGGTAGATGTTTCCACTCGCATACTAACCGATGCCTAAATTTTCTTTAGGCAGCCTGCTGCAATACAGCTTCTGTGTCCCAAACAAATGGGAAGCATGGTATGACTGCCAGGTTGCTGTACGTATTTTTGGCTCTTTTTTGTTGCTGTTTTTAATGGCGGGATGGGGGCACACACCTGACATGCTTGCGTACAGTAGCTCCTTTTGCATAGTAAAGCCCAACAGTCCACACCATTGTCATGTGGAAAGGAAAGAGGCGAATTGCTGGAATGTGACCACCTCTGGAGTCAAGATTAGCATCCTGGAAACAGCAAACATCATTGACTGCGTACTCCTGAATCCAGTAGCTCTGTGGAAAGCTGGTGGTACTCTCTCAGGCTTTGCTTACACCACTGAACAAAGAAGAACAGAGCTCGTGTCCCGGCCCTGAAGTCAAAGAATACGGCAGCCTGCATGTCTCTGTTGCTGATGGATAGCCTCCACAACGTATTCTCTCTTGAGCCATGCCTGGACATCATCTGGGATGGTTTGCACAGGCTGAAGATGGGGATGGACTCTTTTTCAGGGACTGTAATGATAGGATGAGGGGTAATGGCTTTAAACTAAAAGAGGGTAGCTTTAGATTAGATGTCAGGAAGAAATTAATGACACTGAGTGTGGTGAGGCACTGGAACAAGTTGCCCAGAGAAGCTGTGGCTGCCCCATCCCTGGAAGTGTTCAAGGCCAGGCTGGATGGGGCTTTGAACAATCTGGTCTAGTGGGAGGTGTCCCTGCCCATGGCAGGGGGCTTGGAACTCGATGATCTTTAACAGCCCTTCCAACTGTTACCGTCCTATGAATCTATAAGCAGAGGCTGACGTGAGTTAGTAGGCAAAACAGAGGGTGGAGGGTCCATGGTCTCCCTATCTCTTTTATTAGCATAGGTGCAACCAGGGAAAAAAAGTGCCCAGAGTTACTGGATTTGATCTACTGCAATCCAGCTTGAGGTTGAAAGTGATGGGTTACTCATTGTAAGATGGACTCCAGATCTCTCTTCCAAGGGTTCATATAACCCTTGTTTGCCCTGGGGCTGTACTTTGCTGCATATCTCCCCCAGTAACAGGACATGAGTTCTCTGTTCGTGAAGGGGGACCTCCACCAGGTTTGTGACATGGGGGTACGACGTGGTGGAAACATCTGTCCTGGCTCTTTTCCTGCAGGATGGATGCATACCTGGTTTGTGCAGAGACGTGCTGCCATTTCCCCAAGCCTGGGAGGCGACAAACTGAGTGAATGGTAAAAATGGCAGCAACGGGAAGCTCTGATTTGTGAGGTGCTGGGTTAACACCTCCAGCACAGCCCTCACAGAGAGGCTTAAGAGCCACCTAATAGGAGGCTATTTGTTGTATAAGTGAATCCTAAGCTTGAGAAACAACATAAAACAAAGAATAAGGGTAAATGTTTTATTCAGAGCAAGAGAAATTATCTGCTGATAAGTGGTCATTGTCAAATTATACTCTCTCCTGTATATTATACTCAGCCTTCCTTATCAAACATGCCTAACTGCTGTATTTTATCAGCCCAAACTGGAGTCAGGTTTTCTGAAAATTTTGCATTCAGACTTACTGACTTTATCAGCTGAACACTGATTGTACTTCCCTGAACTTACGTAAAGGATATATAATGCATGGAGTTTGCAATCGATCAGCAGAGCAACAATGACACAGCAACAAAGGGAGAAACTTTCCTACGTGCAGCATAAAGGCCACTATTTTTTAAGAAGCCTTGCTGCAGCAAAAATGACACAAAAAATTAGGAGCATACATGAGGAAAAATAAGGGATGCAAAATATTAAGAAGAATGGCTTGATCTGGGTTGCTTTAAAGTAGTCTGCCTAGCTTTTAACATCAACAGAACCCAGGTCTGAAGTCAGGGCAAGGTGTATGGGGAAACCAGGGATGAGCAGGGTTCCTTTCTGACCCCCATGCATTTCTTGTCCACAGGAACCAAAAGGCAAGGAGGGGAAATGTGTGGGACTGATGGGCAGCAGGAGCTCCCAGCAATACCTTTGGGGCTGACCCAGCCTGGGCCAACCAACAACAGAGAGAAGGAGGAGAAGCTGCCTCTGAAAAAATCATAATGGGTCATATGGAAGTCTGCACAGGAGATTTACATGATGTTTTTCAGAACAAGGGAACACATTAACTTTCACTGAAAGACTGAATGCGATGAAAATGATCCTGTTTTCTTGACTCATCTGCACTTTCCTCTGCAGCAGAATGAAGCTTTCAGTGGGAAAAAGCAAAACCCACTTTATAAAATGACGACTTATTAAAGTACTATTGCCTTTAAAAAAAAGCTTTCACCTCTTAAGCTGTATGCTTTGGAAAGCCTAACATTTGTGTTGAAAGAGTCATTGAACTCATACAAATGCATCAGGTCGTAAAACTTGTTATAAATCTCAGTTCAACAACTGAAGAGTATAAATAGACAGGCAACATCTTTCTAGACTTTCTGAACGTAATTTAGATACTTTAAATAGTCTATTTTCAAAAATGTTTTTATTGTATAAACCACTAGTATAATTCTATTAACCAAACAGCAGAGCAAAAGCTATAAATATTTATCATCATGGCAAAGAGGTAAAATTTAACACCACTTTCACCCTGTGTGAAATTTAAACTATTCTGCTAATGTATAGAATTAGGCTCTTATGTTTTCCAAAGATATTTCAGAAACACCACAAGAGAACCTGTGCATTCATCCAGATAGGGAAAAGAATGGAAAATCATGTTTATGTATGTGACAGCGCTGTTTTCTGGATGACTGGTGTCTGTTGTGCTTAGAAATGGCTGCCTATGCCAGCTCAGAGCTACTCTGGAGGCTTGCATAAATGTGTAGTAGCTGCATTAGTATGTCTAGATTACTCTACATTTTGGTTATAGCTCACTAATAATACTAAATTACTCTTTTTCAGAATTGGAAGATATTTTCTGAACCAAAAGGCAGCAGCATAGACAAATCTCTGACTTAGAGTCTCATTGAAAAATATCAAGTCATTTATGTCTACTTCTTTGCTTCAAATCTGATTCAAATTGATAGCAAAACCCTTCTCTGCTGATGTATTATGATGGCAACTCAGGTGAAAGGCTTCAGCTTGTACCTCCTGTCTGCTCAGCATGAAGGGAATGAGGCGACTAGCAGCTACCTACTATTGCAGGACTAGAGGTGTTCATCTCTGTTTCCCGATGAGCCAGTGCTCTGCCTTTGCCACAAACTAACGTGCCAACCAGTGGCTTTGTAAAGTTTCAGAGGAGATTTTTCCCCTCACAAAATATTGGCAAAATCCCACAGGCTCCTAAAAGAAGACGTAGACAAAAAGGAGTTGTCATCGATTCATACACTAGGAAAATCAGCATAATGTAAATTTGAAAACTAGATACACTGCTATCAAAGACTATAATTTAAAACATTATTAGATTCACTGATGTGGCTTTTTCAGTAGAAAATTGCAGTCTGGTTTCTATCAGATTAGAAATTTAATACATCTGCTATTAAGTATCTAGAAAGCATTGCATAACTTTCATCCATGAAGAACAGAGCCGGAGTAAAACCACTAGAAGATGAAGGGAAACCTGCGACAGGGGTGTTGCATGGCAACTGAAAGCTTGGCTCTCCTGGTCGGTGGCAGTTCTTTGTACTTTAATCTCTATGGTAGGGAAATTAGTCATTAAAGTGGATCTCAGATGGATGACTCTTAATTTCTGAAATACAGCTGAAGCGCCGCTGTACACAAAAGCTTGCTTATGAAAACATCTCTTTTTGAACACAAGCATGCTTTGTGAAGGGCTGGAGATTAAAAAAACCCAAAACAATAACAAAACAAGAGATGTCTGGTGCACCTTAGTCAGAGAAGGCCCATTGCTCCTTTTCCCCAACCACGAATGATCGAACATGTAGTCCTATTTAGACCTCACGCAACATTCAATCTGTCTTTAATTTTTGAGAAACAATTCTTTTTCTGTTTGGAAAACAAAATACACCAAATAAAGTTGCTTGGTTTGTTTTTGTTTTGTTTTGTTTTTTTAACTTGTTCCGGTAATCAGCCAGTCCCATGGAAGGCAAAAAATTAGTTACATATGTATTTTACTCAGTTTTTTCCACAAAAGTTAAATAGATTGCAATGGGCTAAGGCTTGCTTGTGAATGCCTTTTCCAGTGGCTCATCTGTTTTCACAAAAAGCATGGATAAGCAACAGAGAAAGGTCTTTTAAATTACTTGCTGCTCTCTCCTTTTGCTACTAAGGAACAAAACCCTGGAGCTGCATTACATTTTCCACGTACCCTCTTGGCTGGGGGTCATGGTTGCAGAAGGGCTGGAACCTGCTGGGCTGGGAAGGTCCTCTTATGCCAGTTTTTTGGGAGGCCTTGCTTCTCCTGCACAGGAGCAATTTGGGCAAATCCCCACTGGGAGGAAACTGTGCACAGAATGGCTGGATCTTGGGTCCTTTTCCTAGCATTTGAAAATATCCTCACATTACAGTGAAGACTGTTAGAAGGAAGACTAAGGCATGGTCATTACTGTGCAGACTTGTGTCCTTTCTCCAGGAAAGGACACGGGTTTTCATCATGGGTTTCATGGTGTTTGCTGTTTGATTTCAGTGCTGAGCTTCTGGAATCTGGTGTTTTGTGCAAACTGTATTTATGTTAACATTTTTGGACACAGCACACATCTGGAGGCAAACCTGTTTGTACCTGGAGAATGCAGGTGGCAGTGAACAGCAAATGTAGGGCTCTGCTTTAGTCACACACACTTCACAGATGCTGTTGCAGACATGTGGTCCTTTATATTTGAAATCCAAAAGCTTTAATCTGCTGAATTGCCAAAGCTGAAGTTAGTAGCGGGAGCTAAAGACAAAGCAGCATTTTCAGAGAGAGACGCCCGGGGAGATGGAATGGAGAGTTTTGCAGGGAGGTGGTGGCAGAGAGCTCAGAAGAGCCTGGGACATTTAGGTATGAATTCAGTGAAATCAGAAACAGAGTTATGTAAATCTTAAATTTGATTTACTGATTAAGCCATTTGTAAATTGAAATGTTTATAAATGTTCACAGTGTACCATCTTAAATTTCAAATGTGGCAGACCTGCGGCTGCCTTTTCAGCTTGTTTCCTAGCACCTCCTAAAATGTCACATTTCATAGGGAAACGTCTTTGCCCTCAGAAATCTCCAGTCTAAAATGTTTGCGTGTGCTGTAGAACGAGAGGGAGTCTGGGTCCATGCCAGGGTTTCACCAACATCCTTGCTCTGAGAAAGCCACGCATTCGTGCAAAAAATATGGAACCAGTGAAAGGCAAGTGCTTGCGAGGAGGGCCAGCTCTAGGTGAGCTGCAGCCCCTTCGCCTGGGAAGGCTGAGAAGCTAAGCCCAGCAGCGCAGGGGCTGCTCTAGGAGTCGTGGCTGTGTCCTGTGCCCATGGGACTTGGGCACTGAAGTCACTGAGATGCCTTTGAGACTCCTTCCTTAGGGATGCTTAGATCTGAGCTTGGTTTGGGTCTTGGCTGCCTTTTTGAAATAAAACAATCTGCACTGATTTAGTAGATTGAAATTAGTCTAAGCAGGTTTTGTTTCCTGTCACTTCACAACAAAACCGCGTTCTTGTTAAGTTTGTGCCACTAGAAGTTGTTTTAAACCCGACCAGTCTCAGGTGCTGTGTAGTGCTGTTCACTCTGGTGGCAATTGCAAATGTTTAACTTTAGTGCCAACTAGACTTAGAGAACTCAGAGAGCATATTCTTCAGGTGAAGATATGTGCGTATTACTCAACTGTGCTTTTGCCTGTGGCTATTTTCTCCTATCAAGAAAAAGTACCTTATCAGCAATGGTGCTGCTTTAAATTATTTTAGGTTTACCTTTAAGGTTTTTTTTTTTAATTATTCTGTTATGAATTTAAAACAGCGTAAGTTTGGCTTTAATCACAAATCTGATTTTAAGTAAATAGTTCCAGCCTGGTGTTTGTAAAACCCTGAGAATGTTGTACCATTGGAAATATTTAACGTTTTGTTGGGGTTTTTTTTGGCAGATTTTCATGGATTTGAAAAAAACAAGTAATTCCCCGAGCAGAAGAATTTTCTACAGACTTGTGTCCCATCCTGTTTAAGCTATCCCTCTGCGATTCTCTGGCTCTCCCTCACATCTCCTATGGTGTTCCTGCTTGGCAAACCCCAGCAAGCACTGTCACTAGCCGGGAGCGGTGTGCCTGTGGCTTGGGCTGCCAGCTGCTCCCAGATGATATATAACTATGTGAATTTGGATTGCTTTTCTGCCAGTGGGAGCTCTAATTTGGGTCCATCTTTTGCTTGGCTGTGAGCATCCTCAGAACCTGTAAGAACTTTGTCATCCTCGGCTCCTTCACATTTGACTGAAAAGCCAAATGGGTTCAAGAATTATTATGGAAAACCGGCAGACGTGTGATGTGACTGCCTAAAACTAACTTTCTTGAGACAGCAAACAAAAATCTAGTGCTATCCCTTTGGAAACAGGGAGTATTAACCATAGCAGATGTGAGGATGAAAAAGGCTTACATGTTATAGCTTGCACTGACATTTAATTTACCTAGAAATAGGAGGAGAAAAATGAGGTGACAGCTGGAAAATCAAGTTAACTTGGAGGACTGAGGATATGGTGGAGTGCAATAGGGGCAGCTGAAAGGACAGAAAGTTGCTGATAACAAATAGTAAAGGGGAAAGTTTCTGGAAAGGAGTATGTTGGAGAGGTTTGGTTGCTCTTCCATCCTGTCTGGAGTTTCCCCTTGCTGACATTCAGAGAAACCTTCCAGGTCTCACTGAACACAGAGGCAAGTTGGGGATATGGTATGGACAGAAAAACAGGATTGTTGTCACCCTCTGTACAACATCTGCCCAGGCAAGGCTGCTTTGACGGGCACCCATGGGCTTCCCAATCATAACATTGGGATTACCTTTTTTCCTCCTCTTTTTTTCCCCTTCCAAAATAAACAACCCACTCCAGTTTGCTTTTTACCCACTGGCCTTGGGTTTGGTGATTTTATGCCATTATTTAGTATTTCTGGCTTTAGTAACCCTGCTAAGCCTAGAAATCCTCTCAGTTCCCACTGTTTTCTGCTGTCCTTCATCCAAGAGGAGTTTGCAACACATCCCTTTTCTTGCATGTGATATCTGACAGTGTCTCCTGTTGTTTTATTAGTTTAGCCCCAACTTGGGGTTGTCCAGCCACTTTCCCCCTTCCACTGTTCTCAGCATCTGGCAGTTTCCCATTTTGCTACTATATTGTCATATTGCCGTTGGCATAGAGGAGAAGGGTGAGGAGGATCTTGCTGATGCCCGCTGTCGCTGGGAAGGGAATTTTAGAGAAGACAGAGCCCAGCTCCTCTAAGAGGGGCACAGAGAAAGGTGAACGGGCAACAGTTATGAATTGCACCAGAGGAAATGTGGCACGTGTAGATGTGACTGACACTTCAGGGCGTGCTCTAATGGCTGAGACTGTAGGGTGTGGGTTGTGTTTTTGTGTATTGTTGGGCTTGGTGATCTCAGAGGTTCTTTCCAACTGTGACAATTCTGTGATTCTGTGCTTCAGTGAAATGCTGGCTGGACATAGGGAAAGAAATCTTCCACAAAGAATGGTCGAGTGTGGAAGCAGGCTGTCAGGAGCAACGGTGGATCAAACCTCCAAAGAGGTATTCAACACTTGAAGTGACAAGGCCCTGAGCAACCTGATTTAATTTGTAAGTGGCTTTTACTGCCCTTTTTAGCTGGTCAGCTAGCCAGGCTAGTCAGGCAGTCTAAGTATCCTCCTCTGGATTTGCAGTAAGCAGATTTGTTTGTCCTCTGTAATTAAGATTTGAAAAGCAGTTTTACCTCTGGCAGTGTGATAGCAGTCAGTTGTCATCTAGACAAGTGTGTTGTCTAAAAGAGGCATCCATATAAATGGAGAATCATTGACTTTTTACAACCCCTGTACTGTGACTTTTCCTAGCTCCAGTTCACTATCAGAACACAAAAAGCAGATCACTGCCAATTTACAATGCAGTTATTCATCGGGCACACGTAGAATAAATGTCAAATCTCCTAACTTCTAAAGCATCAAACAGAACCCGTAGTCTGAACCCCGAGGGGCCCCACAACTTGTCACGCATGCCAAGAGGATCAGGGAGGTGAAGGCTTGGGATTCAGCTGAGCAGTGAACTGGGTGAGAAACAGGCTCGCCAGTGAATGAGAGAGTTGATTAGGGAATGAATCACTTAGGGAGAAAGTTGTGCAATTAAACTGATAAATTTGGCAGCAAAACAAAAAGCAGAAAGAGAGAATGAATGCAACAATCAGTCAATAAAGTAGTGAATCAATTGTCTAGTTAATAAGGTAGTTAATTATGCAGAACAGAGCAGGCAAGGCAGTGTACTTGGTCAGTTCCCTTCAACAAATCTCTCCAGTGTATTTCAGCCACTGCATCTTTTACTTGGTTAATTTTTGTTAATGTAAGTCCCAAAAATTTGACCTCTGAATTAGTATTCTTCCTGTAGTAATCTTTAAAGACAGTAGCTGTTTTTAGACTGTTGCATTCTGCTTCTTTATATTGTTTCAGAAAGGCAATAATCAACTTATGATCTGGGAGAATCAGCATTCTGCTCCATCTGAAGAAGCAGTACTCAACTATCAGCATGATTTTTGTTTTTATTATTATTTCAGTATGCTACGTTCTATTTTATTATTTCATATTAGGGAAGGTGTATATTCTATTTTATGTTACTATGGTATTTAGATGTCTTTCTATTATCAATACAAATGTGCTAAGTTCTTTCCATACTAAAATATACACATTTTTCCTCAAAATAGTTTATATTCTGAAAGTATCCACTTCCAAAACACTTTGTTATGTTGCTGAAACAACCCTCTCTGTTTTCTCCCCATTGTACAACATAGAAACTTAGGTAAAGAACTGACAAGTAGGTGTCCTTTCACCCTAAAGTGATCCAATACAGGGTAACACAAGAGGCAAAGAAATACATGAATCAGTTGCCTTGTAGAATAAGATAGAGGTGGTGGATTTTCAGAAACTGTCTGAGTTTGGGGCCACATCTATGTGAATAACACCTTCGTCTAGGGTCTGTCTGCATTATTTGTCAGGAGCGCTTCTACCGTACTGTTATGATTAGCTTCCACATAGTAAGTTGCAAGACTGGGCAGTTTTGGACAAGATCCATTAACTGTCTCCATGCCTTGGTTGTGAGTTTGACTTGACCTCCACTGTTGGAGCTGGACATCAGTAAGTTCTTGAAGGTGCCTAAATTCTATGAGCACTCTAGTTTTTTATTTCTGATATTCCCAAGGTCTCTTAAGCTGTGCCTCTGGCCATCTCCATGTCGGCCCACCCCTAGAAATAGCTAAGCTACTTGATACCTGTCTCACACCTGACCCTGAAAGAGGTTCTAATTCAGCTTTCCTTGTCCAAGTCCACAGAGGCCCTCGTCCCAGACCAGTTGCTCCCCCCTGAATCCAGGGCTGAAGAAAATTCAGGTGGTTACTCTCTCTCTTCAGATCTGTAGTCATGGTGTGTTATCCCTCTGCATCCAACAACTGTGCAATGTAAAATACAGAAATAATCCTGCCAACAAGCTTTTGTGGAAGAATTAATCAGAATTTGAAGTGTTGTAAAACCAGTCTTGTCCTTAAATCTATGACTTTTAATACTTGGTTGAGTTATGAATAGTAGTTTCTAGGGCTGTTTTTTGATTGAGTTTTGGAAGATGTCCTTAGGGGTGAGGAAGGAGAGGCTGAAGATGGGATAGCTGTTTTGTGAAATATTGCTATTGACAACTGGGTAGTCCTGTTCTTGTGTATGTGAATTCAATCTGTTTTTTAGTGCTTGTTTGGCTTGTCCCTGTTTGGATTCCAGGGACATTAGGTGGCACAAGTTTATGTTCTGAGATATGCATACTAAAGGACCTTTACTTACTGGTGTTTCCATCCAGGAAAATCAAGTCTATTTGTCTCTTGACCTGCTAATATCACAGACACAAAACAATGTTGTTGCGAACTTTCAGCCGATGTCTTGTCTGTTTAGGGGGTAAATATGGTCATCTCTTCCTGAAACTTGAGACAGCTGATATTGCTTAGTAATTTATTAATTACTTCTAGTTGTCCATCAGCTGTAGACTGAAATAATTTTGAGCAACTCATCTCATGGTTTAATGACTTTTTACATAATTTGACATTGCTTTGATGGAAATACCGCACGTGGAGGCAGTAACTTCTGGGAAGAAGGTGGGGCAAAACACAGTACAGAAATAGTACTAAATAGTGCTTTCTGCTGCTCTAATTCTTGTTAACTCATTTGGCTCCTGTGCAAGAAGCCTCTTTGCTGAAGCAGCAAACACTTTGAAATTATTAGGTAGATGTTAAGACTTCCTTAAAAATTCTGGTGACTGTACTTGAATCCTTAAAATATTGTATGTGACAGGTTGGAGCCTGCCTACACCATGGCTGTCATATGCTTACACATGTGGAACATGCTGGGTAATTGTTTCATGCCTTCTTCCATGAGTTGATCTACCTAAAGGGAAAACCGTATTTACTATTCACAGACAGGGCATTCATTTTTCTAGCTCAGGAAGTCAGTGTTTGGGGCTTTAAGCTTTTATTGCTGTTAATTCCTCCGAGTCATATTTTGAGGACTGAAAGACTTCCAAGGCTTGCAAGCACAGCCAGTAAGCCCGATTTGTTATGCATAGTAGAAACACTGTAAAGAGAAGCTTGAAAAAGCCAACAAGTACGTTGTGTGGAACAGTGAGGAGCATTATGTGCTTTGTCAGAGCTGTATACAATATCCTCTTCTGTCGCTGTCAATTTTTAGAAGCACGTAAGAACACAGAAATACAAAATAGTGCAAAAGCACATCAGCAGCTTAATCAGAACAAGGCTTATTGCAGTAGAGTGCCAATCTATAAAGAACTGCTTGGTAATATTAGCTTCCTGTTAATCCCATAACAATCAGGTAATGGTGAAATGTTGATTTATTCACTGATTTACTCTTAGCTAGATTGAAATAATGGAATAAAATGAGCCCATTTAGACTGGTTCTTAAATTGAATGCTCCTAATTGCATTTGAAAGAATAGACCTTAATGCTTTTGAGTATCCCAATGACCCTGCTAATCTATGCAATTAGTTAACTATTTTGGAAAGGAGACTTCCTTACATGTAGTTTTGTCTTAAAAACTAGAATATGTTTTTCATATATTCTATACAAGATTCTGTACTAAAGTCATTGCCCATGTAAAATCTACAATTTTACTCCAATAGAAGTAGCTCTCTGTGTAAGCTTGCAATAGAACAGCTCAACTACGTCATTATATTTCCATTTGATTATTGAACTAGAATTTTGAAATTTGCACACATTCATTCTGGGTCACAGAGTTCAGCATCCCAGATTACACATTCCATTAGAAATTATCAAAAGGTGATCTGTCTTTCTTAGTGAGTTTCAGTCATTCAAGAGCCTGAGGATATTTAGGCAGGAAAGGAGCAGTAAGAGAGAAAAGTTCTCTCAGTAAAAGTCTGAGCAGGTCACTTGCAAGTTTGGAACATTTCTTGGGGGTAGAACCTGATTGTAATTTTCAGGAATATCACACTCTACTTAATGTTTTTCACCCTCATATTTTCGGAAAATCATCTTTAAAGAGATGGCTCAGCAAAGACTTGGCAAGTTCCTGGCAATTAAAGCTCCTGGTTATGCTCCTGGCTGTTGAAATAAAGCAAATGAAGGAGACAGGCTGCTGCTGGGGATATGGGCACAGCTTTCAGTCAGCAGGTCCTCTCCCTGCCTTCCTTCCAAGATGGCTATATTGCTGCGCAAGCACCTTTTAAAATTAGATATCTGTGTTAAACTCTTCTGTGTGTATTTACATCATGGTCCATTTTCGCATACAGCTGGACATTACCATCTTGATAATGTGTGCAGCTGCAAATGGGAGTAATTGAGAGCATGAGCATCTCAACAGCCCAAAGCTGCACCCACCAGTTCTGTGTCCCTGAAGCTAAAGGACATAAACTATCCCAGTGCTTTCAACTGGATGGGACTGAACCATTACTGCCTTTCTACGTTTACACATTGAGATTCTAGGGTTTTCAGAGCTGAATTGTCTTATGGTTGTTTGTATGCCTGGCCTAATATTTATGCAGCACTCTTGTCCTGATACATGCAGGAAACAAGTCCCGGAAAACACCCCAATCTTTCAAAGTAGTGCTTTACACCTGTGCAATTAAAAAAGCTTTTAAAATGTGCTATATGCGCTTTGTACATTGACCGTTTTGGATTCTTTCCCAAATAATGCATATGTTATATATAATGTATAAGTCATGAGGCAACTGCTATAATAACAGAATCTGACACTCTGCTTAACGTTGTCAGAGCCTTTTAAGAGAATCTCCTGGGAGAGGAGCAATAAATGGTTTATCAGACTTTGTAGGAAATGCTTTGGGAAGAAACTATAAGAAGGGCAGCAAAGAGGTCTGTAAAGCTAGTGGCACCGTAACTGCTACTAGTTTTCCTTCTTCTTGAGATCATGGAATCTGTGGAAAAGAAGTGTCCAAGGCCAGGTTGGATGGGGCTTTGAGCAACCTAGTCTGGTGGAAGGTCTCCCTGCCTATGACAGGGGATTGGAACTAGATAATCTTTAAGGTCCCTTCCAACTTTATCTATTCTGTGGAGTGCAAGACCAGATACTGGGTGAGTGAGTAAAGGCACCAAATGCATGTCTTCAGCTCTAGATTAGGCTTTGAAACATGCAGGTTCAAAATTCACAACCTCCCTGGGCAACCTCTGCCAATGCTTTGCCAACCTCCCATTGAAAAAGTGTTATCTGAAGTTCAGGTGGCACCTCCTGTGTTTCAGTGTGTACCCATTGCCTCTTGTCCTGCCACTAGGCACCACTGAACAGAGCCTGGCTCTGTCCACTTTGCACCCTTCCACCAGGTATTTATACACAGTGATGAGAGCCCCCTGAGACATCTTTTCTGGGCTGAACAGTCTGAGCTCTCTCAGCTTCTTCTCATAGGAGAGATGCTTAAGTCCCCTAATTGTCTTAGTGGCCTTTCGCTGAACTCTCTCTGATATGTCCATGTCTCTTTTGCATTGAGGAGCTCAGAACTAGACCCAGTTCTTCAGATGTGGCCTCACCAGTACTGAGTAGAAAGGAAGAATCGCCTCCCTTGATCTGCTGGCAACACTCCGAATGCAGCCCAGGATACCATTTGCCTTCCTTGCCACAAGGGCATGTTGCCAGCTCATGCAGTGTCCCCCAGGACCTCTAGGTTCTTTTCTGCAGAGCTGCTTTCCAGCCAGTTGACATCCAGCGTGCACTGGTGACTGGGATTGTTCCTCCTCAGCTGCAGGACTTCACAGTTACCTTGTTGAACTTGATGAGGTTTCTGTTGGCCCATTCCTCCATCCTGTTGAGGTCCTTCTGGATAGAGCAGTGTATCAACAGTTCTATACAGTGTCAAAAGCCTTACTGAAGTCAAAGCAGACAATATTCACTATTCTTCCCTTATCTACCAAGCCAGTCATTTAATCATAAAAAGTTTTCAAATTGATCTGGCACAATTTACCTTTGTGAATTCACACTGACTACGCATAATCTCATTCTTGTCCTTCATGTGCCTGGAAATGACTTCCAGGATTACTTATTCCATCTCCTTACCAGGGACTGAGGTGAGGCCCATTGGTCTGTAGTCCCCTGGGTCCCTCTTTTGCCCTTTTTGAAGATAGGAGGGATAACAACAAAAGGGACAGAGAATGTGTACATAAGATGGATGGTTCATGGTATCTGATGACGATGACCATAGTGTATTTTGATACACTAGCAGTTCAGGAGCTATTGGCGGTATAGTTGAGAGCTTCTGGAAAATATATGAAGTCCTGGAAAATCAGGAATAAGTAAATTTTGTACTTAATTTTCAAAAGAGAAAGATGGAACCAGCCAGCTTAACCGCAATTCCTAAAAACTACTGGAAGAAAAACTAAAGCTGTTGTCAGGCTCCTGGAAGGTACAACTAAGGAAAAATTGTCAAGAACAACTCATCTGGAACCAATCTAATCTTTTCTGACAGGGTTGGCTGATAGGAGAGAATTGGTGCCTGTCATCTCTTGACTTCTGTGGAGCTATTACACTTGACATCCTCATATGGAAGCTAGATTACTCAGTTCTGGAAAAAAACTGCAGCAGAGAAATGTACAAAAATGCATTGCTTTAAGAATAGATACAAATAGTTTGCTATAAAGATGGCTAATTATGGCCAGCTGAACTACCTCCTCTACAAGAATATAGAACAACCTGAGAACCTCCTCATTGCAGACTTTCTTTCCCTGTCCAAACTAACCTCTCAGGCTGTTTCTTTCAGTCATACCCATGGATGTCTAGCTATTTGATCAAGGTCAAGAAGGCCAGAAAGACCTCCTTAAATGCTTCGACACTGTGGAAAACACAAATAAATTGCTTGCAGGTCAGGCTCTTATCCTGGAGATCAACTCTGATTTCAGCCACATTCCAGATCTTTCTGAGTCAGATGCCTGCAATCTAGTCATTCTGTTTATCTACCTATTTAAAACACTTGGCCACACACTTCTTGGAATCAGTGCATGTCTTCACTCCTGAATCACCACCTCTCCAGCTTAGGCAAATGTGAGCAACTTATCCTCCAGGTATTAATCTAAAATGGCATTGCAAAGATAATTTCATAGAAGCCCAAAATGTCTGAGGCTGGAAGGGATCTCTGGAGGTCATCTGATCCAACCCCTCTGCTCCAACAGAGCCACCTATAGCCAGTTGCCAAGGAAAACATCCAGATGACTTTTGAGTGTGTCCAAGGAGGGCATCTGGATTCCTAGTTGGGTGCTTTGATGTTGGCAGTCTCTGTATTTCTTCATTGGTTTTCTGTTCTGTCTGTGTCACATAATGAAGAAAGTCTACTTTTTTAAGGCCCTGCAAAGCATATTATCACTTGACGTATCTCTCATGTGCTATCACCTCCTATTTGCCTATGGTACAAACCTCAATCTTCAAGTTTTAATATTTTCTAGAAAAGTATCTTTGTGGAGTTTGTGGATAGATATCCCTCAGATTAGAAAAAGATTCCCTGCAGATACATGCTAAGTCACTGGGACTTCCTCTTGGTCAAAGCAAAAGAAATAATTAGGCAATGTTGCTGATAGGCTTAAAATTATGCCAGAAAAGAAGGCTTCTATGCAGTAAGAGTGAATTTGCTGGAATGTAGGTCTACAGGGGCAGGAGCAGGAAAGGAGAGTGGAGTCCCAACTGAAAATATGATCTGAGGAGCCTTGTGGTTCATGTGAGCCACTCAATCCTTCTCTGCCAGTTTACTTTCTTGATTTGCTTTTTTGCATCAGAATCGAAGTCTGCTCTCCAAATGTACTCTCCAAATTCAGAACAAGCTTTAGAGCCACGTGCCGCAGCTTCCCATTTTACTATCATCTCCCCTCTCCAAATGCTCTCTCTTGCCACTGTTGAAAATATTATTTATAGTGAGCTTGCTTGTGTGACGAAGCCACTACCTGTCAGGCACATCAATATCCATTGCACTGAAAAGCAGATGTGAACTAAATTTTTGGACAATATTCTTGAGATTTCATAGAGGCATAGTTAAATATATCTTGTCACATGGGCTATTTGAGCCAAGGGTGAGAGTGTGGAAAGTATTATGACTTTTATATGGGAAGGTAAGGACTGGGAATATTAGTACTACTGTGCATTGTTGAAAGCTTCCTTTTCAAAAAGAACCTTTTGAATAACTTAGGTGAAGGCTGTGCCAGGAAATTCACACCAGGCACTAATTGGCAAGGGCATGGGGACTGTCTTGCCTTAGCAGCCTCTGGAGAAACCTCTCTCCCAACCCTCTCCACTGCCTGAGTCTCCATCCCAGGCTTAGGTGTGGATGACAAGATCCATGGGAACACCCTGATCTTGTTTTCTCCATGGAAAAACTTCTAGTTTTCCCTGGGGTCGGCTTTCCAAGGATATATGGGCCACTGTCCACAGCTTCTGCTTCCTAACACCGAGGTGGTCCCTTGGATTGCTCCCTGGTATCCAATGATACGACACTTTGTCATTCCCTCAACAGCCCAGTGCCTGCAGTCCAGGACTGCCTTGCTGGTCCCTTATCATTGCTGCACCCCACTATGCTCTTTAGGCTTTTCCTAAACCCAGACCAGCCCTCAGCTCAGTTGTAGCCAAATTTCTCACTGGGAAGCAGAATGTCTTTTCTCCTCACTTGATGTTGGCAGCTACTTCCCAGTGGCCCTCTTCCAGTCCCCAACACCCCAGGAACACGTACAGAGTGACCCTTTGCTTTCTAGACAAGGACCCCAAAATTCATGTGGTCTCTGATTCTCCAGTCATGAGAGCAAAGCTAGCATGAGACCACAGGCTTTGATAAGGGACAGTGCAAGCATACAGTGGCACATGATAACTCTGTCCATGGGGCTGTGTATTCCTAGAAGTGAGTCTCAAGTCAGTTACCAAGGACACTCTTCTTGTCCTTCAAGAACCCTTTTTTCCGAGCCTTACTTCAAAGTCCTGAGCCCCTAGGTCTTTGCAACTCAGCCCTGTCTCACTCCTCCTCAAGAAACACCTTTTGACTTATATATGTAGAAACGTTATGGCTCTTCTTGGTTCCTTTGGGATGTGGCTCCTTTAGGATACTCTTCCTGCCCTCAAGAACTTTACTGTTCCTCAAGCCTGGATCTGAGCGTAGCCAGTCTTGTCTCCATCCCCCAGAGAACTATAGATATCCTGGGTTTCTGCCTAGAAACCATGATAGCCACTCTGCAGGAGGATCCTGGGAAGTACTGAACTTGAATGGGGATGTTGGAAAGCGGGTCAGGTCACAACAACAGGGAACAAATATAGTCTTTTAGTATCACCGGAAGGATTTTGGGAGGGTCTTTCTTGATGTGACGGCTAAGCCAAGTGAAATACCTTTCCTCTTCTGCATGAAAGAGTCCTGTATCTCCTGGCTGACACTGAGGTTCGGGCCTTTTCTTATCTAATCCAGTTACGAACATGAAACACAAGTTAGGAACAAAGTTGAAAGGTGCCACTGGGAAACAGAGGGTTAGCACAGCAGTCACTCCCTTTCTCAGCAAGGAAACGGGGAACAACACGGAAGAGACTTATAGAGCATAACCTAACTGTAGAGCTTGTTCAAGCATAAAGTCAGTGATAAGAGCAATCATGCTTCTGGGAAGGATTTCCCAAAATCCAGCTTTCTGCAGGGAAGGTAGAACTCTTCCTCATGTCTTTTTCTGCCTTACGCTTACCCAGATCTGGGTAAAACCTATACATTTGGCTTCCTCCGCACACTAACCAGCAGAGTTTAGTTCCCTAGCCCTTGCTGAGCTAGTCCCCTTTAGTTTAGCAATAAATAACTGTGTTTATTGGAGCAAGATGTGGCTGGCTGCTGGTAATGTCATATCCAGTTTGTGCAAATCTGCCAGAGAAGCGTGGAAGCTGCTAGGAGCTCTGCTCATGCAAATTCATTGTCTGTACTTCCACAGCTGCTTGCCAGATAGGGAAGTCTTGGTTAGAAGATAAGTAGTGGAGTGAGCCTTGCAGGAAAAGAGGCAAGAGGCTTCCAGGTAGTTTATTCCCCGCAAAGTTCCCTTTGTCCAAATTAAGAGGTTTACAAATAGTTTATTCCCTGTAAAAGTCCCCTTGTCCTTCCTGCCCTTGATCTTGTGGTTTTTTTCTTTGTTTTGATGTTTACCAAAATAAAATTTTCCTCTTGGATTCCCGCGTGGTGCTGTGGGATTCCAGCAGGGCTCCCACAGAAATGAGGTTTGTCCAGAGGGCACAGGGATTCCTGTCCTGCGGCACGGCAGAGACCAGACTACGGCACTGCAGCAGGCATGAGCTACGCAGCAGGAATCTTTAAATCGCAGATATGGGGTGAGCTGACAATTGCGCGCGTCATATGACACAGGAGATGTATAGGCTGCCTTTGGGAATCACTCGTTGCAGCATCCTGCTCCTCCCGCGTCTTATGGTCATTCTTGACCTTATCTGTTCTTAAAGACAGTCTCTTCTCTACTGTTCCTATGGGCTAGAGGACCCTTTGGGGGTGAGGAAAAATGTTCATTTCTTTTCCAGAACAAACATCTCCACAAAGCTTTCTGCAGATCATCACTGTCTGTCTAATGCCAATTAATTATTAATCCATTTAGAGCTGTAAGTACGTGTGAGTAACATATTTAAGCATGGAAATTCGGACAGACTCTAATTTTAAGCAGATTTGGGCAGACAAAGTGCCTGTGAGCCCCCAAAATCTTCACTCTTGCTGCTCCCTTGGTGTCCAGGAGCAGGTGTCTGCCTACACCCTGGCTGCAAACACAGGTCAGGCTCTTACGAAGGCTTGAGGAGTTTTTCAGTCCAGCCCCCCTTGTTGAATACTTAACCTAACATGAATTATTCAGACTGATCTGGCCCCTGTGGGAAGGAGGTTGGAGAGGGTGAGGATGGCTTTCCTGGAGAGGTGCTGCTGAAACCCCAGCTCGGGGATGGAGAGGGTGGGAATGGGTTTAGCAGAAGGTGCCAGGGGACAACTGGAGGAATAAAGAGCAGGCAGAGAGGAGGAGGCAAAACAAGGGGAGGTTTTAGATGGCCCAAACTCCTGCTTTTCACTTACCTGAATGGCTCCTGTAGGTGATTATTTTAACCAGGACCTTTGGGCATCAACTGCCAAGTGCAAATCTTTTTTCTTATGTGCTTAATTGAATTGAAAATTAAAAATGGACCAGCTCTGGCATTTGACTGGACTTTTATTGCCAATGTTCAAAAAGGAAACAGCAGCTTAAGGACAAATAGGTTTCTCAGCTTTTTGATATTTCTCAGAGCCGTATCACCAGATGGGAGAAGTGGTGGCACTGTATGGTGCAAAATGTTGAGAAAGCCTCAAAGAATCACAGGCTCGATATAGATCCAATTATGCTCAGGATGGTCTCTAGAGTTTAGGACTAGGATGTGTTATTCTAGTGTACTGTGGCAAACTATGAGCTCGCCTGAGAATCAAATACCAATGGAAAAAAAAAAAAAAAAATCACATTTCCATGATACCAAGGCAATCCAGGAGGAGAGAGAGTGCCTGGGAACAGCATGTTACAGGGAGTTCATGTCTGTAAGGCAGCCGTGCTAATGATTTCCCAGTGGGTGGAACTGGAGAGGAAGTCTTATCTCCAGACTCCTCAGAGATAGTCAGTGGGAAACCACCGGCTCCAAAGCTGATTTTTCTGACTGACTAATAGAAGTGCAGAAGTCACAGATATGGTATGTGTTATGTGTCAAAGTTAAAACGGCTTTCACCAAGCCTGAATCATAACTACGTTAATTCAGGCAGAAAGCCTTATAGGGAATGCAAGGATAATGACAAAAATAATAGGAAGAGAAATAAAAGATGTGATCCAAGGAGTCACCCAACCATCTGAAATCCTACTATATTTAATTTGCTTCTGAAAGAAGTGTTCTGTTATGGCAGACAGACGAGGATACATCATTGGTTGAAGTAAATCAGCATGGCTCTTCTGAAGCCAGCTAAGCCATATTGATTTACATTACTTGATAGTCTCTGCTTGAAAATTCATCATTATAACAAATACTATAAAACTCCAGGTTTGTCACCAGAGGAGAGCCTGTAGGGATGATAGAAAGGAACCATCCTTTCTGCTTGAACAAAAAGATTACTCAAACGGGAAACTGTCTTGCACCAGTCTTCCTTATAGATATGATGCCGCAGTGTTATGAAGAACAGCAGTATGGGCTACAATCCTGGAAACCAGCTGAGTGGCCAAAACTCAGGAATGCCTGGCATCTGGGAACATCAAGCAGGAAGGAATGGCAAAAAAAAAACAACCCAGAGGACTTGTAAATAGGACAAGTATATGAGTGTTTTACTGGTTGTGTGCTCAATGCCAAAGAACGGCACGGATGGATTTCTACCACAGGGCTAGAAAAAGCAAGTTGGATAGTCTTCATGCAGTTGGTATGAGGAGCATGGTGAAGCCCCAGACTCACCTGGAGAAGGGATTGAAAGGTCAAATGCTTTCTTTAAAGTCTGTTTTAGGCTAGAAGAAGAAGATTGATTGAAGATTTGGGCTTAGTAGGAATGGAGAGATGACTTTCATTCATGGTCTGTTTCTGAAGGTAACACGTCTCCAGGGAATGGGCTGTGTGTCAGTTTGGAAATGTTATGTGCTTGGCCTCAGCAGGGGCTTGCCATGCTCCAGAGTCCTGCAAGTTATCAGCAATCTAGTAAACAAGTCCTGATTCACACCCGGTTAATAGTGCCTTTCTTTTTGCAAACAGAGTTCAATTCTTCCTTCCTCGTCATCTGAGGGAGGGCTATTTGCAAATGTCATCTTTATACATTTATTACATGCCACAGCAGGTTGCTTTATACTATAGTAAAATCTTATACAATGGAAGGAGTACAGAAGCTAAATGGGTAAAATCATGTAGGAATCCATAGAGCTTGTCTTTGCTGTGGTAAACACACATTAAAACCAGCTAGCTCATAATCAACATTATTTGTTATTCAAAAGATCTCCCAAGCCACTTCCATCAGCTATACAGTGTTGGGGGAGGAGAATCCGCTTTTATTTTCCAAGACATATAGCAGATGGCTCATGTTTTATGAATGAAAATGACACCACATGTACCTATACATATACACACACATCAACACATGCGCACATGTCCAAGCTTAAGCAGTGCGTGTCTTAGTCCAAAATGCTATTTTGTCATGTGTTTTTTGATAGGGAATTTGCTTTGGTTGCTCTTCTCAAGCTTTGGGAGGCTGTTTTTTCTGTGTCTTTCCTCTTGGTGTTGTCACAGTAACGTTCTCACATTATTTACCTAGAAGTCTTCCTTCTGAAATGCACCTCTTGGTCCCTGCTCAGCCTAAATTCCGCCCCCTCCCAGCCCCTTTTCATGTGCCTGTAGGAATTTGTTTGCATTTTTAAAAGCAGATAACAAATTATAGCCTGTGATCTGATAACGAGAATCTGCAGCAATCTTGACTTTTGACACAGATGGCCTTTATTTTTGCACCTGTAAAATTCAGATTAAAAATTTCCTTAGCTTTGCTGCAGGGCCTGGTTTCCCAACCTTGATTAAGTCCTTGCAATGGGGGAGAATCGTGAAGTGTACAGAGAGGTAAATTAGCCTGGGCAAAAGAAATATGCTTTAATGTGGCAAGACTGAGTGAAGTAGCTGAGGTTGCACAAGTATTTTGAGACAGTGCTAGGCTTTGCAGCCAGACCCTTTGCGCTACAGGATTTCCCCTGAAAGTGTGGAACATCAGGAGATTATCTGCCCAGCTGGCTGACTACCAGACTTAGCTGAACACAGGCTTCAGCTTAATTGTCTTTGGTGCAACAACCACCTTACTAAATGCAGAAATATCGTGATATTAGATATTAGTTATGAATCCCCAAAGGTAGAATTCTCCTTGGTCATTAACTAAACAAACATACAGACTTCTTACATACATTCTTTTGAACAGCACGGTTATAATATGGATTGCATATTCAAAAGCGAAAACAAAGCTGGAATCCTTGGAGAGCCTCAGAGTGACTCAGCCAGTGTAAAGGATTTGTCACGTCGTCCGGAGGATATGACAGTAATTTATACTGATATGGGCGTGATGACAGCGAGGCACATCCCGCAGACCCCACTGAGACAATACACCCCTTTTGCCAGAGGAGCTATGTGAGAGAGATAATGATAGTCCTAGCATCTGAATCTGTAGCAAGCTGGCACAAGCCCAGAAGAAATCCGTAGATGTTGCCTTTAAAAACCCTGGTCTCAAATTGGAGTGGAAGAGAACAGGAGGCTGGATTGTGATCCGAAAGATGTGACCGTGGCTGACTGCAGGAACCATATTGAATGCCAGTTTCTCCAGGCTCACAGGGTAACCACCCCAGAAGTCATCTCCCTGCCCCCTGAGTCCTTCCCATGGGATGTCCTACACGAAGTATGACAGACCCTCACCTGAAAAATGGCTGAAAGTGCCTCTGGTGAATGCTGCTTGCTCTGCAGCACAGCTGGTTGTCAGCCACTTTGAAGCCTCAGCCTGGCAGCCATCTCACATTTTGTCCCAGTTTTCCTGGTTTCCAACATCCCCACCCTTCCCCAGAAGTCTCCAAAACAGTGGGGAGATTTTCTCCTCACCAGCTTCCTTTTCCATTTTGTTCTTTTTGTAAGGGCTTCAGTATACAAAACATATCAAGAGGTTGTCGACACAGGGAGAACAATTTGTACCCCAAAATTGCCTTCTTGTCTCAATAGCTTGTAATCTAATTTAGGGTGCAAGTTCATCCTGAATGACTCAGTGGTATGACGACAGGACGCACTTAGCTGTTCACTTCTGAGTATGAAAAGCCTCAAGAGACATCAGTCGAGCTTTCCTAGTGAATTTCCGCTTCCATCAAACTTCCATATTTTTGCACGTGCTCGAGATGCACTGGGTTTGTAAACAGAAAAGTTGCAGTGCCAGAGCTATACAATGGTATATCCGATAAAATATGCTTTCCGTTGCAATTAACAGCTGAAGAATTTATACAAACTTCATACATGTTTGTGTGTGTGGAGGATTTAAACCCAGAGTATACAACAAAAATTTGGGCGTCACCAGAAGGAAAAAAAAAAGAAAAAAGAAGCCATGCACAGTTCCACAGTCCTCATTATGCAGTATGGGTGGAGAAGAAAGTGGGATTTGATCCAAGTTTGGCGAAGGAGTTGATGTTCATTATCTAGAAAAGTGACATATTATCTCTTTCCCTACGTTTTTAATTCCAGCAGAGAGTTTCTTTCCCATACATTATTAAATGCCTGAGTCCTGCTGTGTGAATGGGGCCTCTGCCATCCCTTAGTGATCAGCTAGTCTTGAGGAGTGCCTGCTTTCCTGCATTTCTATAATTTGGGTTCCTATTTGAGGCTCGGGTAGCCCTGTTGAGAGTTAGCCCCCTCCCCTGGCGTAGCTTTCAGGGTCGCCGCTATACATAAGCTTTCCCACCACCTCTAGATGCTCTCCCTTGGGAAGTGTCATCCCACATATATACGTATATATAGTATATATATATAAAACTTGGAAGCTCTGGGAAGGCAACAGCCTCTGTGACCTTACAGGCACAGAGAGCATGTGATATAAATGGGAACTTTCCCTGACAGATCGCTGTAAGATTTGTCCCATGTGGATTACATGCCATGATTATATACATTGAAGTGTTCAGAGTTTAAAATACACTCCAGATGCTTTTTCCTGCCCTTTCCTCCCACTCAGTTTGACTTTTCCCCAGTTGATTGATTCTCATAGTTCATATTCAGAGACTCCGTATTTTGCTTACTTACCAGATCAGCCTTTTTCAGCATGGCAAAAACTGCCCTGTAAGCCCAGGGAAATGCAATATCATATGCTGAGAAGCTGCGGTGTATCAGAATGAGATGAGCAATCAGAGTGTGAGTGTTCAGCTGTACTCAGCACCAAACGAGCTCTGGGTTTTGTGAAGTCAGCAGGAGTTCTCCCAACAATCCTAAAAGTACAGAATCAGGCCAGGGTTGGGAAGCACTGACAAATGTAATTTGTCAAAGAATGGCAAATTATTCCTTCTGTTATGAATTTGACTTTTTAAAGATTTTTTTTTCCTTTTTGTGTGTTTCCTAACCCACAAAAGTTTCAGGCCGATTTTGATCTCAGGTCCCCTGCTTGGTTTGCCTTTTAATTCTCTGCTTCTTTGACTGCTTAGGGATAGGTAAACAGCACAAAGATCCAAAGATACCCTGCCCGCACCTCACCACCCCAAGTTTTTTGCTGTCTGCCTTTGCACTGACATGCACTAACAGCTCATGCCTTTCCCACTCCCCAGAGAAGGAAGCAGCATTGCATTTTTCTATAGGGAAGAGCTCACAAAGACGGCTCTATGCACCAATTCTATGTATAAGGTTTAAACACAAAAGGAAGAAGTGAACACACCTGGGATGTGACCCAAAGAGGGACAATGTTTATGAGCAGCCTTCGATGCAGAACAAACTATGATCCCGTAAATTCCAGCATTTTGGTTTCCTCCCAAGGTATCTTTCAGCGCCAGTGAGATCCCAAGGAAGTTTTGAGATCTCTGGCCCCCCTTTAGCTGTGGGAGCTAAGAACTCTGGGCAGTTTTATGGGATCTGCTTCCCATATGCAGAACGGAAGAAAAAAGCAATACATCAACATATTCAAGAAGGTATGCAGGAAAATGCTGATGTGAGGAAGGAGGAAGGCAGAGGGCAGGAAGGCAGCTCCCTTTTCAGGGTGATTGGGAAAGAACTCCACAGCCCCCACTTTTGTCTGATTCATTCAAATAGTTCTTCCTATATCTAGTTATTTACATATTAAAAGGAATAATATTCGTGCTAGTGATGAGCATGGTTACTCAACAGAGGGATTAAGATAAATGAGTGTTCTTTCTGATACATTAAAATAAGAAAAAAAAAAAAAAAAGAAGTATATTCCCAGCTTTAAACATGTGGTTGTAGACACCACATATAAAACATCATTTGTCAAGGACTGGAGCACATTAGAGAGCTGAATTTCCCTGTCTTGTCCTGCCTTTCCTGGCCTCTCATCACCCAGCAGCAAACACTCCTCTAAGCTCTGCTGCAACATTGGCCTCTGAAATTGATTCTCCACAGCTCTGTAAGGAAAGAAATCTGTTTATTCCTGCATAGGATCACTGGTGATATTGCGACTCAAGATCCCTTGAGGTCTGTTCAGGTTCTCTTGGCTGGTATGTTATGCTGGCTCTTACGAGATTTCTTTGACAGACCCCATCCCACCTACAAGGAAGTCTGTTCCCTGGCTCCTCGCCAGTCACATCCATTCCCTAGAAGCATCATTGACATTTTAGTGAACCACATGCACTAATGCTGTTCTTACTTAGTTTTGTGTTGTCTAATTTTTTTTTTTTTTTTTTTGTGTTTTTTTATTTTTTTTTTTTTTTTTTGGTGTGAAAAAACTTTTTTGATTGCTTATGGGCCAGAAGAAGAAGCGTAACTGCACTGAACATACGCAACTCACTGGAACAGTAAACCAAAGTAAATATGAGCTACAGAGCATAAGACAAAAGGAACTCCAAAATCATTAGGCCAGGGCTTCACCCATCATGTCCCATACTATTCCTTGCTATTTTAGCCCCACTTGTTATTTCAGCAACATTATTTTTCTACTCTTTCTGTCTCAATTTTTTGCTCCTGCACAGAGTTCACTTCTTTGGGCTGAGAA
Organism: Pedionomus torquatus; assembly: GCA_013398155.1. Taxonomy (NCBI): domain Eukaryota; kingdom Metazoa; phylum Chordata; class Aves; order Charadriiformes; family Pedionomidae; genus Pedionomus; species Pedionomus torquatus. Next base: position 76,354 of record VZRU01004560.1, read on the forward strand.
AAACAACTCCACTTATATTCTTTATATATATATTCTTAATATATTCTTTATGTATAACCTTCCTGATAGTCCTTCTTTTTCTCAGCCCACATTCATCTTTCTTGAACTTGTATCTCCTACTGCACACAGTAGTACAGATGATATCTCATTGATGCCTAATGCAGTGGCATTAATACTTCTCCATTTCTGCTAGACATACTAATGTTTAAGGATTGCATTTGCATTTTTCACAGGCTCATCAAATTGGTAACCAATCATAATCAAAACGATAACTAATACTACCAGGTCCTTTTCTTCCTTTGTCCAGGATGCTCTTGGCTTTCTGGGCTGCCAGCACACACTGTCAGTTCATATTGATCTTCTCATCCACAAACACTCCCAAGTCCTTTACTCAGGGCTGCTCTCCGGCCCTTCTCCATATCTGTATTTGTGCCTGGGATTGCCATATCCCAGCTGCACTTGTCTTGGTTGAACTTCATGAGGTTTTCACAGCCCCACCTCTCAAGCCTGTCCAGGTCCCTCTGGATGGCATCCCTTCCCTCTACTGTGTCGACCACGCCAAGCAGCTTGGTGTCATCAGCAAACTTGCTGAGGGTGCCCTCTATTCCCTCAGCCTCATCTCTTCTCTGAAAAACTATGTATCTTTCCCCATGTTTAATACTTCTGTTCAGGAGTGGCCATCTTGGAACACCTCAATTTAGGTGGCAAAGTGTTGGTGTCTGCACCCCATTTTGTAAGCAATGGGCATCTAATGATATAACCAATGAATTCCAGAGGTCTCTTCTGCTCCTCTGAGCGATAATACTTAGAGCTCAACTGAATTGCCTTGACACAGGTCTCCAGTGACATTTGTGATGTCCAAAGTGTTTCACAAACTACCAGTCCAGCAGTAAATAGTCTGAACTATGACAGATGTTGTATAATTCAAAGGAAAAGTAGCAGGAGAAAGGAGTAAGCAGGGAATAAGTGTTGAAATACTGTAGAAAAATTACAGAATATTTTTCTACTTGCAAATATAATGAACTTTTCTCCACATTGCTTTGTCTGTTCATCTTTTTTTTTTTTTTTGAAGTCCTCAAGTGATTATTCCTGTAGGTGACCTGCTAACTCAGGACATGTCAGGGAATATGGATGGTTAGTGATGCTTCCACACAGCCACATGTTGTGCTGCAATATGCTTATATGCTCACTTCTCTCACCGAGATGTAACCATCAAGAACACTTTGAGATGCTTGGAGTGACTACTTCATATGTACTTCTAACTCCCACCCATACTGCATCAGGCAACGTCAAAATAAAGGTGCTGAAATGCAGCTGGATTTTTACACAGGTCTGTGCATTGCTCTTTTTGGCCACATCAGAGCAAGAAAGATTTGTAGAAGTAAAGTGATATACTACTCACTAAAAACCTGTCAGGTTTTGACAAATATGTATTCTGGTCCAAAGAACAAGGTTCTGTTCTACTAGAACTCTTGTAATAAGCTGTGATAGCACATCTTACTGCCTTCCTAAGGAAAGCAGAGGTTCTTTCAGCCTGCTGGCAGGGCTGTTGATGCACATTTGCAGTGGCCATTCTCTGGTGGGGTTGAAGGTAGCAGAGCTGGTTGGGAGGGCTTTCTTGACTACTGAAGAAACAGTAGGGTGTGGGGAAAGTAGCAAGGTCTATAGGTCTCTAGTGCCATAAAAAGACTTTCCACTTTTTGGCTCTGAAGACAAAAAATAAAGAGTGTTTCTGCTTTCAGGGTGGTTTTTTTTTTTGCTTCAAAGCACGTCTTGAGCTGGCTGGAGGCCAGACCAGAATGATTTCTGTGTACCTGAAACCAATCTGTTGGTTTCCCCTGCAGTAAATGTGGAGGATTCAGTAACTGAAAATGCAAAGTGCTTCTTGCCTCTACCAGCTGTGAAGACAGCCAAGAGCTAACTCTGCTCTCACAGCACTTAATACATTGATTAAAGATTATTACAGCATGAGGACAGATCTGAGGAAATATAGTAGGCCTATCTAGTTCCAAAACCCCGGTAGAATTACAGTGTTCTTGCATTTTACCCAGAAAATGACAAGATTTCCTTTCAGATGACACACACCTTTTTTACTCTGGAGATAAATATGTGTTAAAGTCAGTGATGAAGAGAAACAGAAAACAGCATCAAGGTAACCTTTTGTAGATAGATGTCATACTTTATATTAGGGTATTGAGTATTCATTCTACCTGCCAGCCTTGCCTTCCCTATATCTTCAGACTATCACCACTACAAGTATATCTCTAAAATAGTAACACTAATATATTCGTCTACACAGTCTTTTATGGATTTCTTTTCTGTGGGTTTTTGTTTTGTTTTGTTTTGGTTTGGTTTTTTCTAGATGGAGAAAAAGGGGATTCTTCTTCAGCTTTAGTTTGTTGTAGGGTTGGGATTTTTTGTTTTTATTTTTGGTTTTGTTTTTTTTTTATATAACTAAAACAGACTAAATCTTCTTAATAGTATTTTGGTATCTTTTCAAGTTGGAAACCATTCTACTTCTGATTAATTCATAGTGCCATGCGAGTCCTAGAGCTATGCAGATAAGCTGGATGCACCACACTACAATATTTGTGTTGTAAACCTAAGGGTATTCATAGGTTTTTCAAGTGAATTCACATTCATACGTGAAGTAGGCAACACAGAGTGAATGAGCTACTTTATGTGAATGCGCTCAACAGCTGAAAAATGAACTATGTCATGGATTTCAGCTTCATGGAGTGAGCAGCTGAATTTGACGGTGACACTGAAAGATTGTTCTTCTGTGTGACTCGGTTTGATTCACTGGTGTGACAATGCCCTCTTCTTTGTGAACCCTTCACACCTGTAGACGCACAACAGTAACAAAGGTCTAATTCTGGTAGTTAGCAGAATCCAAACTCTTAGCCTGCAGAAGTGAGTGCAGCAATTTTTCTGACATTGATGCTGTTTGCAACACTCATTATGTGTTAAAGAACAGCATTACAATGATGTGCTCTTTGAAAGCCCCATTCCAAGATTTTAAGTCAGAAAAATATTCATGTTGAGTTCAATGGACTCCCAAGAAAATTACAGAAAATATATGATTCTTAGACTGTAAAACTGCAAACCTGAAGCCAAATAGAATGTTAACTGTTTTCCCCCTTAGGACACTTTGTATTAAATTCTTTGCTTGATAAATAACAGCAAGCCGCTAATTAAATACTACATATTTCTCAGGAAATCTAAGATGACATTCCCAAGTAAAACCACAAGAAATCCCTGTGGACTTTAACCATAGACTTTCTAATTGATAGACCCTCAAATAAATATTAAAACAACCCCCACAAATTACATTCTTCTTGTGGCTTGAGATCTGCACTGAACTGTCAGAATATTAAAGCAGTTTGTACCCAGGTCGTTAATAAAGAGAATAGTGGCTGTCAGTGAGGTAAAGGAAAAAGGGATATAACTGTCTACCTGAAAGCATGAGGCTTGCTTCTTACTAACCAACTTTTGCTGTGATCCTCAGTTTAACTGTAAATCAGGGTTTTGAAAGGGAAAGGGACATAAATCATTCCACATGGAAGAAAAACTACCCCAAGTTTATATTGTAGTAGAAATGCTGACACCTTCTTGAAATTCATTTTTAGCAATAATTATACGTAAAAATGCCACCGAGAAACCATAAATCTTCAAACCTTCCTGCACATCCCCAGAAATACCCAACAGTTTCTTGAAAGCCTCTAGACATCATGCGTGAACTACTGGGCTGAAATACAAATTCAGCTGAGAAGCTGAAGCATATTGCTGGATGTATGTTGATAAATTATGTGTTCTACATTCTTATTTGAGATTAGATTAAGTATTTCAGACACACAAAAATATAGAGATCTTCCTGATTCAGCGTACAGCAGTTATCTCAGGTAGCAACCAAGCTGCTGAATTCCTTTTTGTGTGATCAGTGATGCAGCACAAGACCCAAAATGTCAAATGAAACAAGGCAGGATTCAGAAAAGCTTCTTGAAGGGCCCAGACAAAAAGAGCGGACAAGCTGGAAGGGGCCATGCAAGGACAAAAAAAAAAAAGGAAAGAGAGATTTGTTTCTGAGCGCAACCTCTTCAAGACAACCTAAGATTAAGGACTGTGCGTTTCTTGAAATAACATGGATTTTTTTTTTTGTATCAACATTTTTCTTTAAGTAGACAAATTCACAGAGAAAGAGTATTGGCTAAATTAAATGCCTAGAATGTATCGTGCTCTGGCTGCCTGTTTAGATACGTGGTGGAAGGAGATTTGCTTTCAGCAGTGGTGGCAAAGTACATGCCTAAAGAGGAACTTCATTTAGGAGAAGTGGTTTGTGAGGTACCAACATTTTAAGTGCCTGTGCCAACTGGTCAGCATGCTGACCCTGCTGAGCTGAACACTTCTTAAAGGACACGTAGAACTGGGAATAGCCTTCTCTGTGCAAATCTTACTCCCACTTCCATGGCTGTGTGTGCTATTGGAATATGGGCTGAGGAACACATCTGTGTAATGCATCTTCTCCACTTCCAGAATTCACCTTAAGGCAATATACTGAATTTCTCTCCTCCAACTGCTAAACTTGAGTTTAAAATAGGCCTTTTCAGGGATATAAACACATGGAAATCATTGTGACAGCTTTTAAAGCTGTCTGAAGGATGACATTTGCTGCCATTTTACTCTTTTGTCTTAAATGGCAGCTGCCAAGTAGAACCCTTTTACTTAGCAAACGTGCATCTATATTATGTTGGAGGAGATGCTGAACTAAAATTAGTAGTAATAAAGGCAAGGACAGCTAATTAGTGTCATTTACTTACTATAAATTGAGTGATTTTATATCTAAATAGCTGTGACCAGGACAGTTCTGAATGCCATAAAACCAAGATAAAGTGCAACGCAAACTCAAGAAGTTCACTCTCCAAAAAATTGCGACTTTACGATCCCACTCAGTATGTGACAGCAGGTAAAGAAGGTGGCAAGGGGTGGGAAGGTATGAAGGATTTGTGTTGGAAGCGCAATAAACATTAACACAAATCTTAAAACATTAATTTTGTGATTCCTAAAAGCAGCTGCAGACCTCTGAAAGGTGGACTCAGGCAGAGGCAGGGGGAAAACGTTTGAAAAACTGAGAGGCCCCTGTTAGTGGATCTGCCCTAAGTAAGGTGGGTAGGTAGGAAGGCATGAGCCCAGATGGGCAGCCCTCTGCTCTCTGTCCGAGTCAGAACATGAGAGTAACCTCAGGACCTTGGCGAAACACCTGTTTAAATACTCTGTTACACCAATTCAGGACACCAGGTCTTCTCTTTCCAGCTCTGGCTCACTGAAGTTGAAGTCAGAGCTGTTAAAACCAAATACGAAAAGGAGTAGTGAGTCCTGGGCAAGCACAGGGTGACACTGGACCTGCTAGGAGAAGCTTGTGGTCACAAGGACATGCAAAACTCAGACGTGGTCAAACTAGCAGCATGCTGCCTCATGAAGGCCTGCCAATGAATCACGTGAAAAAAGGACACCATCCAGGAACATGACACATTTCATAGGGAAATGGAAATGAATTGGTTCCGTGCACAAAACATTGGTATAAAATATGCCCAGAAGACCTTCTTGCAATTTAAATAAAAAAAGCTTCTCATCATTTGTTCTTGCAGTGTTAAAGGAGAGGGAAAGAAGTGAACGGCAAGCAAGGAGAAAGGAAAGGAGAAACACAAGTCCCACCTGCTCCTCTGCTCTGGGTTCTGCTGCAGCATATGTAAAACAGGACGGGCACAGACATAGAAGCAGACCAGCAAAAATTGTGAGTAAGAATTAGTGGCCCGACTCATTTAAATGCCTGGAATTGTCAGGTACATTATACATTCAACTTATTGTTGGTTTTATGGTCAGAAACCAATTTCGCTTTAATGAAGATAAAAGAAAGTGCTGAAGTTCAGAAACTATGCAAATGAAGATTAATATACATTTTAAAAAAGGTTATTTAACATTTTTACTGCTTGAAAACTATCATGCTTTTTGATTTTGAACATTTTTGGGATTGTTAGCTTTGCTCAGATTTAATACAAGAAATTTATACTTATGAAATGGAAAGACAAGCATACAAAAATTATTGCACAAAGTGCATTGCAGAGCGAGGACTGTATGTGGATGCAGAAAGACTCCATATATTTAAAGACAGTCATTTTAGGGATAATGACGACTGAGTCATCATCACATACTGTGTGTCTCTGTGTGTCAAAATAGGAGTAATAAATGTAGTCATAAGGCAACTCTGTGTGACTGAGTAACAAAGAGGCTGAGGAAGACCTGATAGCTGAAATAATGATGGCTGGGAGGGTTGCTTGTTAAGATAATATGTGCTTTGCTTAATGAGGGATAGGCTCAATAAAAGAGTCAAGATACTGTGCCGTATATTATAAACCAAGAGACTAAGGAAATACGGCCAAAGACAGCATGCAGGCAGATTTTGGATATCTTATGGTATATGCTCAATGCATCATAGAGAAGAAAGTTAGAGCTAGCAAGGTCATAGGGAATCCTCCTTCCTGGAGTGTTAGCATCTGTGGCTTCCACAAAGCATGACCCCACACTGAAGTGTGGGGACCAGTTACAAGTAACGTTCCTCAGAGGTTGGTACTGGAACTGCTGCCGTTTAACGGCATGTCCTATGAGGACAGGCTGAGAGATCTAGGGCTGTTAAGCCTGAAGAGAAGGCTCCAGGGAGGCCTTGTAGTGGCCTTTCAGTACTTACAGGGGGGCCTACAGGAGAGATGGGGAGGGACCCTATATAAGGGACTGTAGCAAAGGGATGAGGAGTAACAGTTTTAACCTGAAAGAGGGGAGGTTCAGATTAGATATTAGGACGACTTTCTTTAGTGTGAGGGTAGTGAGACACTGGAATAGGTTGCCCAGAGAAGCTGTGGATGCCCCATCCCTGGAGGTGTTCAAGACCAGGCTGGATGGGGCTTTGAGCAACCTGGGAGGTGTCCCTGTCCATGGCAGGACATCTGGAACACGATGACCTTTAAGGTCCCTTCCAACCCAAACCATTCTATGATTCTAGAAGGGAAGTGGTCTTTGACACAACACAGTTGAGAAACTGCTGACAATTGTCACAAGCTGCTGATGGGACAAAGACAAATTTTCATGTTCATAGAAAAAGTGACCCTGCAGCGTGGCTGTTGGTGTTCCCATACCAAAAGAGGCTTAGGGGTAAACAATGAATTTTCCATTTCAAAATGCAAAATGGTTTCAGAAAGGTGGTACCTCACTGCAGGTGTTTCAGTGAGAGTTTTGTTATTAACTTCAGGAGACAAAGCATTTCTTTTACAGATGCTTATGAAACAAAAATGCTCAAATATTGAGCAATGGCTTAGCATGGATATCCTAATATGTCAATTGTGAAATAAATTATCTGCCTCAAACTCTTTAGTTAACAGAAGCAACGAACCGTGCTGTCAGTTCATTGGTAATATTCCCTATGTAGATAAATAATTTCCCTCTAGATTTCACCAAAGTCTTTATTTTGGGCCTGTGAAAAGAATGTCATGATGATTTAGCGATTTTTCTCAGTTGAATGTATTAATAACTGAAATATTAGTTATTTCTGAAAGTACTATAATTTAGTCAACATGAAGTGCATAGAAATTCTTCAATATCAATCACCAGTAATAGATTATCTTTATACATTAGTTACCGCTCTACTGTCAAAAGTAACGGGTGAAGAATACTAATGTTTGGGAACAATCTGTCCTGTCCACAATGCCTATACCCAATTTCCCATGCTGTGCGAGTCAAATATGACATTAGAGAGCAGTTTGAGCATTGCTGCTCCATTTGCAGGCCCTGGGCTGCTGATGGATCAAACCATGGAGCAGATGGTTATCTACATGGAGTTCCCCTTAACATTTCTGAGAGGGAGCAGATTAATAGTTGAGAGCTGGCGTAAGGAGCTGGCTTGGGCAGCTTGTCCCCTCTCCCCATCCTCTCTCCACAGTCTCTGACAGCTTTGAATGGATGATGGCACCCGAGAGCCTGGTTGTGTGGGTGCTTACCCAGAACTGTGTACCCTTCGGTTGCTGTGTTGACTTCAACGGGGCAGTTAATGGAACTGCAGATTTGCTGAGGTGTCTTCAGGGTTGGGTGCCTAACGAACGGAATTCTTAATGGGCCATAAATCCAATCAAGGTTTTCATAAGCAAGCAGTGCAGTTTGTGGGAAACAAGAGCCTCCCTGAAAGCTACTGTTATGCAAATATCATCGCACTCGGGGCATACATTAAAGCAGCCCTTGATCTGCAGCCTTTTGGCTTTACACAGGAAATAAAATGAGATCAAAACAGGGGGGAATGATACTGGTTGATTTGCAAGATAAAGATTAATAAAAGAATTCATTGTATGCTTTACAGGGAAATTTTATGGTTACCTTGCTGTAAATTTTTTTAAAAGACCTTTTTTTAACTTTCTGCGCCAGAACTATGATTCATTCACACAAAAAGGTTATATGAGAGACACAAATTTTCAGTTCATTCAGGCTCTTCTATTGAAAGCAGAATGCTTTTGTGAGATCCGCTGTTGTTCAGAGAGGGAATTAGTTTTATTAGCAGTGTGTCATTCACAATGTGCCTTATACATCTACCAGCTTCCTAGTTTTGATTTTTTTTTTCCCAATTTGTTGGTGCTGGGGTGCTTTGGGATTCTCAGTATGAATAAACCCCATTGTATGCTTCCTGTGCTCTCCCCCCCCAGGGTGGTATTTCCTTCTGACCAAAGACACAGGAGCACACAAAAAACCCCCAAGGCCGTGCTTCCAGGATGTCAGCATTACCAACTGATTTAACCACAAAAATCTTCCTGCCTCATTCTTTCCTGTATCTTTACGTGTTGTTCTTTGCACTCAACTAGCTCAGGAGCTTTTCCTAGAATTTTTTTTTTTTTTTTTTTTTTTTTTTTTTTTTTTTTGCCTTTGCTCAGTGCTGCCTGTATGTTGCTAGAATCTAATTCTCGCATTTGGGAGAACATCAAGGCCTTTTGCTACAAAGCGAACCTCTATTCTTCGCAAACCCTGGTAAGATCACATGAAGCGCAGGGTGTCTCCCTGGTCCCTGGCAAGCAGACACAGGCAGACACAGCCAGCCTGCCCTGCTCTTCCAGCTCCCAGACAGCTGGAGTGGGAGGACGAGAGGCCCATGTCTCCTCACAAAGGATGCTGCTGTCGCATCGCTGGTGCCCAAAATAGGCTGTAGGCGGAATTTAGGTATCTAAGTAAACAGGCAAGCCAGCCTTTGCTGCATCAGGGGTATGATTATATTGGCACTCCAGGGAAAGGCGACAGAGTTCTGTCTCAAATGTATATGAAGCATGTGTAATAATTTGGGTTTTATTCTCATATATTAACAGTCTGGGGGGAACTGCTAGTAACCATCTCTCTGACTGTCTGCATATGGCAGATCGTAAGTTTTCTTCAAATTAATTTGAGCAAGAGCATCCATTCTAGAAAAGGTTCAATCGATTTTAAAATTTTTGGTGCTGTGGAAACAAACAAGGGAAGCAGACTTGGAGAACCCACATAATTCATGATTTGTGTCCTGTTTCTCATTTAAAGTTTTCTATTTTCAACCCCAGGCCACTGCCTCCTGTTACGCTTTTCTTTGCAGAATAAAGAACCTTCAAACTCCTGTTCCGTAAGTTGGTAGTTATGACTGTGATCATATTTCTTCCTTCTGCTTAAGTAAAACTGATGGAACCCTTGATAATTTCATTACATAGCATATTTTTTCTATCACATTCCTTGTTTTTTACCATTTTTCTGAACTCTCGTCATGTCCTCAGTGTCCTTCCCAACCAGGGTTCAGGTAATGAATAGCCCACTTTAGCGATGGTCATGCGTGATGCAGGGATGATAGATGAACCCTCCTCCTCCTTCTCCTGCTCTTCCTCTTGGAACCTCTCCTGGTTCTACATCCTCTGACCACAGCTTGTTCAGAGCTGCTGGTGCAGCTAATGCAGGGGTATTGAAAAGTACAGGCACATTTTATGACACCCAGGTATTTTTCAGGGTCTCAGCATACCTGCAAGATCAAGTTCTGTAAATGCAACCTATGTTCTCCAGTTACAGGTTATCAGTTTCAAATCTGACTGTGTTAAAATGCCCATGGGTTTTTTGTGTCCATGCCAGTACATGATTTTTTTGTCACCTTGAAATTTCCCAGTCATGATTTCCCTTTTTTCCTCCCTTTTTTTTTTTTTTTTTCCTTCCCTTCCTTCCCCCCTCTGAATCACTGATTAAAATGTTCAGTAGAAGAAGAATCAGGAATTGATCTTTGTGGAACCTCCTTAGAAAGCAACCAACTCCTGAATAATTCCTTATTTACACATGCCTTTAGGGAACTGTCAAACAGCTTTTAATCCATACTGCTAAGAGAATAGCATAAATTCTGACACTATTCACGCCCCATTGGAAAGAAGCACATTCCAGGACTGCTGTATTTGACCAGAGCAAAGTTGAATCTGCAGCTGTATTTGAGTTTTCACGAGATTCAAATAGCAGACAGCTGGCTGGCTGTCTCAGCCTGTTCCAGCTTACTATTTCCATGGTTTTTGAAAAGGAAACACAGACCTCTATGGTGATGTATTGCCAACGTTTTAAGTCAGAGGCCCCATAAAATGTTCCCAGCTTGGTGTGATAAATCCAAATTAGCCTTTGTAAGAGAAAAAGAGCTTTGGAATCTTTTAATATAGTGTAACTCTTTACATGCTTTCCTGTAATCCAAGACAAGGACAGCCTTGAAAAAAGAAGCCTATCTTAGATATAACGCAAAGAACTATAGTGTACACCTGATAAATACATGAGGGTCTGTGCACAGGTAGATGGGGTTCTGGGGAGAGGAGATGCCAAATGTTTTCTGCAGAGAGGTTTTCCTTGCAGTCTGCCAGACCCTTTGGCCAGCCCGAGCCATTCCAGAGACAAACTCTCCGCTCTTTGGAAGAGACTGGGATGCACTCCAGAAGCCATCCTTTCCTGGGCAGCAGAGAAGTATAATACAGGGAACTATATACAGGGTACTATATGCTATTTAATTCCCAAAGCCTCGCTTGGTTATGAGATAAGGCATGAACAGCTCAGGGTGCCCCTTCCCTCTATGAAAACGGATGATGGGAGGAGGGCAGGTGTAGGAGCAAGGGAAGAAGTTTCAAGACAAAGCTAAAGCAGAGGGGGATGCCCTGTGTGCCACCCAGCTCTTTCAGCACAGGTTCTTTCTCAGCACTGGGAGAAAGTGGCCACGTGCTGGTTTTTAGTGCTGTCAGATGACATCCTGCAATGGGTCACTGAGTTAGCCACAGCCACAATAAGGAACGAGGGAAAAGATGCTTGGCATGAAAAAAACCACCTGGTTCTCACAGTCTTTTCAACCCATAAATATTGTGGATGATGCTGTATCTGCTAAAAGGAGCAATTTTTTGGTGGTTTTTTGGTTGTGGGTTTTTTTGTTTCTTTTTTTCTTTTTTTTTTTTGGTGGGAGACAACACTAATAGGTGGAAGCAGCAGGTAGGTCTGCAAACCCAGCCTGAGGGTCCTGAGCTTAACTGAGAGACTCCAAACTGACTGGAACAAGGTGGCTCTCTCAGGCTAAGATAGTCTAGCTGTCACTTAGGAGAATTATTCCTACCCTGAAGCATATAAATCCATGGATCTTTTACATACACACCAACACCACCCCCATCCAGATTTTCCCTGAGAATGGAGGATACAGAGACACTGTAAGCTTCTTGAAAACAAGTCAACAAAGCTCTTGTTTTGTTGGCAAAATTGTTTTGTTTAGGCAAACTACATGACATGCAAAATTCAACATCTAGATTGAAATCAAAATTCAACATCTAGGTGAAAGCTGAGCAGGTGAAAGCTTTCTCACCCAAGTCACTGTTTGAGATTATCTATCTTAATTTTATAATTTTAAGACAGCAGCTACTAGCCTGGGCATCTGTAGACTATATCTAGACTTGTGGAACAAAATTACTATGCAACTGCAGCTACATTAAAAAAAAAAATATATATAAAAAAAATTGCTTATTGCTCGCCTATGACGGACAAAATTGTTCTTTGCTGCAAGTAAAAACAAATTTGGCACATTGCTCACTCGTAGAATGTTTTTCTGCTGCTCGCCTACCCCACGCTGTAGATACGTGTGTGTCAGTTGTGCTTCCGTCATCTTTAAAAGCCTTAATGACTGACTCATTTTTGCACGGCATGCGGCGCATGTAGGCTGGACTTCTGCGGGCTTTTGGAGCCAAGGAACAGGAGGAGGCTGTGGTGAAAGAATGGCTGGAGGGAAGCACGCACCAGAAGGGCAACAGGATGGGCAAGATTCGCCCCATCTAGCTCTGCTGCTTGTTTCCCCATCTCATTTTGGCCCCTCTGCGTAACTCACTGGCAGCCAAGCATTCCTCTTGCAAACAGACAAGCTGAAGGAAAACCACACTGCGCCCAGCTGAATGCCATGACTTTTCCAAGGGAAATTACCACCTCCCCCCTGTATGTTTCTGCCAGCAAAATGGATGGCAAAAGCACGTCTTCAGGGACTTCACGAGAGGTCTGCATTCGCTTGGTCCTGGCTGGTTACACCAACTCAACTCGCTTAAGTTGAGGCAGAGGAGGGAGCCTGCACAGAAGAGATAATCACAGCTGGCACAGACACATCTGCAGGATCACATTGGTCCATCTCACCGTCCTCTAGTAACTCCTTACATGGAAAGTCAGCAGATTATTTTGGGGAGTGTAGTGTCAGCCATCACACAGTTTCCCTAGCGGAGAAGTGTCCAGTTCCCATCCCAGGCTTGCCTAGTATTGTCATCACATCAACAGCTGATCGTGATAAAGACAATTATTCTTTTTACTCAGAAGTCCTCATCAGTTTGACAAGTTGTGCCATAGTTAATATCTCCCAAAGCCAACCTCTGTTTCCGACAAAGTGGGGTAGTTGGAGGGAAAGGCAGCAATGCCTAGCTGTGGGTGTGTAGTCAGAGAGACAAACCCTCTTCATTTACACAGGTTTGAAATAGCAACAGAGGCTTCTTGTCTGGCCCCTGATGGGTTGTAATGAAATTAGTGTGAGTTACCAACTTTCTGGTTCTTCCACACATCTATCAGGCACCTGCTGTGGCATGGTTACTTTTCTCTGGTGGCCAGAAGGCAATGAGCCCCTGAGAATCCTCTCCTCATGGGACTGTCATCCTCCGTGGGACTGGCCTCCTCCACACTGCTGTACAGCAGGCACCGTCTGGGCAGAGGCTGAGCACAGCTTCTTCGCACTATTTTGCTAACACACCTCAGCCCACATTGCAAGAAGGAAGAGGAGACAGACATGCCTGCTCCATTTCTGGCTCCTCTCCTGAAGCAGCAATGGCACCAATTAATATCAGCAAAGATGCCAGTTAATTAGTGGCGGTAGGCTGGAGGACACTGACACCTTTCCTTTGTACGTCCTCTTGAGAGCAGCTTAATCCCAGGCGGGTCAACCAACTGTGTGGCAGATGGCCGTGGCTCTCCCAGCTGCTTACCTTGGCTAGGGCTGACCTGACCTCCTCACTACAGAGGAGCTCGGCACTGCCCACCCTGGTATCCAACATCACCTTCCTAGTCCATCATTCAGCTGCACAGAATTCAGGGTGAGATGTTCATTTATCAGCTTATTTTTAGAGATGGAGAAGGGAACCGTAAACATTCCTGCTGCAGTTATGTTTTGCCAAAAAAAATAATCTCCCAGGGAGTGAATTCTTGCAAGTGAAATTTCTAAACAGCTGAATAGATCAATTTAAAGTCATTATATACTGGTGCTGCTGCAATAACCCATGCACCATTCTGCTTTATGATACTCAAATATTATTTCAAATAAAGATAACCTAACACCTCAATTTGTTTGTATTGATTACACAATTAAGGTGGAAAATGCAGTCTGGGATTACCTGCAGTCAGCTCCAAAGCTTCACCATGGATTTTGCCATGTCAATCTTTTCACACATTCACCTCACCTCTAGACTTAGATGTCCTCCAGACAAAGTTAACTGTCAGCTACTCCCAAGATGTTGAGCAGATACCTACAAAAAGATGAATTGGTCTGTGATGGCCCTGTGAGAGATCCCTCTAACTAAGGGTTTCCTTTTCTCCCAGGATTTGCTCTTTTTATCTTTTTAGACTATGCATTCTTGATGGTGACATATGGGACTTGGACAGATGCTCATACAGCAGAGCTCTGCTTGTCTTGAGCTACCTCATGCATATTTGAAGTGTGCCGCACAACTGTTACTGAAATATTAGGTCTGAAATTATCTTAGCTACAGCTTCTTTCCATAGGATTTTTTGCTATACATTATAAGCAGCCAGTTACAGAGAAAAACGTGTACCCTTTGCTAGAAATTAGCATTGTCCACAGTAAGCAGCCGGGCTGCTCTGGTCCTAATGCAGGTACCACCACTGATACATCAATGGGCTCCACGGAAGCTGAGAAAAGCCTGGTGCCAGCTGCACTTTCATCCAATCAAAGAATCATAGAATGGTTTGGGTTGGAAGGGACCTTAAAGATCATCGAGTTCCAACCCCCCTGCCATGGGCAGGGACACCTCCCCCTAGACCAGGTTGCTCAAAGCCCCATCCAGCCTGGCCTTGAACATTCCCAGGGATGGGGCAGCCACAGCTTCTCTGGGCAACCTGTTCCAGTGCCTCACCACCCTCACAGGAAAGAATTTCTTCCTAATATCCAATCTAAATCTGCCCTCTTCCAGTTTAAAACCATTACCTACTTTCCTACCACGTCATGCCCAAGCAGGGCTGCTGGAAGAATGGTGATCTCATCCTTCAACTGCTTTGAAACTTCCAGAGCCTAACAAGCTTTAACTGCTGCAACCCCACTTCTAAAAGCAAGAAAGATTTATTATAATGCAGAACTTTTGTATTTTTATAATAGCTCTCCGCCCATCTTTCCCACAGAAGAGGGTTGCATTTCTGTGGGGTTTTTTCTTACATTTGGCTTGAAAAGGAGCTTGACTGTTGGGGCACAGGTGGGTGCTGTGGGGGCACAACATTTTCCAACTGAGGCTGGCATGCAGATCCCACCAGGGTGGTGGTTTTCATGGCTTTGAAAATCTAAAAGGAGGAGAAAACCAGCTAATCACATGCTAGAAGCATGGGCTTAAGATCAGGCACCAGTTATAACTTGCTTGTTAATTCACTTTCTCAGAGGAAAGTCCTTTTATCTGGATAAGCTATACTTAACTGCTCCACTTCATAGAACTGGGAGTCAAAAAGCTGTCCCTGCTGGCGAGGCACCAATGTAGGCTCACCAGCTTTCATGTGCCTCTGACCATCTTTCATTTATTCTCACTTGGTAGCTCTCTGAGCTACTTGCTCCAGGTGAGGGCTGAGCAAGGCAAGCATCTGACAGTCTGCTTCCCACACGGTGAGGCTACACCTCTTTCTGCAGGCTTGCTTCTTCAGAGGTGTGAAGAGTTCAGAGCAGTAAAGCTGACATGAAATAGGCACTGTTGAAAGTTTGCTTTCCTTTGCCTTGGCTTTCCAATGTGCCTGGATTTTCCAGTTTCAAATAACCTCTTGAAAGAGTGGTCCAGCCCTCAAAGATGAATGTTGGCAGTGCTGATTAGCTCCCTTGACAGGCAGAGCAACAGAAAACCAGCCCCTATGGTCTTACCACAGTCATCCAGGCACTATACTCCATGTGGCTGGAGCATCCCTAGGGTCTTGCAGCCATCAGCCAGGGAGGTGGCGAGCTCCTGAAGAAACTGAACACAAGCCAATGCATTAGAAGTCCTCCTTGCTGCAGTGATTAACCAACCGTAAAGGATGTTTCTGTGGTGATAACATCACACAGAATTAGGAGCAGGAGCTTGAGACAGGTTTAAAATGATGAGGAAGAAACTGTCCAAACTGAGCTGTTCTGCCCCGGTGCAGGCGGTGGGAGAGTTTTGCTCTTCGCTCATTTTTGAGTGAGATGAATGCAGGAATAACACACTGGGCATAAACAGCAAATATGTATCTTCAGCTGCCTGATTGAGTCCACAGCCAACAGACTTCTCTCTGTCCCAAGGCCTCCTAATTACAAAAATTTTTCTATGGCTGGAAAGCTTATCCAGATGCACTACTGCTGAGCGGTTAATGGCAGATGTGTTTGTCTCTGAGCTATTGGCAGCCAAATTATCACTTGACCCAAAGTACCTGAAAAGATTGCGCCAAGTTTTCTCCTTACTTGCATACGGATGCGACTACTTGGGTGCAGAAGAATTTAATCAATGAAGGCAGTAGCAGCACAAAATGTGCTGTGTGAGATCACATTCAATTGTTGTCAGGAAAGGAGAGGCTGTGGGAATCACTGCTTTTACAATATTGTGACTACACCAAAAGCAAAGTTTCATTTTGGATCCACCCCAAATCAGAATATTTCTGAATTCTGGACAAATATAAAGGACTTCGGGACTTCTTGAATTGAATTACATTTTGTGTTCAACCCCCAAGTAGTTTGTTAAGTGCTTTTTTTCTCATCACAATAATGGGTTGAGCTTGGAACAGTAGGATGGAGCGTCGTATTCAGCAGTGTGGTGGAAACGGCAGGGGGGTGAAAAAAGACTGAAGTTCTGACCTGAGGTAGAAAACAAATAAAAGAAGGAAATTTAAGTCACCTCACATCTCAGAAGAACATCCTGACTGACGTAGGCTGGTAGTGCCTCCTCATCCTGCATAGTTTTCTGACTGGCAGTTACACAAATTTTGTTAAGTTTTCTCTCAAGCAACAAGTATTTCCCAGAATTCGCAGATTCACAGTCTGGCTGAAACAGAATTTTTCATTGCCAAAATCTTGTTCCAGGCAAAGACATAATTCAGAAATGATGCTGGGTATGAAGCAGAAGTCTGCCTGACCGTGCCACACAGAGGTAATAGAGCCCATGAAATGACCCCAGGGGGATGCAATTTGTGCCTTCCCCCAGCCTTTGGATGTGATTAGCCATTGTCAGCCCTATAGTGCATTCATCTCAGAACTGTAGAACCTCTTTGTAACAAAGACAAATGTATATTGTATTTCTCCAACTAAAAAGAGACGAGGTCGGCAATTTATAATGTTGAATTGCAGCTTCAGCCGAGCTTGGTGGTTTGCAGAGCTTAATCCTCTTTATTTAAAGTTTTGTTCAGTGTGGCTGCTTCATTCTGCGCAAATTTTCATATGACCCTCGGAAGATGGGGAATCGTTTTCAGCCTTTGACAGATTTGATTTCTCACCATTTTTTAACCGGGGGTTCGGACATGTAATTATTTTAATGCTTTTTTAATTTGAAAATTAAAGTTGCCTTTCTTTTATCAATAGAAGGACTAATGAGTTCCTCAGAGGGAAAGCCGTGCAATGAAGTAACAGAAGCATGCAGTAAGAACACAGCCTCAGAGCTGGTTTGGGAGGAGCTGTGTTCGAGCCAACTCTAAGATCAAGATTGTTGCCATATTCATTTTTGGAAGCCTCCCCCATTGATTTTTCATTTGTGTATTCATTAGACTGAAAGCCCACAAAATGCGGTTGTTAATTACCATCAATGGTCTGATTTTGAATTCTTTTCTTTTTCAGACTAAGTTGATAATTCCGCTCAGTATCTGAATGGCTGAGGCTGGTTAATACCAGCCTGCTGCATTGCCTCTCATTTCTTCTCTTGAAGGCCTTTGTGAACTGAAGTAAGGGCACACGCACAGATTATCTTCAGCTTTTCTTTGTGGATGAGATGCCAGCTTCCCCGTTGATGTCTGTAGTATGTTAGCTGTGGGGTATTTGGGCACAACAGAGCTGTTTTAACAGAAATTAACAACCTTAAATTTTAGGGCAAAATAGTTTTAAAATAGCTGATTCAGGCAGCACTTTAAAATAGCCTTTCCTGTGATTTAGGCAAGATTTCTGCTGTTTTGTATTCAGGGACAGCGATGAGGCACATATGGCTCTGTTATGAGGGTTCCCATTCTTAAAAGATGTAGTGTGATAAGAAGCCTCACTCTACAAAAAGAAGGTGAAAGCTGATAAAAAGTTATTTTAATGTCATGGCTTGCAGGTTTGTAGTCACTGTTGAAGGAGTAATAGCTCGTGCTCCAAGTTATCTTTTCTCTCTCTTTTTTTTTTTTTTTTTTTTTTTTTTTTTTTTTTTTTTTAAAGATAAGGAGCCCCAAATGTGGACCAAAGCATTTTGTGACAACAACATGAACACAAGATCTCTGTCAGCCCCTAAGACAAAACTTCATCAAGTAGGACCGTGAGTGAACGAGATTGAACCTGGTGCTGTACTCAGGCACATCTCAAAGACAGCTGACATTTGATTTCCATCAAAATAAAGACCTCAGAGGCTGCAGACTTTTCCAGGCTCTGTGGCTCCAGTACATCCAAAACCTCTGACTGCTGGAAATGCCCATGTCCATGACTCACAGTGGCTGCAGCTACCGTACAGAGAAAGGTGGCATAGCACCTTCATTTCCTGAGCATGTTCCAATTCAAATGCTCATGTTTTGGCTGGATGTCACTGATCTTCCCCCCTGCCCTGCTGCCAAAATGCTCCAGATGCAGCTTCCAGACAACTAAGCTTTTCTCTCCCCCCTGTTGTGGTGGGTTTTGTGGGGGAGGAAGAAACAGTTTCTGAAATTGCAGAGTGCTGAAGGATGCTCCTGGCTGAGATATATGATGCTAGTGTGCTCTGCCATGTAATGACCCATATCTTGTATTTTTTAAATGACTAGTTGAAAGTTTCACAAAATTAAAATAAAATTGGCGTGCTAATGAAAATCAGAAAGATGTGAGAACTGTGACCTTGACAAAATTTTCCATTTTTAAATGTATCTGGTACAGTATATTTATGCCTAGTTGCAAGGAGTGCCTACAGAAGGGTCCTACAAAACTGCCAGGCATCAGCAACCAGATATACCAGCATTTTGATATTTCGGACTTGTGTAGCCTGCAGCATCCAGACATCACGGAACACCTCAAACTTCAAACTACATGTGTTGCCTGAGTTAGAAGAGAAAGGGGATGGCTCTAGGTCCTCCGGTAATACGCTATAAATTACTGAAAGCGTTTATTTTATATTATTTTATCATGCTTTAAATCTGCATGGTGGTTTTCTCCCCAAACAAAATGATAATTTAGGTAGATTTCTGTGTTGGCAGCCACAACAAAAGAAAACAGGTATGGAGGAATTCACGATACTGCTTTTGTATAAGAGGTACCATGCCTGAACATGTCAATACTTGTTTTTAATGTCTCAGCTCTGACACAGCACTTGTCAAAAGACAAATCCTGTAGAGCGCTCAGCACCCACACTCCCTGCCCTGGCTGTGGGTGCCGATGGGGGTGGGTATCATGGCATCTAGTCTCAGGTCGCCCACAGGTCCTTGCAGCTCCCCAGCTGTACCAGTCCCAGCGCTGCAGCCCCAGGCACCACCTGGACTGGGGAGAGTTTGGGACAGTCTGCCAGAGCAAGTTGTATTGGGGTCAGTCACTGCAGGTGACTAAAGCACACCTTTAGACTTGCAGTATTGTCCAAGTTTGTTGATATATAATTACAAGAGGTTCACGCCTGTGTTGATAGGCACATTATAATCAGATTTCATTTTATTTTTTTTTTCTTCTGAATAGAAAAGAAATCTCATAAAGCATTGTATTTTACTAGCCTGGTTATTCATTATCAAATCACTGCATCGCTGTTGACATGCCTGAAATATTTAGCTTGCTTCTGTTACATTTCTCTCGAGCCCTGACTGGCTGTGTATGCCAGATAACCAAAGATGTGCCTGGAGCTTTGCTTTAAGAGCAGAGCTAAGTCATATTGTGTAGGCTGAGGTGTTCTAGCTTCTGCATACTATTGCTCATGCCTTGCAGTCCTTGGAGTCACCTTGCTGCCTTACTCTACAGATTTTTTTTAAGTGCTGCAGTGCCGCTTGTTACTAAGTGGAGAACAAGACTGAGGACTGCTTTAAGGAGGAGGTTGGTTCAGCTCCGGAGTGGCAGCATCCAGACCTTGTTTAGATTTTTCTTCTCGTCTCTTGCCTTTGACTGTAGTTATGCAGAGAGGAGCTGTTTACTTATTTTGCATGGCTCCCAAATGTCATTTAAGCATTATTAACAGGAGGGTTACTACCTCCCAAATTTCTAATTAAGGTCTTCCCTTTGCTCTATTAGCAATGCTTTTGTGGACATATTCTTTAATTAGGTCTGACTTTCTGACTCCAGTGCAAAGTAGTTTTTAACTACTGTCTGCAATGCCCATGAGTGGTGAGTCAACCTATTAAAAATTAAAAATCAATTTTAGTTTCATCATATAGAAGTTCACCAAATGAACCGCATGCTATTTCATCTTATTTTCATTACCACAGTGCCTGAGAGTCCGGCCGGTGACAAGAGCTTTACAAGTGGAGAGCAAAGACAGCCACCTCACCAAGCCCTGGGTGAGGGAAGGCCTGTGCTCCCATGGCCCTGCTGGATCCTTGTCGCAAGCCAAGGAGGGAATGCGCCGCAGGTGGAGATGCAAGATGAGGCACGACACGCTTGGCAGGAGAGCCTGGACATCCAGCCTGGGTCCATTGCATGCTGTGGTTTCCATCCTGGGTGAAAAAGGAATATAGGGGCACACTACATCAAATCCCAGCTAATAAACACCAGCCACCAAAAGCCATCCCTGTTCTCCACTCCGTCTCCTGCTGATGCTTTTGCACCCCTCCAGGAAGCTAAAGCAGCAGAAAACTCCCCTTGTGTTTGATGAGTGCTGGGGCAGGGACAAGGCTGAGCCTGGGCCAGGGCAAGAAGAGAAAGCTGGTGCTAGGGAGGATAACCATCGTCCCTTGCAGAGGCTGCTAGTATTTCATCAGCTGTAATGTGGAGTGATTTGTGTGTCCAGAGCTGCTGGAGATGAAAGGACACCCACCTGGAACAAAGAAGAAGATGGCTCCCTTGGCACACAGGTGGAGGTTCACACGTAAATTTTCAGCCCTCAGATTAGAAAAACGTTAATGCATGAAGTCATGGCTAAGCCCTTAGTTCATGCTGCCACAACCAGCTGCACACTGGTTCAGAAATCTGCTCAAAGCCACTTACAAGATCAAGGCTCTTCTTTGTAGCCCGTTTGGACAAAAGATGATCTCAATGCTTCACACCCTTATAGCTGTTGCAGATCAAGAAAATTATTCCAGCCCACTGAAATGTGCATGTGAAAACTTTGTTGGCTCAGTCCTGGTGCTCACCTTTGTGCTCAGGCTTGATTTTGTAAGTGTGTGCATAATTATTAATGCACGCATTAAGAGTATTTCCCACTGTGTCAAACAACCCTAAATAGATATCAGAACAGAGGGTCAATCAAATCAATATGCATAAAAGGCACAAAAACACCTGTAAAGAACAAGAGAAGAGGAGTGTAATTATGGGGCGTATTTTGAAAGAGATTCATTTATCATTTTGGCCATACGTAAAAAATCCAACACAGACATTGATTTTGTATTAACTAGGACTAAAGATAAGTTAAGGTTTCAAAGTTCAAAATACAAGGATTGTGTTGTGCATAACTTTTAAAACATGCTAGAGTACATCAGATGTTCGTTGAAAAAGGTAAGTTATTCACAAATGCTGACATTGTCAAAATTTCAGACTTGACTAGATAGTTTGCACCAAGTAGAACAAAAAAGTGGGGTCTAAATTTTTTTCTGACTATGGCAATATTCACCAAGAATTTTTATTTTCAACAAGTAGCATCCAAGTGGTAAAAATTATGCAGTACCAAATTATGAATTGCTGGGAAAGAAGATTTAATTCCAGGGCCTTTACTGTAATTTTGGCTGAATGCTTTCAGCTCTAGGATCAGGGCCAGCAAGGAAGAAGAACTCTCAGAGTTCCATTAATGGATTAGAAGAGGGTATAAAGAAGAAACGTTTAATGCATTTAACATTGGAGAAATTTTTGGGTGAAAGATCCTGAAGCTGAAGCTGACTGGACATAAGGACAAAACACAGACTGGAATGGGACAAGTTGCCCTGACAGATTGCACAGTCTCCATCTACACAGGCTTCCAGCACTCAGAGGACAAAGCAACCTGATCTGAAGTAACTGCTGAGTTTGCTCTGAGCAGGAGACTGGACTAAAGACCTTCTGAGGCCTCTTCCCACCTAAGAAACTTAGCCCTTTGTGTGGATGGGTGCACCACAGCCTAAAATGGAAGTGATCTCATTGTGAAATGCCTGATCTTAAACACCTCACAGTGTCAGTTTGGAGTTTGTCAAGTCCTGCCTCCCTGGAACAACCTAGAAGTCATGACCAG
Organism: Pedionomus torquatus; assembly: GCA_013398155.1. Classification (NCBI taxonomy): domain Eukaryota; kingdom Metazoa; phylum Chordata; class Aves; order Charadriiformes; family Pedionomidae; genus Pedionomus; species Pedionomus torquatus. The sequence continues at coordinate 98,673 of VZRU01004560.1, forward strand.
GGCAGAGGTGCTTTATCCCTCACCAAGCCAGGACCTGTGGATGGCAAGAGTGGCACAATCTGCCCATCTACACCACATATCAGCTCCATCACTCCCATCCCTGTCCATAAAATGGAGTAGATTCTAGTGGCAACCCCACAACCAAAGAGGCTGTTCATGGGGGAGAACACTTCCCTCCCGACAGTGGCAGGGAAGAGCCTCCAGGAGAGCTACAGAATTTGAGAAGAGGGATGACAAGACTGTGTTGGTGTCAACATCTCCCTACCATCCACCTCCCTTGGATGGAGGTCCCAGCCCTAGGCTTGGCACCTCTCATCCTGGCTGTGGCTCTGTCCTTCTGCCTATTTACTTTGATGGCCCAGTGCCTGCATCTGCACTTAGGTCTCCCCTAAGATTCGTTTGCATGGAGGAGCCCACAGAGTATATGCCAGCTGCGAATCACCCTTGATGCTTGGGTCCTCAAGGTCCTCTGTCTTCCTCACCTCAAAGGGACGGTGTCTTTACATGATGGTGTGTGAATGTAATCACAGAATCATAAAATCATAGAATTGTTAGAGTTGAAAAGGACCTTGAAGATCATTGTGTTCCAACCCCTCTGCCATGGGCAGGGACACAATGACAGATCCATGGTCTGGAGGTGCCTGAAGTCACAAATCACTGGGCAGTCTGCTGCCCAGTCCCATTCAGGGACTGCTGCTCGCTCCCATCTTCTCAGCTTCCTGAGGTGGCTGCTGGGGATGGGAACAGTTGGGGGTTCTGGTCAGATCCCATGCAGATCTTCTGCTCTTTGACGTCAGGGAAAAACCACCGGGCCTGCTGGGCATCCAGACCTGGAGGTGCTGCACTGCCTGGTCCGTTAGAAGCATGACCACTGACATCTCAATGGACACTGGCATCGCTGCAATCAGGACGTGGCTCAGCACACATTAAACAAGCTCAAGAGAAGGAGGGGAAAACCCCACCCAGCACCTCCCTTGCCACGTGCCAGCCACTTGGCTGCAGCTGGTAACTCAAACACAGGTCATGGGGAGGGTTTTATTGCATCTCAGAAGAAAAAGCCTAATTTTCTCCTGTCTCCAGCAGAACATCCCACCCGTTTTGAAAATCGTTTGGTGGTATTAGTCATTTATGACTATCAGTAAACCTTTTCCAGGCCTCTCTCACAACCAGTAACTAGGAGAAAAAAAAATTATACCATAACGGAAATGGTTTGTGTTTCTAAATCACAAACATCAGCATCATGTTATGCTAACAGCTACCATATTTATTTTTGGGATATTTAATCAATTTGGATGCTTTCATATATATTTTAGTCAGACCAGCTTGTTCTAACTTACCTCCCAGTTCTGGTTGCTATGGCGTAACAATGATTTCTCTTTTAGCTAAAAATAAACCTTCAGCAACAAATGTATTAACCACCAAAGAAAAAAA
>VZRU01004560.1:100134-113754 GCA_013398155.1 Pedionomus torquatus
CCAAAACCAAACTCAAAAACAAATCACCATGAAAAAAAAGCACCTCCCCATGCAGCTAGTCATGTTACCCCCCACTGCTGCTGCTTGGGAATCAGTTACACCGGGCCCTGGACAAGACCTTTTTTATTTACACACTTTTTAATGTTCTGGCTAATGAAAGGCAGCCAAATGCCTAAGATGTTATAAATATTTTTTTTTAAAAGGCATTAAAATCAAGTGCCACCACGTGGATAGCCTGTCCAGAACTGCCTGTCCTCAAAGCCTCTGTAGCTCCTGGGTGAAGTTATCTTTTTTTTTTTTGGTATGAACTCGATCATGGGAGAAAAGCCTCCCCAAAGAGGCTGAGAAAACCTTCTCCAAGGCTGAGGCCAGCCCTAGCCCCATGTCTGCCCAGCGATGTGCTGCCTCGGCAGGGTGGCAGGGGATGGGGGAAGCCACAAGGCAGCCAGGAGCAAGGCACTTTCTTCCCTCCTGGCAAAAAACATGCTTCCTTTGCAGCTATATGTTTTTCTTGAAAATAAAGCGGCATGCCACATATTTAACAATAAAATTAAATTAATGGAAACCAAAAGAGGAATGGAGTCACCTATGAGTACCTCCACATGATTTGTAAGTGTTAATTTTGAGGTGCAGCAGGCTGCAGCAATGATCAGAGCATGAAAAATAATATTGGTAGGTTCAGGAAGGTGGTTTCTTCCACTTTTGTTTACAAAAAAAACCTCTTAATTTTCATTGCAGTCTTACAGTAGGGCATTCTGCAACAGGAAGAGGACAAGTCTGGCCAAGTTTGTCCTGCCCTGCCCTGGTGCCTCTCAGCCCAGATGATTTGGCAACCTCCCCCCAGAGCCCTGGAAAGAAATGCTTCAGCCACGCACAGCCTGGCACACCTGTACAAGGACACGGAGGAGAACACGCAGCCTGCTTTGCTCCTTGCTACCAAAACGGCTGCCAGTCAGCTGCAGGGAACGCAGGTCAAAGAGGTAACACACACATTTCTGAAGATCTATTAGAGGAACGAGACCAAAGCTAAGAAATTACTTCTCTCCCTGTGTTTGCGGAAGATGACTGGATTCTTACCCAAACTATTGAGATTGCTGAGCCTCTACATTTGCTGGTACTCACATCCCTGTTTTCCATAGTCAAGTGAGGCTGATCCTTGCAGGGATGCTTGCTTGGTTTTGTAAACACAGTCTCTAAATACAAGAAGGAGAAGAGGGACTCCTGCCCCTACAGGGAACTGGGACTGCCTGGCTCCTATCCATGGAGTAAAGCTCCCTGGCCTTGCATCTCCGCTAGACTGCTGGTAAGTATATACATATAGATAGATAAAATATACCTCTAATGTTGCTGTCCTCTTTTGTAGCTGCTTTAGTAGTAGAAAGGTTAGTGGCTTTGTGAACACTCGCTTGTCAACCTGCAGCCCCAGCTCCCACGGTGACAGCCAGCAGGTTAATGCTCACAGTCCCACAGTTAAAGGCCAGAAGGTCTGGAGCAAGGAAAGCTCTGTCCTCTGAGGCATGTGTGTCAAGGCTGGGAAGCTCAGTGAGCTTCCTCAGCCTGCAGCAGAGGCATATGCTTCCAGCATGCTGGTGATGGGTGCTTGGTCCCCCTCCGACAAAAACAGATGGAGAATAGGAATTTACTCTAATTGCTAGCTCTTTTCATCTGAGAGATGCCCTGGGGCTCACCACTGGTGTGAGATGTTAGCACAGTGGCTCACTGATCTGGCGGGTTCACCAGCTGAACTCCTTGTTTAACCTGTTGCTAATGCCAGCATTTTAATAACAATATAAAAAAAACCAACCCAAACCCTACCCGTGAGAGGAGTGAAGCATTGCTGGAACAGAGCTGGCCTGAGATCCCATCCCAAATTTGTACCTTGTGTCTCCACACAAGCCAAGCCCTCACTTGACTACTATTCTTTCCAAAACATGACCCTCGGGCTTGGAGTTTGTATTCAGGTAAGAATTAAGGCATTTAGATTTAGGCAGCCATCTAATTTCTGCAGCCTTTGGGCTTCTGCTGTTGCTGCTCCCACTCAACTCCCACTCAAGAGAACAAGGCTGTGTTTTGTGGGTGGATGGATGGATGGATGGATGGATGGATGGATGGATGGATGGATGGATGGATGGATGTCATGGGCATTGTCACTCATCACACCATGGCTGGAGCAGCATCACCACTTGTGGCCTGGGAACCTGCAGGTCTGGAAAGGTTCTTCAGAGACACACCTGCTATTTCTTCCTCCTTTGGGCTTTGCTGCCTACCCTTTGTCTGTTCATACCATGTCCTGTCCTCGTTGTTAGCAACCACTACAAAGAAGACAACCTCATTATTGCAACTGACAGGCTTTTTGAGCATTGCCTGTCTATAGTTCCACTGTCCAGTGTCCTCCTTCTCATGTCTTACCATCACAGGCTCAGCAGAAGGAACGGAAGAGCAGAGCAGCTGCTGTTTTGCTGCCAGGCTTGCAGTGGAGGGACACACAAGCTGAGAGAGGACGATGGAGAAGACGGGGGTGAGTGCAGGTGACTAGGGAGCCTTACTGCATTTCTTATGCCAAAGCCACGCCAATGTCACTACCTCTTGCAGGGACAGGCCCTTCCACACAGTCTCTTCCTCCTTTGGGGTGCAGGAAAGGTGAGAAGACAGTCGGTCTGCCTGCAGGTCCCAGAAGGTGGCACAGAGGGGCCGTGGGGCTGTGGTTGCCTCGCCCCAAAGGCTTGGCTCCTGCAGAGGATGGGCACCAACCCAACTGCAGGGAAATTTCTGGCAGGGCTGGCTAATTTTGAAATTGCTTTTGGGAAAGACAATGAAAAAATGCAGATCTTTTTTCTGCCCGTACTCAGCAAAGCTGTCTGTGCTGGGCTTAGAGAAATGCTCCTCTGCCTCTCCACTTGAGTTTCTGTTTTCACTTAGGGCTCACATTTTTTCCCTTTTGTTTCATGAGGTCAGTCTGCAGCTTAATACGAGCTTAAAAATCCCTGTTGTGATATTGAGTAGTTTTCTCAGAGCAGCTTTCTGATCTTTTATTCCACTCTTCCTTTTGCCCATCATATCTGTATTTTTTTCCAGAGTATCTGTCTTCTGTCCACTACAGAAGCCCTTTGTCCCCTGAAATTATTCATCCCTAGCTCCTCATCTTGGAAAACAACAGTTTTCCAGATCAGGTTTTAATAGGTGAAGTAATTTCTCTTCGCTGGGCTCCAAATCGGAGTTTCTGAGAACAAAAATCCTGTTGATTGTCAGCGTTGTCATTGTTCAGGCTTCATTTATATTGTTTCTCTCTACCTTTCCCCCCACAAAGAGAGGCTAAACCCGCTCTGATGCACTGCCTGTCACTACCGTCAACTATCTGGCATCGTCATTAGTTTCACTGAAGCCAGAGGGATTTCTCTGCATTCAGCTAAATGCAAGTGTGTGCGTTTGCAGGCTTGAGAACAGAAAAGAATATCTGAAAACTTTTGATAATTTATGAGTATAGACTTACAACCCACTCTTACAATCCCCGTGGAGGATGAAACAGATTGCCACTGGTCTGAAATGGGTTCATGCAAACTAAAATAACCCCGTGCTGCTTCACTCCAAACTGCTTGGCAGATTTTGCTATCATCTGACTGGTCGACCTAAACCAACCAGAGTGCCTCAAAACGCAGCACATTTTATGGACAACAGTGCTCTCTGAGTTGTTTTAGAAAACACAAAGTGAATAAGGGGTTAAAACCCGAGAAATATTTTTATTTGAGTTTACTTAATAAACCCATTCTGGCTGCTTCTTCAGGAAATGTGGAAGTGCCTAAAAAGAAGCCGTATACTGGTGCACATTCAGTGCTCCCAGCAATAAGCACATTTTAAACTTATTACTTTAAGGTCAAAGAGATACTAAATGTGTGCAAGAGTCTTGCTTCAGCCTCATAAGGGCTTAAAAATCATGGGATTTTAATGACCTCCTCCTCCTGTGAGCCACTCTCTTAGTCACTAAGTTGTTTTCCTGCTCCTCGGTCGTCATCCAGGAGGGGAAGAGAAATGCCCGAAGCCAGTGTTCTGGTCCCTGTTTGAATGGGCAGCGTGTGCCGCTGCCCCCTTGGCAAGGGAAGAAGCTCTTCCAAATGACAGGCAAGTGTTTAAGCATCATGGTCGAAGCTGAGAGCCCAGCTCTCTCCTGGGCACATTAAACATCTGCACAGCTGTGCCTTACAGTGCTTGGCCTCAGGAATCACCAAACCACCCCTGTGAGTTGGCTCACCACAGGGCACCACTGCCAAATTGTTGCCTGAGGGATGCCAGGGGAAGGAAAGGTGATGGGTTTTTTTGCAGGGGTTTTCCTTCAGGACTGTATGGTCGCAGCATGACATTGCCAGCTTTGGGGCCAGCTGGGTGCCAAGGCTGCTGCTTGGAGGGGCTGGACATAGAATCATAGAGGAGTTCGGGTTGGAAGGGACCTTAAAGACCATCAAATTCCAACCCCCCTGCTATATGCAGGGACACCTCCCACTAGACCAGGTTCATCACTCCAAGGCAGGCAGAGGTTGCCAGACAGACACCCTACCTACGTGAAATACCAAATTTTGGGCTATTTGCCAGTGGCCTGAAATACTCACTGAGTTTTACCTGGTTTCTCATACTGTTCTTCTTCCTCTGGGTTCATTCCAAGGCCTGTATTTCTATTCAGTGCTGTAAGGGAAATGCTTTCCCTTAGCTTAGCACCGTCCTTTGTAAAATCATCTCCAAAATAGGTATCTGATGAGGTCAGGCAAAATACAAGTGTATTCATGTGCTCAGCTGTCTATGACTCACCCTGACCATTTATGATACAGCCCTTTCTAAGGGTGTGACTGTTCTTAAAACTACAGGTACCATGTACTGTACCTATCTATAGATAAGTATAACTAAGCATATTCACAGGTATGTGTGTGTATATATGTATACATATATCTGTATTTACATAAAACAAATACATATGAAACTAAAACAAACATATATGAAGCTGGAGTTTATTAACACCTCAGTCAAACAGATTATAACTCACCTGCCAAAGTATATGTTGCTCTCTGCTCTACTGTGAGTGGTTTTGACTGTTGCTGGGGTGGTGTTCTGCTGAATGAAGAAAATTGCTTTCCCTGAATAAAAGTGTAAGTTAAAAATACATAATGGGGGATGCCCTACTGACCTTGCATAGGAGATGTGGAACCCAGGGCACCTGCCTCAGCCACACTAACTCTTCTGCATCAGATAAAATATTCTTTCTGAAGAACTGATGAGCTCCTGGAAGACCTCAGCTCTGCCTGTTTGTCTCGCTCGGTGCCTGAGAGGTGGCAGAAAGAAACAGCCCTCTCTGGCAAAGCCCAGGCTTGTGGTTGCCATTGGTGTGGTGCAAAGGCAACATAGGAGGCCCCAATCAACTCAGAAATCTCAGTGAAACCATCTAGCTGGTTAGGAAGGGCTCTTAACCATGGTTTGTTAGTGCTTACCCATACCGAGGAAATATGATATCCCCATGTCCCATTGTCAGGAGGTGATAGTGGTCATAGCTCTCCCAGAACCAGTGCTGGGAGCTGATTTTCAGCTTTTTCCACCTTGTATGGTGTGGGAATCTGCTCTGGGTCACAGAAGCCTTCCTTTACCTAGCCTGTTCACAGGGGATAGAAGTCTCCAAACTCCTCTGCTCAAAGTCCAAATTTCCAGCTTGTGACAGATTCCAAGTTTTTTTGACACTGTTTCCGTTCCGATTGAAGCGAGCTTGAAGTGTCCCCATAGACCACATTCCTGGTGGAAAAAGAATCTCTTCAGGGTCAGAAAAAAAATATTTTAATTTAGACCTGGGATCCTTGTCATCAGAGAAAGATTTTGAAACACTTATTTAGAAAATATTGGAAAATGTCTATTTCTTTACACATCCCCATATGAAAGCAAAACATGTTAGGAGGCAACATCTCAAGCTGTTCAAAATGTTTAGGTCTGGTTTTTTTTAATTCCCCCATTTAAAAAGAAAATAAAATAAAACTCAGTATGTTTTAACAAGATATTCTGGATTTATCAAAATGTTTTCATGCAGAAAATACACAACCGGAATCACCCTCACTTCGTTTTGGTCCCTAAAGGCCTCCCTAGTGGCTTGCCCCCTTAGGACATCCCCAGTCACCCTTGGGGCAGCCAGTGCTGACTCCTCCTGCAGCTCTTGGCAGAGCAGGCAGCTGCTGGAGCACCAGCAAGAAAGAAGTGATGACAATCTCTCAGCCAAGTCCCACCTCAAGCTATGTCTGCCTTTGCAGCTGCTACTTTGCAAAGTAATTGTTGGCCTTGCTGCTCTTTGGGATGCTGGGGCTGGCTGGGCATAGAGCTGGGAGACAGTTTTTACAGGTCAAAAGCTAAGAGAAATATCCTTGTAACACAGGTGCCTTGATGAGCAACCAGTTCTGACAAGAGCCAGAACTCTACAACCCCAAACTCCTTGCACTTCAGTATATTGGTGGTGGTGGTGGTGTTTTCTACTGTTAAATTAGAGTAGCAAAAATGCAAAAAGCCTTGAAGAAGAAGGATAGTGAGGCTGAGAAATGAGGCATCTGGAGTAAGGATAGGAAGTGAGGGGATATGGGGGAACAATCGCCCCGAGATCCCCTTTCCAGCTGTTTAGATCTACGTGTGTGCATTTATGGAGACAGAGATGGATATATCTGCATGGGGTTGGCTTTTTTGTTCTGAGATTATGGGTCAGTCCAGGAAAAAGGGGGATTTGGGGAAACTGCCACAGCAATGCTTTCTAGTTTTTTTCTACTTCTTTTCTTGATCTTACTCTAACTTGTCTTTATTAGTAGAATTTATGCAGGACTAATCCCTTAATTCCCTACATACCTACTGGCTACAGTACTGCTGTCCATGGGGGAATTATGGCAGGGCTAGGACAGAGCCAGGGAGCTCAGAAATAATTGACTAACATAGCAGCAGAAGATCACACAGTTCATTTTGGTCAGCACTTTACACATTACTGCCAAAATACTTTGGCCCTTGTTCAACAATGAGATGTGGGACAGTCTGGAGAACCAGCCCCACGGAAGTGCTGTGATGTCTCTGTACGTCTACATCAGTCTGAAAATACCATTTTCAGCCAAGGTTTTCTTGTGAAGAGTTACAAGACTTTGAAAACATTGTGTTCAGAATGAGCCTGTCTTGGTCAGTGACAAAGAAAATCCCCCAGAATGCCTCCTGACACTCTGCATAGCACTGGTGGGATGTGGGAGCTGGGGAGTCTGGGCAATGGGCACCTTGCAGGGACAGTGCAGGTTGACAGCAATTCTTCTTCTCCTGTCACTCCTGTCTGCCACCTCCTAGCACCAATGTCTGTGTGATCTTGCAGTCTCACAGGAGACCAGTCAGGTCCTGTCAATAAAACTACAGAAGTAGAGTCAAGCAAAATTTCCATGTTAAAGCAATGTCTCCTTATGTGTTCTCTGCCAGTGGTCTTTAAAAAAAAAAAAAAATCACTTTTTACAGTGGAAAGAAGGAAAGAATTGTTAAAATTTATGCTAGGCATCCATATAAAATACATAGATTTTGCATGCTGGCAAACACCAAGACTGGGTATATCAACAGAGCTGTTCAAAATTGAGTAACTGAACACCAGAAATAAAGAAGGGTCCCTGATCATAGAGTAGGGCTCAGCCCTTCCTCCAGGAGCTTGAGACTGTACAGCTGCCTGTTAGCTAAAAATGCAGGTCCAGCTTTCAAGTACCTTTGCTTTTCAAAAATTGAAATTATCTTTGAGAGAGGTATTTTTTTCCAAAGATGAACTGGTTCCTTTGTATTCACCCACTAGCTCAAAATAGTCATGGCTTTTTTGACCAATTTTTTTTGAATGACTTGTTCTCCAAGCCCGGATCTTCTCAAAGTAAGGGCACTGCTCATTTGTCCAAGGTGACATATTTGGACCACAGTAAAAGTGATCAAAGTGGCCTCTTATGCCTGTTGTGGTTTAACCACAGCCAGCAACTAGGACCATGCAGCCACTTGCTCATTTACCCACCTCCCCACCCCCAGCAGGGTAGGGAGAAGAGGGAGAAAAGGAGGGCAAGGGGAAAAAAATCCCAATTTGTGGACTGAGATAAAGGCAGGTAAATAGAACAATAATGGAAAAGGGAAATAATAATAATAATGGCAAAAGAATACACAAAATAAAGTAATACAACACAAGTCAGTCTTACCACCTGGAGACTGGTTGCTTAGCCCATCCTAAGCAGTGATTGTAGGTCCCTGCCCTCCAGTCAACCTCCATTTCTATACTGGTATAGAAACTGTTCTGTGGTATGGAATATTCCTCTGGCCAGCTCATTCTATCTATGCTCCTTCTCAGCTGCTACAGGAAGCTGAAAAAGTCTTTGACTAATGTAAACATCACCTGGCAACAACTAAAACAGTATGTGTTATCAACATTATTCTCATACTAAATCCAAAACATAGCAATTATCAGGAAGAAAATTAGCTCTATCCCAGTTGAAACCAGGACACTGGCCCTCAATTACTAGTCTCCAGCAACGCTAAGCTGACTCCCTAGAGCAAGGTGTGTGCAGCCACCACGCTGCTGCCTTGCCGTCAAAGTTTAGGAGTCCAGGGACAGGCCACAAGTTTGCTCCCGTGTTTACAAAAAGTAACCTGTAGTTATCCTTTAGGTTTACAGACACTGAGCCAGTAAGACTGTCATCTGGCTGACCTTTGGTTGGCCTTTGCTGCATTTTAGCCTCTGTTTCTGCCACTTCTTTGATTCGTTTACTCAAAATTTGTTTTACAGTGTTGTATACTGATGAGGTTGGATTACTGAGTGTGTAAACAGCTTGGATCTCTCCCTCCCTCCTATTTCTCATGTTAGCTGATTCCAGTATTATGGTATCTATCTCTGATTTGATAGATCAGAAATCCTTGCTATCAGACTGGCAATTTCATGGGCCAGTTCTCTCAGTGCTGAGGATGGAGATTATCTGGTCTTTCTAGCTGGAATATATTAAATTCTGAGTTTAGCTTCAATATGTAGTGGGGTAATTTCGATTTCTGTGAACATTTCCATTAGTCATCCTGGCTCTGACCCTGCAGTCTAGATAATCATTCTTATTGAATTGCAGAGGCAAGCTAGTCTCTTATTTTTTGAGTCCTAAATAAATTGTTACTCCTTTTAACCTGAGCAGGAAGCTGAATGTCAGGATCTCACAGATAATTTCATTTAGGAGGGTAAAGTAAATCAACAGGCGAAATCAAGTTGCTCTGAAGCAGCTTTGTTTGCCTGCTTGCAGGGATGTGTGAAGTCCAGAACGAAAGTTTCTGATGGGTTCCTGACTGCCTGGACGAGACCCAGATGGATGATGCTGGAGCTGCCAAGCCCAGGCAGGGCTTCCCACCGAGCCAGGGCCCACTGTCACTGAAGCCACCTCACCCCACCAGCAGCCAACTGCTCTGCTTCTGGTCCCAAGCATTGAATCTGCCACACAACATATTGTTCATCCTTGAGAAAATTTGCTTATTAGCATCTTGTTTCAAGCCCCTTAATTGAAAAGTGAAGCTGCTGATTTCAACATGGGCTGAGCAATCCAATAACCTTAGATTTTTTTCTGATTCCTGCCTTGCTGCAAGAATAGGCTGCTTCTTCTTGCCCCAGTTGTATGCAGCATTTTCATGTTATACATTTCCAGGAGGACGTAATAACTACTATTTCTTTGCAAGGTCTAACCAGACCCAGTGGGGGTTATTTCTCACATTAGTCATAGAGAGTCTGGTCCCAAATATGTGCTTTCTTTCTTTTTCCTTTCTTGGTCTCCACTCACAGGAACATTTATGAGACAGTTATGATGTATCCTGTTAAGCCTGGAGGCTTTCCATGCCCCTTCCTCTTCCTGCCTGGGGTACTGCGTCCTGTTGGCTTCTGGTGAGTTGGGCACAATGGAGCACAGAGACACAGGAGTGGTGGCAATGGTGCCTTCCTTGGCCACAATGTGCCATTCCTCAACCTCTTCTCCCTGCCACAGGCAAGCCAGCCTCACCAGCCTCTCACTTTCTGCTGTGCACTCTTCTTCACCATGATGTGTCCCCCCTGGACTGGGGCCATGATGTGGCCATACAAACACCTGCATCAATATGATGGGCGAGGTGGCACACAGCAGAAGCAAGTGACGTTGGCAAGACACAACAGCCATGATCATAGAAAGTCAAAGCTCTCTTTTCCACATTATCTTGTTATAGTTTACTTTTGTTATCTTTCCATTAACCTAAACCAGATCTGCTCATGTCTGTTTGGCTCAAGTCATCCTCTGCAATGAGTTTTTCTGTAACCAGTTGCAAGGCTAGCAAAATAGGTCAAGGTAATGTCACCCTTGATTGGCTCAGTGACAAGTGCGTCCAAGAATACCTGGGGCTGCTGACTATTAGCAGGACTATTTTCCAGTTAGTAGCTGTGAACACTAAGTCTCTGCAATGATGTGATTCCCAAAAGCATCTATTTCTGATGAAATTGCAAACTTTTCTTCCAAATCCAGTCCTAGGAGTATGTGGAATAGTACACTGAACCCCTTTTACAATCCCTAGTTCCTTAATTAACTCTTGCGAAATCAGCAGATGATATCACACTCCTCTTGTAACTTTGGTTTCTCTGTTTCCTTGACAGCTCACAGATTGGTCACTTCTTTTTAATGTCTATCTGTTTGTCTATCTACACATCTATACTTGTCTGTCTGTCTTGTCATGGTTCTTGCTGTTGCTCCACCTTTGCCTGTACAATATTCCCATGTTCTTCCCTCTGATCACTTGCTAACCAACTCTCTAACGAATGTGCCAACATCATGGTTGTGTCTTCATGATGTTGTCCACTTTCCTACCTGTAGTAGACCTAGTTCTTCACCCTCTCAGTTTCTGGCTGTGTAAATGCTTTTTTCAACAGTAGGATTTTCCCTATGTCCTTCCTTTTCTCATTCCTTTTATAGAATCATAGAATGGTTAGGGTTGGAAGGGACGTTAAAGACCATCCAGTTCCAACTCCCCTGCCATGGGCAGGGACACTTCCCACTATACCAGGTTGCTCAAAGCCCCATCAAACCTGGCCTTGAACATCTCCAGGGATGGGGAATCCACAACTTCTCTGAGCAACCTGTATCAGTGTCTCACCACCCTCACAGTAAAGAATTTCTTCCTGGTAACTAATCTAAATCTCCCCTCTTTCAGATTAAAACCATTTCCTTTCATCCTATCACTACACTCCTTGATAAAGAGTCCCTTCCCATCTCTCCTGTAGGCCTCCTTTAGATTCTGGAAGGCCATTATAAGGTCTCCCTGGAGCCTTCTCTTGTCTTGCCCTTCTCTTGCTTTCTCTTTTCTCTGAGAAAGTTGACCCCAACTTTCTCAGAGTGTCTTGATAGGAGATAGGTTCTCCAGCCCTCTGAACATCTTCATGACCCTCCACTGGACCTTGTTCATTGAATAACTGTGCACATATTGAATAACTGTGCACAGTGTGAAAATTGCCATTGATGGCAGGGCAATTTANGTGCAAAAAAACCCCACACTGCCTGCATGGTTGCCCATCAAGGAGCAATAATGAACAGTCGGGGTGAGATTGCCCCTCAAAAGCTGGTCACTTAAATATACATTTAAGAGTAGATGACTATGGATGAACCAGTTATCTACACAACCACTGTGATTAATCAAACCTGGAGAATGATTCAGATGACCAGATGTGGGTGTCAACTGGAGGGTGAGAGGAATAAATTTAGGAGTCCACCATCTGGGGCAGAATCCTCCCTTTGATGACTTGATCATCTCCAAGGGTTTTCCAAATGATTATGCCTGTAAATCCAGGTATTACTTAAACAAGTGTAGGCTTTTCTGCACAGTTAATCACAGGCTCAGCAAAAACTAATGGAGTTTGTTAGTTCATTATAGTAAACCATACACACTTTCTCCATCCTTCCTTAGGCTGGAGCAGATACCACTGCCCAGCTCCACTCACCATTCCATGGCTCTCATGCTGGAGCTGGAGGTAGACCAGCAACAGCTCGTGTCCCACATGTTGTGCCACAAGGAGGGCAGCTCAGCACAATGGTTGGGTAGTAGACACAGTGGCTGGGAAATATTCACTATTATGGCTTAGTTCTGCTCCTTTTGTCCAGCTGGGCCAAAAGGGAGGTGCATTTTTCTTGCCATTACTGTCACCTCTGACTTGTGTTTCAAAACTAGTTTTCTGAAACTCGGGAGGAAAAACATTTCCTTTCCTTGTGAGTGAAGGTAGGTTTTGCTTGTTGAGGCAAAGGGTAGCAGTGCATGTCTTTCTGCATTGCAGCACCAGCAAATATGTCTCACAGGAACATTTATCCCTGATATGGACATTCAGGCATCTATTTGCTTCAAGATATGAACACAGAGACTTTTATTTCCACAACTTAACCTCTTTAACCTTGTTTGTCTACTAACAAATACCATTTAAGTGCTGTTCTTTTTATTTCAGTTGCTGTTGCACAGAAAAAAGTTCGTCAGGAGAGAAGTCTCTCTGCTCATACCAGAGCGTCCTGAAGAAAAATAGATTTGGGGTTTGGGTTTCATTGTTTTCATTGCTAAGAGGCCCAAAACAGTCACAGAGCTCCTCATTTCTGTCGCTGAGCCTGCAGATGATGCCCTTGGGGTGATGCTGGCCGGGAGCATGGTCCTTCCCATGGTGAGTGCAAATTATCCATTTCCCATCTGGCAGCGATGCAGGGGCAGCACCAAGGAAGAACAGCAGTGGGGAGCAGATCAGTGTCCCCGGGTACGTCCATCCATCTGGCAGGTTGTCTTGAGGCCACATGGGGACAAGGATGGTCAGGAGTGATCTGTGCACCGGCCAGCTCATGCTGCTGCCACCCAGGGCCGCATATCACACTTCCCAGTGGGAGACATACATCCTGAGGGGAAGTAGGTGACTGGCATGTTACCATTTTCATGTGTACGTTAAACAGCACTGATTGCAAATTAACAGTCCTTTAGCCTGCATTAGAGTATTGTCATTGAATAACTGTGCACAGCGTGAAAATTGCCATTGATGGCAGGGCAATTTAAGGATGAAAATAAGTGCCCTTTGAAACAGGGTATACACAGCTATGTCTTCTGCAAGCTGATGGCTTTCCTGGAGTAGCCCAACCCAGGCAGATAACCACACCAAGCAAACATCAGTCAAAATGCTTTCAAGCAGATGCTGGGGAAAATGAAGAAGAGCATGGGATTGTTTAACTGAGCAGAGACACTTGGCAGCGTGTTCCAAGCAGTGGCGTGGCTGCTCCCAGAGCTGCACCACACAGGGATGAGGTGTCTCAACAACAGGAGCCAGGATTTGCCCCTGGGTGATGGAGGTACCCGCATAAGTGACGTCTCTGTGCTCTGAAACCACTCCAGTCACCTGGGCTTGTGCTCCTGGAAGGGTGCAACAGGCTGGGACCAAGAGCCGGTCCATGCCCCATATGGGCACCAAATATTTCAGGAAGACTCACAGCTCCATGCAGAGTGCCTTAGGGAAAGGGATTTGGGATTTGGGTCCAGTATGTCCCTCAGAGAACATGGATTTGGGTCCAGTATGTCCCTCAGGGTCATGGAAAGCAACAAAAGGAGGGGAGAAGCGGG
>VZRU01004562.1:0-87876 GCA_013398155.1 Pedionomus torquatus
CAGCCCCTCTTTAAGCTCCTCTGTAAGTCTGTCCCTAAGCCCCGGCCCAACCGCATCGTGCTTTTAACTTGGCGGTTTTGAGTCCCTGGCGTGTTCTAAGGGCAGCCCTGATTTTAATTGATCGTAATGAGCGCTTGCTCCAGCAAGTTGTAGCGCTTCTTGGGTCCCCAACTGGTGTATTGCTGAGGAAGTGTCATGCTTTGCGTTGTGCCTTCTCTCCCAACCGCCGCTTCCAATTCCAGCTCCTGCCACGATCAACAAAGTCACTGGCAGCCTGTCTGGCCTTTCATTTCCAGTGGTGGATGCTCCACATTAAGATGGTACCTGGGACAGTCCCATTACAGTAGGAAAAGGCGATGCTGACTTAGAGTAAGTGCTCAAAAATAGTTCTAAAAATCCAGATAATATTCCAAATATTCGATATCTAAGATACACTTTGTATAAAGCTTTAATATAATTTCTACATGGTTATAATTATTAGAGTTCAAGGGAGGTAACTACTGGAGAGAGTCCAGCATAGGGCAACAGAAATTATTAAGGGATCGGAGCATATCACTTATGAGGAAAGCTGGGACTCTTTAGCCTGGAGAAGAGAGGGCTGAGGAGAGACCTTATTATGCATTTAAATATCTGAAGGGTGGGTTGAAGGAAGACAGAGCCAGACTCTCTTCAGTGGTTCCCAGTGACAGGACAAGGGGTGCAGGAACAAGCTGGAACACAAGAACTTCCATTCAAATATGAGAAAAAACTTCTTTCTGGTGAGGGTGACAGAGCACTGGAACAGGCTGCTCAGGGAGGTTGTGGNTCTCTAGAGGTCCCTTCCAACTCTGACAATTCCGTGATTCTGTGACAATAAAATCCAAATACAGAAACATATAATTTAGGATAGAGTGATTCTCTGCTGCTAAAGGGCAGACAAGAAACTACACAACCATGCTTTCCACAAGCAGACATGCCAGAGTGACCATATACCTTCATGCTCATGTGTAGACATAAAGAAATACACATACATACATCGGTATTTTACATGCATAAGATGCCACTGCACCATTTTAAAGCAGTTATTTAAACACCAACTTTTAAGTCATTTCTTCTGTGAGGGAGGAAGGTAGGCTCATCAAGTTCTAGTGCCAGCGGCGTAGAGAGCCTTTTTGGATCATTTAACATCACTACTACCTATAGTCTGGTGGGAACTACACAGTGCTTATAAAGGTGCTTTCAATACCTTCCCAGAGGGTGGCCACCTCAAAATTTGAATTCATTAAAAAAAAAAAAAAAAAAAAAAACAAAAAAAACCCCAAAAAAAAAAACCAAAAAAAAAAAAAAAAAAAAGAAAAAAAACAACAACAAAACAAAAAAAAACAACAAACAAACAAACAAAAAAAAAACAAAACAGAAATAAGGCTATGAATGAATTTAATGAGTCAGAAAATTGGTTAGATATGAAGGTGATTTTTTTTTTAAGTATTATGCTATCTCCCATTTCTGGTCAATTAAGACAAGGGGAACGCTTTGAAGGTACAATTTATCTAACCCATTTAAGACTTCTACTTTAGCATTAAATATATCACCTGGGAACAGGAATCTAAGAGTAGTCATTTCTGTTTATTGGCTACAAAGGGAAAGCACGCAGCTGGTTCAGATATTTGTGCAGAGGTCTATATTTGACCAAATCATTCCTAGCTGGTGTTTATTTTAAGACTGTATTGCAATTGAGTTCTGTGTTAGTGCAGAAGATAGAAGGGTAAGAAAAGTTTTTCTATCCATTCACCCTCCAGTTCACAGATGCTGGAATTACCACTAAAATTTAGCTTTGTGAAGGTTGGGCGTTTGATCTGGTCCGCTAGGAACATTCCATAACCCATGGGGAGACACAGCTGCCTCCAGGTGATCCTGCTTATCTCATTCACTCCTATGACAGGCGCTTCAGATACGTGGGTGATCTCACTGTTTGGAGGTGCCCCTCTCTCCCCTTGGCATAGACTATCCCCAAGCTTTCAAACTGCAAATATGTGCTATTGATGAATGTACCTTTGCCAGGCTAGACAAATTATAGAACCAGCTTCATCGTTATTCACAGACGTTGTCCAACAGCAGCTAGCATTTTAAAACTACAGGGAGATGCTAGTATTTGTTGAAGGGGACAGAGGACATTGGGTGACAGTGTCCTTTTTGTCTAGGCTGCTGTCTCAAATCCAGGCTGTATGCATTCAGCACGTGCTCCAAATTACTGTCAAATTATCATTCCACAGCCTTTGTAAAAATCAATCGACGATCTGTGTTTATTCAACAGTTATCCACATCTGGAGGTGGCAGATAATTTTCCACATAAACACTTTATACCCATTTCTACATACATATCCACAATAAAGCTAGGGGTAGAATATGTTCCAGAAAGAATCGTCTGTGTTGGAATTAAATATGCTGGTACAATAGTACAGGAAACCTTCTGTTTGTAAAATAACAGTGAGACTTACCTTCTGTGTGTTAATCAAACTCTGTAGCCACCAAATTCACATCTTAACAGCATCCCGCTTCTTCAGCTTTTGCTATGATAAGTGGTGCTATGGCTTACTCATTAGGGGGAAATCTTACTGAATTTAGTAGGCATATTGTTATTTCAAAATTAGGTATAAGGAATGGACAACCATGTAACTGGCATGGGTAAATGTAATTAAGTTATGTCTGTGTCTATACCAAAGGCACGTAAGGAAATGATATGGCTAGTGACATTTCGGTCACTTTTGACTCCCAAGACGTGTAGCTGAGTCTTGGATCCATGGTCAGGTACTTTAACTCATCACCACAAATCGCCATTGTGATGACTGATAAAGATGTCCAGAGGGAGAGTTACCATAGAAGGAGGAAAAGATCCCATCATATCAGCTGTTGTGGCTGGTGATAGGGACCTCCAAGGCTCTGTTATGTCTGCACTCTTAGAAGATGTCCAGATCCACTTTTCCAGGCCACATGGTTTTTGAAAAAGCACACACAGCAAAGGAGTTTTTAGTGAGAATGAAGAATCTACTGATTAAGCAATGAAACTTACCTGAGCCTTGGGGAAAGAGTTTGGCAACAGCTCCTCCTGAAAACAGGGTAACACTTTAGTTAAGTTTGCAAAGAAAGAAGAGGCCCGTGTCACTTTTTCCAACATATTGGTTGAGAAAACATTTTTTAAATAAACAAATCATGCAAAAAACTACCTGGCTTATAAGTCACCAGTTCCTGCTCCCAGCAGGAAACGAATCTGAATTTTGTTATCACTTTGCAAAGCTTTGTATTTTAACCTGTTAAACTGAACCCCCAAAATGATGGCATCATTTTAATCAGTGAGTTATTTTTAATACAACAAACTTGGCCAAGTGTTAGCTGCAAAGCAGTGCTGAACGCGTGTGCATAACATCATTGCCATTGGTGTGAGTTGTTCTCTCTGGTTTCCTCTGCATCCCAGGATATTAACCCAGCATGGGAAACATCTCACAGCCTCTTGGACCGGCATTACTGCTTTTTGATATGTGAAATTACATATATCCTTTGAAGTGGAAGAGGAAGTATACTAAGTCAATGAGACTCCTCACTGAGTAAAATTTAAACACGTTTGTAGGTGTTTCCATGAGCCAGGCCTAAGAAGTCATCTGTTTCTGTGTCAGCTTGAACTCTGTTTTTTAGGGGGGGGGGAAATTTTTTATACCCTTTTTTGATATAACCATGTTTTGCATAGTATCCTCTCTCTGCTGTGCTCTATGAAAATGGCATGTTGCATAGATAATCATATTTACTCCATCTTATCTTTATTTTCCTGTACTTTTATTAAAATATAAAGAGATGGATCTGCCAGAGTACAAATATGTGCTTACATTTTGTGCACAATTAAACTACTGCAGTATTTCAGCTGTGTCTCTGCTGCTTGCCACTGGTTCTTGGTAGATCACACAGAATTTAGGCTATGAACTCACCAGGCAAGGGCAGTGTCTTGTCTTGCTATGTCTCCTGTATATATATCTAGTATACATTATCAAATTAGAGAACAATAAGAGTTTCAGGATTTGAATGGCTAAGCCCTGCCCTTGTGTGGAAAAGCTCCACATGATATGTAATTAAGCTTTAAGGAAAAAGCATAAAGAATGAAAAAATCCCAGTTTATCAAAATACGGTATTACCTGGACATACCATGGTTAGAAATCTTTCCTCTCTCCTTTTTGTCTTTCTGCAGAAATACAAGCAATACTTCTCAAGCCTGGAAAGAAAGTGCTGACTAAGGTCTTCATGAGGTTTTTAATGAGGATTAGTGAATCTGAGATAGTATAATCTACTGTATACAAGGAGGTTGTTGTGCGAGAATCTTCAGACAAGTTTTAAATCAGAATCCTTTGTCAGCAGCAGTAGGATCCAGTAAGGATAATATGTGAATTTTAACCAGCAATAGGCTTCATATAGGGATCTAAAGAGACAGATACAATCTTATTAAGCTTTTGTGTTGACACTGCACAGCTTGTTACTGCATTCAATTGAAATTTAAGAGTAGGAATGTGAAACCTGTATAACATTTTAGCAAGATATACAGTGACACTGAAACCTGAATAACAATTGAAAGGAGAAGTAGGAAATTCCCTTAGCCCTTGGGCTACCACCATTTTTCTCCTCCAGCAGACAAGTAAATGCTCTAGGTGTCTATGCCATAAAAACTTTCCCAGAGGCAATTCCGGCAAAGCACCTACCTTCTTCAAACTGGACCCTTTGCTTCAACCTTCTGAATGTCAGATTTCTAAAGCTAAGGGCTTCTGGTGCACTGTCGGCTGCTTCTAGTCTCTAGGTTTTCCTTGCAGCCTTGCTAGGAGTGCGGAAGAGTATCACAGGCAGCAGGCATGTACACTCAAGGAACAGGGACAATTGATTCCTTCTTCATAACAGCTAGAGAGCTGCCAGGTACATTTGAACAAGATCTTGCTGTAATTTCATGAAAGTTCTAGTAGTTAGTGTGACTGTTTTATCAGGTTTATGATATTGATTGGCAGTAATTGTTAATCAGCTCAAATATTCTTTATCGTGCTAGTATTTTTTCTTTAGAAATCTGTCGTCCATTTCATATTTTCTTGCGTGATGGCAATAAGAACTTACTGGCAGCAAGGAGCGGATGACTGGTAGTTCTGGGACAGACGCTTGTAATATCCACACTGTGCTGGTTTTTAGCATAAAAACCAAGGGAATAGGTACGGCTGCAGTGTAATATTTCAGTGTTCGCAGATCTGAGCCATATTGATTTCAATAGAGATGCGTCATTTCGCCTCACAAAAAGACATTGTTAGGCTCTCATCAAGCATCACATAACTATTTTAAAACCTTTATAATATGTTCAAATGACCAGAGATCTTTTCATAGGTCAGTTGTGTTCCATGGCTACAAAGCTGCCTGTGGCTCATCCACTGCTGTCACAATTCACAATGTCAGTCAATGTTCATGATCAGTCAAATCAGAGCTCAGCAGAGCTGAAGATGCTAAACATTAAGATGATTCCACCCAAGGGTTGGAAACCTGAAGAGCTATGAGAAGTACTGTGAAGTTCATATAGCTGTTCCAGTCAGATCAATGTGAGCATTGTTATCAATGGCAATGAATGGAGAAGTTGGTGGTGGTGCTTTGCAACTGATGTCTTAGACTTTCAATGTGATGGATCAGATGTGCAAATGTTTTCTTTCAGAAGTAGCATGTGCATCCACTGAATGCAGAAAACCTGCTTTCAGCCATATAAATATGCCAACAGTAAAACCATATGCTTATTTAGTGCCTTTCTCCACTGCTAAAGATATCAGACAAGTATAAAAGGTAAAACTGGTGTATAAAAAGGCAATATAAGAAAATTTATCCATAAGAAATTAAGGAGGCTTTATTGCTCGCTGTGTTTTATTTAAAAGAAACCCAACCCACCCACAAAAGCCCACAAACAAACCAAAAGACAAGGAGAGGAAGTATTGCAGAGCTTATTTTGTGATGGGAGAGCTCAGAATATGCGTTTGAATTCAGCATCTTATTTTGTTGCCACCTTCTGAAACAAATTATTCCTGAATGTGAAGGAAAGTCTGGGAACACTAAATGTGTACAAGCCCTAAAAAATCATAAGAAATCTACCACAGCTTGGGCAGTTAACGGTCTAATGACCTTTTGGTTAACCTAATGTGTCCTCTTCAGCAAGCAAAGAAAGAAGAAACCTGTCTACTCAAAAAGGTGAGGTCTATTCATCAGCAGCAGTTCAGCCCTCCCAGAGTTGAGGATAAATGACTTCAGGTCATCCAACTGAGTCTGACATTCAAGCACGTTTCCAGAAAGTGGAAAAGAGCAAACAAGCGAAATGGATTGAGAAAGAGGACTCATTGCTGGGTTGGATGCATAAAACTGGCAAGAAATCTGTAGTTGTGTTCTTTCTGCTTTTTGTTTCCAGCAAATAATGAGTAGGAAAAGAGACTGTCACTTCCTTAAATATATAAGCTTTTAGCAGCCAATTTCAGGAAGGACTTAATGAGCTTCAGCTTCTAACTAGAAACTTGTAGCTACCTTCCTTTCCTGGTGATACCAACAGCTAGAATTTGTACTATGTACGTGTGCTTGTGATCTGCATACACACACACACAGTGCCACCATTGCAGGAAGCGCTTTTGATCTCCTTAATTTGTGAAAGTCCCCTAAGCATGTATACGGTGTAAATATGCAAATACAAAATAGCACAGCCAGATGTCTGACCCAAGCAGTCTCTGTGTAGGGGTGAATCTGCTCCAGCAATAGAAACAACTGAACAAAGTCACTTCTGAAGCAGGCACGGGCACCATCTTGGCATTCAAACAAACAGAATATAAAAGCCGAGAATCTGGGTTCTATTCATTCTTGCCTACTAATTATACTGGAATTTTCTACCTTAGTGAGCTGAATGCTCTATTTCTATCCAACAGCTAGTCAGAAACAAGCAAGCTGTTAGTTACAAGTAGTTCTCCAACCCTTGAGTCTTACGTTATTTAACTAGCTACCTTCTATTTTTCATGATTTAGCTTTTGAAATGATCACATTTTCTTGGAGGAATTTGGCTGGTTTACATCACTGGTGAAGTGGCTTTGTAATCTAGGTAATATTTACAGAGAGAGGGTGAATAGGCAACAATAGCAAGCAACACAGTGTCATACCAGTACGCAGAGGAATCATCACGGGCAGGACATCCCCATGCAAGTTCTCTATGCAGCATTGCCAGGGAGAATTACAGGGAAGCGTGATCCCAAACAAGAAAAAAAGTAGGCATCATTTTAAAATAATTCCTTTCCCACATCCCCACATAATAACGCTTTGGAAAGAGGACTCCTAGCATAATGGGTGGTAATGGTTCCTAGCTATGAAATTAGCAACGCTGTGAAACTTTAAGGACACAGATGTGTTCAGACTGAATTAAGTATGGTAGAGTCACATACTGCTAAACCTGCATGGTCTGTGATTTTATCAGCTGTGGATTGACTCCCAGGATGTTAATGAAGACCTACGTATAGTTTTCTTGATTAACTTAAGGCTTAGACCTTGTTTCTTTAGCACTAAACAAGATTTAGGTTTTTGAGCTGTTGCATCTGATACCTCAATTATTCATCCTGGGAATTAATGTACAATTAGCATGAATTCCTGCTCACATGGAAATAGATGGTTATGTTAATTTGTATGCAGTTGCTGAAAGAGTTCTGAATAATGAAAAGACTAGTATTAATATCTTGGTATTGGACACAGATCAGACTGTGCAAGGAAGGTCTTTTTAATACAGAAATGTCTTCATAATTTGTTTTATTTGTTCCATTCTCCCTTCAGTTTCAGGCTATTCAGCATACCTGCCAATGATTTCACATAACTATGATAGTTTTTGACTACAAATATATATATATAAACTATTTGGCCTACTTCTGTACTGATTTGCACACTTCTGAATGAGGGTAACTCCTTTGATGTGACTGGAATTACCCCATTATAAAGTCACTTAAGGAAAATCCTAGGTAGGTCAGATCTTCCTGGAGCTTTTTCCTCCAACGTATTATGCCTGAGATTTGCCAGTGAGTTGCTGGTACTGTACTTAATTAGTTCATCCAAAACCAAGGCGACAGTGTACAGTTGATAAGAACACTGGAATATGTTTTTCATGGCAGAGCAATTTCATTCTTAGCTTTTAAATACAGCAGTTTCACCAGAAGAGCAGTGTTTGGTCTGAATCTTTTTTTTTTTTTTTTAAATCTGTTGATTTCTCTGCTTCCTGTCACTAAAAGCTTTCCTTACTGTTTGGAGGGCATAGCTAGGGATCATCTGTCCAAGGCTGAAGCTGCAGTGACATCTGCAGCTCCTGCACGGACTAAGGAGGCTTAGGATGCACAGAAAACTGCTTCTGTGCATTGCCCACTCTCCTCCATGCAGGGACACCAAGTTACATGGAAAAACTGGCAAAAGGAGACAGGTTTTTTTTGCTGCCTACTGTTATCTACCAGTATGCATTAATGAAAGATATTCAGCGTTCTTAGAGAGATTTTTCCCTCTCCTATTATTATGATCCTTTAGACTGAGTGTTGTTGTACTGGCCCTGTCTTCCTGATGATCACTTATTCTGGGCACATAGATAGTCCTCAAGGTGGCATTGTTATTGACTGAACATACTAACTGCTTGAGAAAATGTTGATTACTTCACATTCCTGAAAATTAATCCTGAAACCTTCCTGAACTATATTAATCAACTCCTTTAACTTTTTCTCCAGTGGAGAAGGTGGAGGCCAGCAATGTCATCGAAGAGCAGGTGCTCCTCCCTGCCTCATTAGCACCTTGCCTTCTTCAGTTGCAAACTCCTCAAAACCAAGAATGCTATTTATAGCTTTTCCAAAGCTCTATTGGCCTGTCCTGTCACTGCAGCCAACCATTTGTCTGCCTTTTGCACCGTGTTAAATCAGCCCCTTGTGACAGCACCCTCAAGACCTGCAGAAGCAGCAGCTCTGGAACGACGTGGCAGGTCTGAAGGAGATTGATGGCAGCCAGAATGGTGTACCGATGGGAGCATTTAAACACACCAGCTTTTGAGAGACTGGGGAAGAAATTGGGATCATGAGGATGATAAAAGGGGAATATAGGGGCATAGGAGGGAGGAAAAGCAGCAGCTCCCATAAATAAGAGCTGGCCAGATCCCAAGATGGAAGGGTAATCTCAAAATGCCTATAAAAAGGATGCTGGTAACATCCATTTTTTTATATGTGTACTCTGACTACATTAGGAATGGAAGAAGGCACTTAGATCTAATAATAGAAGCTATGTTAGGAAAACAGTGGGAACATTTTCTTCCCCACATTTGCAATAATTATCTTCTGATATCTTTGTTTGATGACACACAATCAGATACTACTGGATTAATCCAATTACTGGATTATTTTGTGATCGGCAAGAATGTTTGTAGTTCTCTGTCTGCAAGGTATACATCTCACCAGACGTTCTCATGGTTCCAGGATATCTGTGGAGGATTATTCCTTTCATACACAAGGGAACACAGCCTGACTGGCCAAGGATATTATTCTGAAGCACCAGGCTGACCTGCCTCCATGCACTGGATACTAGAATTAAGAATCATTATTTCAGATCAGAATGGAAAATCCTATATTTCTAGTGACAGTGGTGATAGCTACAATGACATGAAGTGCTTTTTTATGATGTTAACAAGCAGGGACCTTTAAATGTTGATAGCAGAGATATGCAGTACAAGTAAATGCTGTGGTGATCCGTTTTCAGCACTTAGGAAATGTCTCTGTGCATGGACCTGGCGTGCAGTAATAGTTCTGCACATGAGTGGAAATCAGACACTCTGGGTAGTAACACCTAGGTCTGCTGCAGCCAGCTGAGTGACCTTAAATATCTATCACCTATCTATGTATGCAGATGCTCTCCCATCACAAAGGAGGATTAATGGTGCTACTTCACAGAGATAATGAGAAAATGAATCAGTTAATGTTCGATTCGCAAGAGCCATAAAGCATTGTATAGACATTGTTTGTTTTTAATTCCTCCCTCTATAATGCTAGCTAATAATAAACAGTATTATTCATATTCAGCCTATTATTAAAATCACGTTGTATTTCCCAGATAACCCAAAGCATCTTTTCAATATGCTTTTTCTAGCTTATTTTCCACTTAGTATTTCTCTGCCAGGTACCTGGGTTGCAGAATCTCCGTTCAACAGTACGCGTAGCTTAGAAGATATAAGCAGGTGGGATCATTCCCCGCTCTCCTGCCTGAAAGTCATCATCAAAAAGCTTTATTCTGCTCTTAAAACACCTAATGATCTCTCATTTTATCTCAGCTTCTTCATTGAAGGGATCTCATTCTTAAGATGCAGTTCGCTGTTCTGGATTGCAAAAGTTTAAAGGATCTGACTCGGGGTTTGTCCTCCTGCTTCTCTAAAGCTGAGCGAGATCATTTGCAAACAGTCAAAGTGTACACTCGCATTTGGATAGAGCACGCGTGCTTTTTCCATCTGGTCCTTGGCACCAGCTAACAGAGGTGAAAAGACATTATCGGCAAATGATGCGAAGCATCATTTAATCACATGTAATTTCTTTCTTGTTTAACACCAGAGGACATATGATTTTGTAAATATTTATACAGGGTCTTATAGCCGCCTATGCAATAATAGGTTCATATTCAATAATGACATATCCCCAACACAAGAACCTGTCCTTGTTAAAATGAAAAGCAGCAACAAATACACACTGCTGATACAAATAAGAATTCCCATTTGTGGTCTATTTTGCTTCTTTTTTGTTAGTTTTATTTTTTTTTCAATAATATTTCTGGTTATCAAGCCCATTCATTCCTCAAACAAATCAGGCTATATCCTGTCCAAATGTACGCATAAATGTCCTAAGAACATAGTTTGAGAATGAGGCAGATCCTGTTTAGATCTTTCAAACTACAACTGTATTTCCTTTAGGGAAAAAAAAAAATAAATCACTGTTTTATTTCCTTCTGCTGCTTAGCCTTCCCAATGGGAGAAGCTTCCTTGATGAACTAAGACAGCAGTTCATTTGAAGCCACCATTAAAATACATCTTTCTACAGTACTGTGTGAGGCTTTCCGGTCCACCCAGTTAGAGTTTCTTTTCGCTTGTAACTTTCCATTTGGATTCAGAGCGGGCTGAAAAATCAGTTCTCACTCTTCCAAGGGTTAAATTTCGGCTAACAAATATGGACTATTTGATATGAAAACCATTATTGTTTGATATGTCAAATAAAACATTTGTCAATCAAAAGTCTTTAAGCACTGGGCTATGTGACATTTACTCTTTTATAAACCGACAAAGTCCCTGGTGGCATGCCTTTCTTCCTCTCATTTAAATAGTGGTAGGAGAACAAATCACACTTCAGGGCAAGTTGATAACTGCCAGTCACGATTCCTGCCTTGTTTACTATAATGAGGAGGGTAATAAATGCATCTGACCATTTCAGCTGGCATTTGCATAGATGAATGATTTGTCCAGTCAGTCGCTCTCCAGTGATTTGGGCCTTTTTGTCAGCACAAAGAGCATTCAGTCTCCCTGGAATTCACAGCAGCCAAGCTCTCATTAGCAAACATCCTTTACCATGAATGATTCAAATAATTACCACTGAAATAATAAACTGTTTCACAAAAACATTTTATTTGATGGCTCAAAACATCAACTTTTCTGAATTGTTGACATTCAAATAAGCCAGAGAGCTTTATTGTTGAGCAACAATGATCCCCTTGTAAAAGGGTGGGCATTGTTTTACCTCCAGCAGACCTTTAAACTTGGCCAGATATCAAATGTGTCCCTCAAACAGCTAGCCAACGTGCTGGGTAATCAGAGGGCACGTACCAGATGGAGCTATAGCAAACCTGCATGTTCAGGCTCCCGTCTAATTTTCACTGGATTTACTTTGGATATTGTGAGCGTAAAATTCCAGACTAATTAGCAGCACGTTATCTATTTGCATCTACAGGAGTTGTATAATTATTAAATGCTTCTACTTACACTGAGCTCTCAGTTCTGAGTTCTCTTCTATAATGATATTCTATGTGTATAATTAAGTGTTATTTGATATAGTTTTGGAGTTCAATCAAATGAGCAAGCAACAATTATATCCCATTATGATCTCCTCTAGTGCCTGGCAATAGGAATGATGTCACCACATTTCCAAACCCGTAGCATGATGCAAAAGGAATTTCCTGCTATCACTCTCCTTTACCCTTTCTACCATATGTGATTAGAAGAGTTTTATTAGTTAATTTAGAGAATTGCTATTTACTATGGGTGTTCATAAGCTGCAGGAATGTATTCAATTTTCGTTGCAGCATTATTTGTATGGGTATGTGCATGGAATTATTATCTTAATATCAACCAAACAGGATTCAATTGCACATTTTATGCTTCTCTTAACTGCAAGGAAACAAAACACAACAACAGAAGGGGGAATATTTTACTCACTGCAACACATTCTTCATTGCATGATTTCACTTTCACATTAAGGAAGGGTAGGTAACAATAGTCTCAAACAGCCTAATACCTGAGACCTTGATGTTCAGAAATAGAATAACTGAGCCCTGATTTTCATTTACAGACCCTTTATAACCCTCTGGTAAGATAAATTTCTTGTGCTGCCAAGGAGAGGCAGAAAGCTCTTAAAATATGTGAAAGTCAACCCAGTAAAATTAAATACATTAAAACACATGACTGTTATTTGCAAGCTATAAAGTGTACTTCTTAAAATGTAGTGTCTGATAATTGAGCCAGGAAGGCAAATATTAGAACCCAACTTTTCATACTTAGATATTTGCAATAGAAGGCACAAATTTTGCCTCATTTTTATTCACCCAAGGATAATTGCCCATTACAACACCCAAATGCAGGACTATATATTTATTTAAGCACCAAGCTTTGCGGGCTGAATTCAAGTGAATAAAGTTACTTGGATAAATTGTACACCATCTTTAAGCTTTCCAGGTTTGTCCATGTTAATTTCTTTTTCACCCATCCAAGATCATTCACCCAGTCTAGTCCAGTTTTATTTCCTTCTGCTTTATGTTCTAATCTGTAGTCAGTACCTAGATAAAATAGACTATTTCTCATTTTCCTTTTTGGCTTCCCAAGTACAACATCAGAAAGAAATTAAGAAATCCCTTAATTATTCACTCTTGACATATTATTTTTTTTTTTAAATTTCTAATCCAATTTGATATTGATAGAGCTAAGGAACAAAAAGAATTGGCTGGAGCCATGTGGAGATGACAAAGTGTGAAGAACATTTTCTACATCTCCTGATAGTTCTGTGCTTGACAGACTGAGAGGAGCTCGCTATCTTGCAATGAGCAGTTAAAGCTCAGTTAAAAGAAATACTGCTTCCCAAAGCAGTCCATTTTACACATCAGAACTAAGAAAACATGTACACTAACATTTAATCCATAGATTAAATCCATTTAGAGTTTAATTCTGACTATTTCAAGTCATAATTTAATGAAGCAACAGTGATACGCAGCCTGCAGTTTTATCATAAGAAGATACCAAATTATACTGTGTCCCATATAAAAGAGGTTGTTCTGAAGATGCAAAGTGTTACAGGACAGGCTGTCCAACAAATCTCTTGCATGACTTCTCAAACAGAAAAAATACCAATATATGTTAAGCAATTTCCTATCCTTTTAATTCACTGTGGAGGTTCCTCTTGAAAATTGTATCTTATGATCACTTCGAGTTACTATGGCAAAAGCAAACATTTCATTAGAATTGCTACACATGATAATATCCCCAGTTTCGGGCAAACACACCAGTTCGTTTTCAGTGATATGCAGAGTAAGTTGCGAGTTCATTCTGAAGCACATACTTGGTGCCCCGGTAAATACTTGAAGGACTTAAGGAATAAACCATTTCACAGGAAGCAAAGAATTTCAAGGTCATGCAACTTTAGAGTTGTGCTCCAAGTAGTCCATTGTATTACATCTTACTCTATGTCTGGCTATTTATACTGGATGTTCACATTTTTATCGGTGTGGTCTTTTCCTGAACATTCTGGTCCTTCTCTAGCAGTATATGTAGAAATCATCAGTTGTGAATACACCAAGTACATTAGGTGACTCTCAATTTTGTGAGACCACTGTCTACTTGACCTCTTTGACAAAACTTCCACAGAAGAACCAAGGGAGAAAAAGAGACAGTTCTCATAAGACTCCTCTCTTTCAGGACGGATGCTTTCACAAATGATGTGTTTGTAACCAAAGGCAAATGCTCGGCTTGCCATCTTCATGTAAACAAGCCTCAGGGTCTTATGACCTGGACAACAATAAGATTTGAAAAACCTGCTTTGTCTTCCTCTGTGAGTAAGTCACAAGTGGCCATTTATGAAATCTATCCTCAAATCTCATGAGTCTGAAGTCTGTGTGCTTTGTCCATACAGATTTACTGTTTAAGAGCTAAAAAAAGCTCAACAAGCCCTGAAAAATAAATAAATCCCAGCTACTGAATTCCCTTGCAAGTCATGTCCTCTGAAAGCTTTGTCTGACTTCTCCAGAGGTGAGTCATTTGGCCTGAAATCTTTTTGTCAGTGAGCCAGATACTGGTTCCTGCCTTATTTTATATTCCTCCTGCAGATTAAAAAGTCTGTAATTATCTCTGGCAACTTCTCAGGTGGAAAAAAGTGTATATCACCCCCATGGCTGTGCCTCTGCCACAGGACAGCTGCCCTCAGGGGCCCTGCTGGAGAACATTGTTATCTCCCTTGTTTCTGTGAGGTCCAGACTTTGGTTAAATGCTAAGCCAGCTCAGGCACTAGGAAGCACTCTCTGGTGCTGCAGTCTCAACATTTCCCACATTTATACTGCTCCTATGCCTGTGCCATCATCATCAGATGAACAAATGTAGCCAAGAGAGGGAGATGGTGGCTCATGATCGGGAGAAAATGTATTTGATGTGCAAAGTGTTCTTACTGGTACAGACCATAACTAATGTGCAAGGTCAAAGCAGAACTGCTACAGACAGTGGAAGAGCCCACATGGCCCACAGATGAACTAGAATTAAGAAGGTGGCAAAATCAGAATATTTTTTTTTTTTCTTTCCAGTCCAGGACCCAATACTTTCTAATCAACTTCTAGAGCTTTTAAGCTGACTCTACAGTCAGAACAGTGCTGGATAATAGAAAGGAAGCCATGTAAAAGTTTAACATGGAGATACTGTGCCTGACCCTTAGCAGCTCAAAAGCTGATCTGTAAAAGCTGAGAATGTAGCCTATTAACCCTGCAGAGGCCTTCAGCCTCAGCAAGTGTCTCCAGGGAGTCCTCCCTGTCCAGCACCAAAGTTATAGGAGCGGTTGTGCCAAAATTGCAGCTGCTGTACAGCTGTGCAAGCCACTCTATAGCTGCACTAACCACTGTGCAGCAGTGGGAGAGATGCTCTAGAAGCACAGGTAGAACTTCTTCTCCTTCCCTTCCATCTGCCCTCTCTCTAGGAGAGCAGTAGCTGGTAGGTTTCCTCTTGGAGCCTCTCCTTCCCCCTATCAAGCACCAACACTGCAACCTCCATAACTTCAACCCCCTTTTGCGGGAGACATTAAGGAGTTAAACTCCCACTGTACTAGATGAAGCTATACAAAAAGGATGTGACTCCCACATATCCCAAACTTTCAGATGCCAAGCATATTTTCTTGAATGAAAGCCCTTTTGGTATTTTTCACTGGAGGAAAAAATGTACTTCAGAAGAATCAAAATCAACAAAGAGATTATAGATAACAAATATAACACTGCACATATTATAAGGGACAAATACAGTAAACATAGATGGCTAATTAAGGAAATTACTGAGAATGTCTTGAAACAGGAATGCTCTATACATTTCTGATGAGCCATCCTTTAAAGACATCACATTCAGGAAGAGTAACAGAAAATCTTGTTCTTTCCTACTGGAACTTCTTTAGTAAAAAACAGTTTTATTATTTCATTTTTATTATTTGCTAAGCTTACAGTAGCGCTTACAGTCTCCAGCTGTTAATCTAACTGCTTCAAAATATTGTTAAAGACAGCTGCTGACTCAGGTTCCTCAGAGAGGAAAGCAGAAGGAGATACCCCTCTCAGCTCTCTTCAGATCATCCAAATGACACCTGGATCTCTTCCGGGCCAAGTGGTGCCTCTGTAGGTTTTAGATGAAATCATGACTCCCTCCATGCATTTCTCCAATTTGAACTGCTGGAATAGTATGAAACCTGCCCTACAGCACAGCAGCTTTTACAAAACTGAGGGCTTAGCATTGCATGTCCTGGAGGGTGATGTGAGGGTGCAAAGTGGGTGAGATAGTGCTGGAAAACTGTGTCAGGCAGGAGAAGCCAGACCTAATGCAATTTCCTCCGTATGGCCTTTCAGGAACAGACCCAGGAGTTAATTGAGTACGGAAGGAACCTGTCCCTTGTCTGTGAATGAATTGTTCATGGTGATCCCAAATCAAAGCCAGGAGTGGGAAAGCAATTAGCAGGGTGCATAACTGGGTCCCGGAGTGAAAACTTCTTCTTTGGTTCTCATTCGTTTAATAATTTGGAAAGATTCCTATAGACCTGCCAGAAATTGCTGGGATGGCACAGAAACTGTAGCAAATGTTATTAACAGAATATAATGCATTCTGAGTACCAGAAAATATTTCTATTTATAGGAAAACTTTGAGAATTTCAACTGATGGGGGCTTACATCTGTTCCTGGCCTCTTTGACCATAACCAATATAAGGTCCATCAAGCCCAAACCCCTGTTTTCAGCAGTGTTCAAGGGCAGGTGGCAACAGAGAAGTATGAGGGTAGAGAAAAGACATAGTGATAGTTCCCCAAAATACTCTCCTAGCAACCACAAATTTGCATCTCAGGGGCTTTCTGAGCCAGAGATATTGTTTTGTTTTTAAAAAAACAGCCCTTGGTGGATTTTTCTTCCATGCATCGCTCCAAAACAGAGACAAAAAATGGTCAGAGACACTACATTTGTCTCTCCAAACACAGGACAGAGTCAGAGTGAAACTGTCAAGAAAATATTTAAACTAATTTTTTCTTGTGTAGAATACATGTTTTTTCATGTTGACAGTATCACAGTACATTTCATTTGAGACCTGAAATTTTAGGTATGTTTTGTTAATCTCCATAATGTGAATACACCAGAAAAGTCAGACTGTCAATATAAATTGCCTAGGCCTTCATGAGGTCAGTGAGCTTCCCCACTTACACCACCAGAAAATTTGGCTCACCATTATCTTCCCCCACTTGAGATTCTCATGAGTAGCAAGGCTGTAAAAAATATTGCACATATTCTTGGGTTGCAGATATAAATGATGGAGGTTTTTGAAGAGAACCTGCTCAAAAAATGTCAAAGAAAAAGAACTACATGCTCTATGTTGCATTTAAAGAATATCTTGGATGATATTCTTCTATGGATGATAGCCTTCTATGATGTTAGCTAGTACAATTTCAGTCTGTTTAAGAAAGTTTGCTATCCAACTTTATCAGGCTCTATAAAATTTCAGTATGATATTTTAAAATCTATCTAAAACAGCAAGAACACAGATATGTGCAACACCATGAATATAAATGCAAGCCATTTAAAATATATCTAAGCGAGCAATCCAGGAACAGCCTGATCACGGGGGAGAAAAACAGATAATCTGAATTTGTCTATATCCGTGTCTCTCTGTGTAAATATCTATCTATGCATACTCATAAATATTTCATCTGGATCTAGTTTGAATTTGGATTCAGTACCTAACCTAGATAGGCAGAGTTCACAAATTGCCTGCTCTGTGATCCTGCTTTGTTTTGTAAGTGTATAAGGATGTGACTCTCGCAACCAAGGCAGAAGCAAAAAATCGCAAAGAAAAAAACAGCTGAAGGATGATATCTTCAGCTCTGAATAGTCAAACACCCTACATTCTTGCTGCAAGGTGCGTTATGAAGAGTAGTCAATTCACTGCTCGCTTTCATATTAGAGGGATTGAAGTGAGGTGCTAGTTTCTATATAGCTATTTCTATTGACCTTTGCAGAAGAACATCCAGGGTACTCATTTATAAAGCTGTTGAGCACCTCCCACTGCATGTTTGTTATGTGCTCGGGAAGACTTTTCTTAAATCAGGAGCAGTATCTATAAGATGTTTTTATCCTCAGAGAGGTTTTTTTAAAAATGCTTAAAAATTAAGAGCACCAGTGATGTTTTTCTATTTTTTTATATAAAATCAGCTTTCATCCTATGTAATAAGAGAGAAGGTATTCTGGTCACATACCCTTAGCTCACCATTTCAAACATTTGGATCCAGGAAATACATGGTTTTGCCTATGGAAAGGATTTTCTGGCAAAAATCACTGGGTTTCTATATTCTGTTAATAACAAACTGGTTTAAGACAAGAAGAGATATTTGAAGTTCTTTCTAAAAGGCAACTTTTCAGGTAGCTATAAGATCTCAAAACCAAGAACTTAGCAATAGCTGTCTCCTCAAACATCATCATATTGTATTGCTGCTGTCGGCAATTGCTTCTCTTTGCCTCACTGTTCCTTGAATGAGAAGTTGGAATAAGGGGACCTAAACATTAATGTAAGATAAATAATGATCATGCATACTTGCTTTTCTGTTTTCTCAATGATGTGATCCACCTGAGGAGTTGGAGCCACTTGGACTGTGGATTTTATTTGATTTCTAGGGAAAGGCAATGTGATGCACAAAGGCTACCTGGCGAAAGGAATATAAATTCATTCTTGTTGACTTAAAAGGAAGTCCTGTTAATCTTGACCCTCATTAGACAACTTTTTCTGAAAAATTTCAGCAGATCTATTATTTATACATCACATAGGTGTGTAACAGTAAGCAAAAGCATCAATATCTGGAGAAAAATACCTTAATTTGGTCTTCATAGAGTTTCAGAGAGAAAAGCACTTCAAAGAATTGCCCAGTTCTCTTGTCATAGACCTGTTTTTAATGAACTTTATTCTGCTCTTACACTTTCAAGCAGTTGAAAATAGACTGTGTGAAATGTACCTCCTGTTACATAGTACTACCCAGCTCTTGAGTAGCTGCATGGGTAGCCCCAGCACAGAGAAACCCCGGCAAATGTGCACCCAACACAAATTTCACAAATTTAGGTCCCGATTCAGCAAAGTCCCTAAAACATGAGCATAATATTAAGGACACGAATAGTCCCTGGTGAAGCCAGTGGAATTATGTTCCTCCTAGTAAGCGCCGTATTCTGAGACACATGTGCACAAACAAAGCCATATAAACCCCCATCGATCTTTCAAATAGCTCCTGTTGACAGCTGCTGAATGTGGACGAGTATGCCCAGTGCCGTTCTGGCTTCTGCTGCTGTTATTGCCTGTGTCACCCCGGCGTTAGGCCAAGGGAGCACTGGCAGCTGCTCTGGGGGGCCAAAGGAGGCCGTAATGAACAGGAGGGAAGCAGGCAGAAGGGCCACATGGAGCTGTAAGGAGCAAGGGGGAGAGACGTGGTGGCCACAATAAATCCCCTCGCTGGAGCCATAAAACTTGAATTTTCCCCTTAATAGGGCTCTCAGTTCCTCTGTAATGTGATCTGAAAAAAATTACAGCAATAGAAATGAAGGGGAAAAAAGAAGCTTCTTGAAGATCTAGGCTGATTCAAGCTAATTTGACCAGATTGTTTCTTCATTAAGACAATATTCTCCTAAATCCTAGAGAAAATATTGATTACAATATTCTGTTCCTTTTAAAAGCATATGGTCTCTTCCTGGGCTTGTCTCCATACACTGAGAGAGGGGGACTGGAACAAAGATCTATCATAGCGATCTGTGAAGGGTTACTTGCTGTAGGGTTGTAATTCACCACAGCAAGGAGCAGTTACGCAGGTGCCTCCAGCATCATTGTCCCCTTAGGGAAGAATTAGATAAGGCTGCCAGGGCCTCTACGCTCAGACTCAATTTAATCTTCAGATGGTAGATGTAGGTCTTGAATGTACAGCATGAAGCAGCTCTACCCTGGCTGTATTACCCTTGTTTTCAAAGGAAATTAGGTCCATGTCATCATGCTCTGTATTTGCATGTGCATCTCCACCTTCTCTCCACCCCTCAGCACCATCTGAACTTAAACCTTTGGCCAGTTTTCACCAAATTTGACAGAGAGTTCATAGGCCCAAAGACACAAGCTCCTAGGGTTCTGTGAAAGTGGGTGGCTGCCCAGAGAAGAGAGATCCACCCAGAAGAACTGCGGGCGTGTGCCTTCAGCCCTTCTTCCACGCTGGGGAATCCCTGCGGCGGAGGGAGGCTGGCGGTGGCCAGCTGTGGCAGAGGCTCACTCTGAGCAAGACCCTTAGCAGGCACTTGAGAATCCAACCAGGAGACACCCACCGGTTTGTAGGAAACCAGTTTCCCGTAGTTCCACCAGCCAGGGAGCCATCCTGCTTCCAAAAAGGAGTGAAAAACACCGGTCAGAAGATAGTACCTGTTAATTATTTTAATTTATTTTTACTGGTGAAATCTTAGCACTCGTTACAGTTGTGACTTTCTAAGGCAGGTCCCGGGATCCACCTGGCAGTGCCGCTCAGCCTGCCCACTGTACAGCTGGGGGGAAGATAAAAGCAAGCATATTCTGCACATCAAGCTGGTTCAGTTCCAGCTCCGAGCCTGGACCTGCCTGAGTGCAAGTGGAGCTGTCAGCTCGTACGGGCTTCACTGTCAAGGGCTGTGTCATCTGTCAGTGTCGGTTCCAGCTCACTGTACCACATAGAGGCGATGCACTGGTGCCTCCCAATTGATAACACGCTGCCAGAAGCATGTTACTTTCTCATCTGTCTTCTTGTAGCTGTCAAAACTGGAATCCATTAATTAGTTTGTTCTTGTGAATTTTAGTTGTTCTGAAGACATGTAAATTTCAAAGTAAGACACACACGGGGAAAAAAAAACCCACAACCCACCCCAGCAAACCACCAGGAAGGTGCCAATAGGGTGTTCACCAGTCCTAAGTGGCAGTTATTATCAACGGTGAGTGCTGGCTACAAGAACTCCCTCTAAGTGAGTATAATGATGTGGCTAGTTTCACCACATTGCTTTTAATGAGACTGAGCTGCTTACAGGAGGCCAGACGCAATGACAGCTAAGGAAAGGGGAAAAAAAAAAGGCACCAACTAGCGTAGTCAGCTGGGTCAAGAAGGCTCTGCTTGTTGTTTGCGTAGGGTTTGGTGGTTGTTTTTTTTTCTATTTTACACGTTACTTACCAAGAGTGAAGGAAAAGTTCGACTGAGCTTTATTTCCCCAGATTTTGCATCTCATTAAAGAAATACTGTGATTTCAGAAGGAGATTTTTCCCAGCTCCGTGGGTTTCAGATGAGATGCTTCTCACTCTAGCACTCGAATGGGCAGCACTATCTCTAAACAGAACAGCGGTTCCATTGAAATTTCAAATATTAGAGATGTATATTTTTATTTTACATGGGTATTTGCATATGCAGCCTCACTTTCTCAGGGTGTCAGCAAAGAGACTTAAAGTTAATGTTTCAGAAGCTTTCTAAGTGAGTCTTCAAAAGCAAATAAAGGACTGGGGAGCCTGCATTGAGCTGAGAATCAATGGGACCTTGGTGGAGCTAAGTATGGTGAAGTAGTCCCTGAAATGGCACCACAAGAGCACAGCCTTGAAACCACCCTCACCAGCAGGTATCAGAAGGGCTTGTTAGCTCCACCACAGCCAAAATGACACCACCAGGCAGAGACAGACTGTTCCTATAGGCAGAATCTATAGAAAAATCTATAGGAAACCACGTACTGAAAGGAGTTTTAATACTGTAATTCCTTCTGCTAGAGGGGCAATTTGGTAACGTTCTGACTAGATGTGATTTGTTTTACATTTTCTTTAAAACATGCCAAATTTCTTCCCTAGAATTCATCCTTAAAATAGCTGCTTCTCTCTGAAAAATCAAGATATCTCCTCCTTTTTGTCCCAAATTATGACAGCCAAGGACATACAAATATATTATCCCAATGTAAAAGGTGGGACTATATATTAACAGATAAGACAAACCTGCTTCCAGGAAATCAGATCCTTTCTTTGCTTTTGCACTGGTTACAGAAAAGGAAATGAAGCCAAAATTTGCAATTCAACAAGGTTACTTCACTGTCAATAAAATACCTTTCATCAACGCTTTATGGCCATTGTACTTGAATATCTTCATTTGCTTGCATTTACCTCGTGTGGCAGTGCACACTTTCCTAGGTATGTGTACATCTTTTTTAATATCCACTGAAAATTTGGCTCAGAATAAGCTGTTTAGTGGTTTAAGTTCATTCACTCACATGGGCAATCCATGGAAGAGAAAGCATTTTAAATGTTCCTAGGAGAAATAAATAGCTGCTTTATGTGTGTTTGGGGTATTTTAGGTACTCACAGAAAGAAAAATAAATACCATTTATGACCACTGGTTATATACTTGTATTAACCCATTTCTGAAGCCCCAAAATCTCATGGCCTGGCACCAGCATCTCAATGCTATGTGCAGTAACAGAACTCGAGGCTTTCTAACAGTGTTTGAGCTCTTTCAGAGCTGTTGCTGTTTTCCGTATCTTCAAAGCCACCCAAATCCTGCCAGAACAGTAGTTTGTACACAGAGTCAGACCTAGAAACATCTTCCCCCCTGGCTGGGGACTTGTGGAGTCACCACTCCCTAGGTGGGAAGAAAGCACCAAGCACAATTGGGAAGTGGTGAGCACCAAAAGGCCTCCTGATGGAGCTGACTAGACTTGGTGTGTTACAAACATCTACATTTTTATACACTGCAGTGATGATGTGGGGCCTCAATACTGCAGGTGCTTGTGAAAATAAGCAACAGTTACTGTGGATATTTATTGCATTTATTGCCTTATTTTGGAAATCTTATCTTTCAAGTAGCAGCAAACAGATTCATTTGAATACAGTTTGCTGGCTGTGATGCACACAAAATCAGAAGTGCTTGATGGACAGGCTCTCTCTAATGTTAACAGCACAACAGGACTTTCTGGAGAGGGATGGGGCTCATGAGGAAGGGCTGGCCAGCATCGAGCAGCAGCCACCTAGCTGGGTGCTCTGATGGGTTCCCCCAGTATGGCAAATAAAAGCCAGAGCCATGAGGCTGCCCCCACATCCCTTGAGAATGGGGTGGGCATGAGGGCAGACCATCTTACCTTGCCTGTGTGAGGAGACGCGAGTTTGGAGAGGCTTCAGCTGTCAGTGAGATGTCACACTGTGTCTAAACAGGTTGCCTTGCATTTGGGAAGCCGGGTAGTCATTTACAGTGTAAACATCCTTTCATCCCATTAGCAGCCACTCACAGCTCCACATACATCAATCTGTGAGGAGAGACTAGGACTGATCAAGGAGAAGGTCAGGAGCATGGCTGGGAGGCACAGACATCACTGCCCCGAGCACTGAGTGCAAACTTTTGGCTTCAGTTCTCTCTCTTAAGGTGCCAGGTTTTAGCTTGGGATACATAAACATAGTGACTCTGCCCTGTCACAAGCTATCACA
Source organism: Pedionomus torquatus (assembly GCA_013398155.1). NCBI lineage: Eukaryota > Metazoa > Chordata > Aves > Charadriiformes > Pedionomidae > Pedionomus > Pedionomus torquatus. The sequence goes on from VZRU01004562.1 coordinate 23,523, forward strand.
GCCACACCAGGGATGCCAAAGCTCCATCCCCATAGATATCCTAGAGCTTGTGCACTGGCAGCCCAGAAAGCCAATCGCATCCTGGGCTGCATCAAAAGAAGCGTGACCAGCAGGTTGTGGGAGGTGATTCTACACCCCTACTCTGTACTCCTGAGACCCCACTTGGAGTACTGTGTCCAGCTCTGGAGTCTTCAACTTAGAAAGGACATGGAATCGTTGGAATGGGTCCAGTGGAGGGCCACCAAGGTGATGAGGGAACTGGAGCACCTCTCCTATGAAGACAGGCTGAGGGAGCTGGGGCTGTTCAGCCTGGAGAAGTCTCCAGGAAGACCTTGTAGCAGCCTTCCAATATCTGAAGGGAGCTACAGGAGAGCTGGAGAGGAACTCTTTGTGTAATGATAAAACAAGGGGTAATAGTTTTAAATTGGAAGAGGGGAGATTTAGATTAGATATTAGGAAGAAATTCTTTCCTGTGAGGGTGGTGAAGCACTGGAACAGGTTGCCCAGAGAAGCTGTGGATATCCCATCCCTGGAGCTGTTCAAGGCCAGGCCAGATAGGACTTTGAGCAACCTGGTCTGGTGGGAGGTGGCCCTGCCCATGGCAGAGGGGTTGGAACTGGTCCCTCCCAACTTTGAGCATTCTATGATTCTTTAGGTCTTGTGAGTATCCTAAAGACCATCACCTTCATCCAGACTCAGTGTGCAATGGAAGATTGTAAAGAAAAACATGCTGGAAAAATCCACCTTGTTGGGATTTGTCCCCAGGACAGTCAGCAGGATGGAAATTTACAGCTAGATTAGAGATAATCTCTTTGTGGCCAAGTAGTATTGCACAGGTCAGCTATCAATAACATAACCAGCTGTTTTATTGTAGGAAGTAGAAACTAAATTGCCCTAAAACAGCCTTATATCTCCCTGTATACAGATGGATATGCTCCCAGCTGTTAGTTTATAATAAAGTCCTTCAGGAGAGCATTTGCCAATGAATGCTTAAAGCTTCTGCTTTCTACGGTGGATGGAGATTCATACTTTTATTCACACTTTTTTCTTAATGACCTTCTGCCACAAGAGTAATTTGCTTAGTCCACTCCAGGTGATTGTGCATGATTTGCAAATCTAATTTTTATCTTCACGTCTCACATTTGAAAATCTTTTGCCACCATATTAATTTAACATTTTTATCTTTTACCCACCAAGACAGCTCATTGTGACCTTTAAATTCACTTACAAAGGATAACCCATTGGTTAATCTGGACCAATTGGCCTCAGTTACACACTTGGTGACAAACCATTATTTCTACCCCAGTTCTTTAATTGGCCAGAATGCTCTTTTTTATCAGATATATTAGCTGTCAGAAGTGCCTGCTAGCCTTTGCGTACTTCCTGGATAGTGTCCAGGTCATTAAAGCAACGTCTTCTGTTTAAGTCTGGAATATTTATCCTGCGCCAAAATCCTAACTTTCTCCCTGCTTTTAAGTAATTAAAGCCTGAAGAACACTGGATGGGTCATTCTACAGGCGAGCCTTTTGAAATGGAAAAACTGATACGAAATCTTTCATGCTTCTTTTTCTTTTACTCATTCAGCAGTTTTGCTTCACAAATCACAATTTTATACTATTTAAATTTCATCTGGTTGAAGTATTTTACTTTTATTTCTGCTGAATTATTTTGCACTCCAATAAGGCAGGCACAGTTTCATGGTCCTGGAGGAACAGCCGGAGTCGAAGGGGCTGTAACCCCCAGCATATGATGGGGGAGCAGCCAGACCTTTCCATATTCATCCCCCATCTCTTCAGGGATCATCTGAGGATTTTGAGAAAAAATAACACCCCACAAGTACAGCCAGGGTTCCCACAACCCTCTGCAGACCTGCCTGCAAGGAGCAGCCAGGCAGCTGCGTCCCACCTCATCTGCTGGGATGGAACTGACACAGCTCTTCAGGGTGCTTAGGCACAACCTGTACAAGTCATGTGCAAGACCCATCCACCTTTCTTCATCCCATGCACTCGCGGAGTAGTAAAATCAAGATTTCGCTTGCCTTGGTACCATAAATATTCTATTCACCAGCCAAGAAGACTTAGAATCATAGAATTGTCTGGGTTGGAAGGGACCTTTCAGATCATTGAGTCCAATCATCAGCCTGACACTGACAAAACCCATCACTAACCCATGGCCCTCAGCAGCATGTCTGCCTGACTTGGTCAAAATAAACTTTTACAATGAAAATGCATTTATTATTTTATACCACGGTGTTTATTGCCATTCATACTGGGTATTCTTCATCAGTCACAACAGAATCAAAGGATCTCTTGAAAGGAGACGTGGTGAGTGTGGTGGGGTTTTTATGTCTATGTAGAAAAATACCGTTCATTAAAGACATATCTTGTAGTATCTCTTGATGTTTCCTTTAAGCCAGTCTTCAACAAAATTCCAAAGACCTCCTACAATAAAAATGGATTGACAGACTTCAAACTATCATGTTTACTCAAATTTTGTCAGTTTTCGGAAAAAAAGGCCTACCTTAGTGAAAACCTGTTTTGTTACAAATACTTCTTGCAGCTAGATACTCTTTCGGCTTTAATATTAATGATCTATGAAGTGTAAGACTAATGTCTAAAGGTATGCCAAATGGAGATGTTATTTGAATGGCAAATGATGAAAAATTAATTTAATGCTACTATTCTTGTTTCATGTTTTTGGCTTATGAAGCAAAATCAACATATTCTCAAAGCAACTTTTTTTTTTTTTTTTTTCTGGAACTGTGCTTCCCATGCATGTTCCTTTTCACATTTATTTCCTGGTCAGATCTGGATGATCTTTGAATAGTGGAAAAACATTTCTGGGAGAGCAATTGTTTGATCAGGAATCAAACTTCACTATAGTCTGGATTTTATCCACACAAAAAAAACCCCAACTTGTTTTTCAGGAAAAAAAAAACTCAATCCTTAGGTAAAGTCCTGGGAACCACATGACCTGAATGAGCATAAGGGCTCTACTAGACGTGCTCCTTGTTGAAACCCACAGTGTCACCTATCAGCAGGGCCTTCAATCTCCAGAATACAGTATGTTTAAATGCTGTGTAAATATAGCTCTCGCACTTCCATTTATCTTTGTCTCACTTCTGCCACGGTGCTGCCAGACGATGCTGGAAGCCACGGCGGGGCTGAGCGTGCAGGCTTGTACGGGAGCACATCTGCCAGCAGGCTGGTTGAAACGTTCAGGAGGTGAACAACGGGCCTCACTAATGAAAAGCAAGTCCTGCAGTTCACAGAGCCTCTCTCAGCATGAATGTGGTAGGCTGCTCAGAGCTTTTAAACCCACTGTATTTTTCCACGAGCTGAGCTCCCACGTTTGCAATGGGTCGGAAGATGCCATCGCATAGACCTCATTCAGGAGGAGGCCCTTTCCGTGCCTGTATTCTTAAAGAACAATTTTGTAGTAGCTCGAAAGAAACCGTAGCCTGGTCATTGTTGGTTGTTTTTTTCCTCCTGTATATTATTATAGATGTAGGTCTCAGAATTGCCTTTCGTTATGGCATCTAAAGCTGGTGCAGATATTTTTTCTGTGGATTTTAGGCCTGTTATGTTTTCTTCTGTTGTTGATGGGTAAACAGTTGCACGACCATTGAATGAGGCTATTTCAAAGGAGGGAAAATCAAACTTTAAAAATAGGTTATTCAATGGCTGAGATTGTTTGAAAACCCCTGAATTTTAACTCCTCAGTTATCTGCAATAAGCCTTACTTATACGGCTGCATTTTTTGCCACAAGACTGATGCTACAATCAGCCAACAGATTTTGAAACAAGCTTGTGTTAAAAGAAAAAGGTGAGTCTCCGTATGACTTCTGCCTCTTCTGCTGTGGAACCGGTGGGGAGTAATGAAGCAGTGGATCTCAAGAAGAAGAGATGGATTCCAGGCTGTGGTTGTCTTTTAAGTCCTCTTTGATGCCAACAGAATTGCAAAACTTGTGTTTAGAGCATGGAGATACACTCGTGAGGAGTGTCTTGCAAGATGTGAGAGAATCAGAAAGTTTGCCTTTGGACCAGAATATGAACATTTTAAAAATACAGCATCATATAGTAAATACAGCATGCCCAAACAAGGGAAAGGAAATTAAACTGCACATAGTTGCTGACATAGTTGGTTGTCTTTATCCACCATGTGCATCCACCACATATATTGAGTAGGCGGCGGAGAATTGGGTTTTGAACTCATAACTTAATGCTTTATCACATATTCACTTTGGAAGTAAAATACATACAACATGAATACTCTAGCTCGGTTGTACCCAAAATCTGAACAGATAATGAATAAAAAAGAAAATTAAGAAGTCACAAGAAAAAAAAAAACATGTCAACATGCTTAACAAGTTAGTTAAAAAAAACAAACTTGTATATCAGAAGGCATGTATTAATTGCAGTTTTTAAAAGACCTATGAATTAGAATATTCAGAATAACTGTGAAAACCAAATCTTGTATAGAGAAGTCATGCATCCTGCCAAATTTGAAGGCACCACTCCAGAGCATTTGCATGAGAGAGTTCCTCAAATAAATGATTTTTTTTTAACATGGGAAAACAGCCATTCTACTAACCTGTCCTCAGAATCCGCTGAGTCATTTTTAATTGAATTCTTTAAGCTCAGCCATCCTGAAATAAGCCATTGAATGAAAAATCTCTACTCACATGCTTACAGTATGTCAGCTGAAAACAGAATCTATCCATAGCGTAGCTGGGGCTTACGCTGCTGTGTTTCTGCTGGTGGTGAGTACTCAGATCCAATCCACTTGGCTATTGGGGTACAACCCTTCACATTCAGCTGTCATCTCCAAAAAGGCTTTCCTCCAGTAGCTGAGGAACAGAGCTTTAAATGGCAACACCTTTGCTTTCCCTGGAGCTAAATGCAGTGCTGCACCTCTGAAACAAGAGAAGTGGAGGACTATGAGTCAAAACGTCCAGTTTTAGCACCAAATACTGAAGTCAAGTTTTTGTCTCAAATGTAGATATCCATTATTTCCGCTACACAAGCTGATCAGAAATTGAACTGAGGAGACTCACACTGGCAATTATAATCTTTCTTCTAAATTATCTTCTTGCAAAGAAGGGGAATAAATCTCCTTCAGTGAAAGATAAAACCAGGGTTAATTTTATGCCAGCTGGATCCCCAATAGTTTACTCTTCTGCTTGTCAGCTGAACTGCTGTGTGATTTGTAACAAATTAGTACCACAGCCTCTCAGGACATGTATGTGCGGTCTGCTGGTATTCCAGCACCGCACTGAAGGTAAAACCAGCTCTGGATAATACCGGCAGTAAAGGTAGGAATGACAGCAGCGTTTGTCGGTGCCAAGCTTGGTGTCTACAGGCCCCTCAGCATTGTTAGCTGTTGAGCTTTTGGCTCGTTTAGCTGCTTTTTAAACATGCTGAGCCTATGAACTCTTCTGGATAGCAAATTCCAGCTGATAATCTGCCACTTGGAGCTGGAAACATTTGGTGGGATTTTATGGAGACCTGACTTAAGGGAAGTACCATAGAAATCAGGTGCAAACAGCTGACTTTGCCAAGAAAATAGCTTTAAAAAGAGCATCAGATTTGGGGTAGGGGATGTAATCGGGGGACAATCTTTGTCCATTTCCCTGTTTGTCATTTCGGATCTGTATTAATATTCATCCTAACCCGGCCCCGGTGGGAAATTACTATGCGTTTGCTCTAAATCGGTCAAAACTCCTGAACCAACCATATGGTGTGAATCCCTGTTTGTCTGGTAGCGCAGAGTCTATCTTTCACAGCCCTGATGCACATACAAAACTGTCTGCTTTCACTGCTTCCTAGCAGTGTTGTAAATATAACTGAACTTGTGAAAGAAACAAGGTGTTAATTGATGGTGTACATATTCGCCCTCATAAACGTCTGCTCCTAAACTACTTTTCCTGGTTTCTAAGGAAACCCTTATTCCTTTAAGCGGCCAAGATTCTCGTTTACAATACAGTTTAAATTCTTAATCATCTAAAGCACTTTTTGCTGTGAGGGGAAAGGTGTAGATACGGCCCATCTGTATATTCAACAGTTACTTTGAACTGGGAGGAAGGGAAGATTTTTGTCGCCACTGACGGTAGGAAACCATCAATTCGCACATTATGGGAAATGTGATACCGTATTTTCAACTCCAGCTCCTGACTTTCTTAATTAAGATTGCGCTAGACACGCCAGAAGAAGGGGTCTGCGTGTCTGATCACGTGCAGGTGGTTAAAAATGGTTGTCTGTGCTTGCTTTGCTCATTGTACTCTTTCGCTTTATAAAGCTATGCCCATATGGGTCTGCACTGCAGCAGAAATGCCGTGGCTGATGCCCGTGGTGCCTTCCCTTCAGCAGGGGCTTGTTTCACTTTTCTTCCCCACCACATCCCACAAGCCAGGTTAAAGCAGAGTTATCAAACCCCAGGGCCTTGATAAAGCTTGATAAAGTTGGGGGTCGAATGGCCATCCCTGGGCAGTGGATCCTCTTGTTTTTTTTCCCCAACCTATATGGCACTAATTTAAAATAGCTTCCTAAGCCAATGTTCTCACAAGGGGAATTGCTGTGCTGGTAAAAACAAGATTAAGGTTTCTAAATTAGAGAGTGTGTCTGTTATGCTGTCCCTGATTCTGATTTTAAAAGTATATAGGAACCTCTGTAACTCAGAGAACACAACCACTATAGCAAAAGCTGGAGCAAAAAGAAGCAGCCCAGATCTGGGCAGACCTGGCAGGATAGGTAGATACCTTGACTGATGAGTGTGTGAGCCATGTGCCTGCTGACTTAGACTCTGTACTGCAGCTATTGGCCCCTCTTGAAACACCACATGCCCTCCCAAGTACTTGGGCCAATGCTGACCCCTTCCCTTAACAGGGACAAAGGGAGGGATGCTCAATAAAACCAAAAAGTGCTGCCCAAAAGTGACCATCGCTGTCACATCAATCCTTGTCCTCACAAAACTGCGTGACTTAGTCTAATAACCATCTCTCCTTCAATTGCAAGCAAAGCTTCAGATAAAGAACATGAAGAACTGTGAGTCTGTATTTTCAAATCATTTCTGAAAAAGGAGACCTGTGGAGCCAAATCCTTGGCTCTGCCAGTGCCCTTAAGCTTCCCAGGGTGATACAAGTGTGAGCAATGTCTGCTGGCCCTCAGAGTCCTCACGTTTCAAGGCTTAAAATGAGGTGTCATGTATTTTGGAGGCACAGGATCCAGGTGGCATTGCTTTGTTTTTCCCACGCACTGCTACTCCTCCCCAATTCATCTTTAGATTAAAAATGAAATCGGTAATTTTGCTGGGATTATGTTTTTCCCCAGAGAGGAAAGAGAATTGTCTGGACTGTATCATAATGACTGGGTCTCTGCCAAGAGGGTTACAAAACCATGTGGGTAAACCTGCCCCGTTTGCAGGTGGACAACTTGTTGTTGTTATCAAATAACTCTCCATCAGTCCTGTCTTTCAGCCTCCCCACTTAACAACTGCCTTGGTAGAAATTACTGAACACATTTTCACTGCCATAAAAATTGGCCAGAGCTATATTTCTGGATTCCAAGAAAGCTTTTGACAGCCAACCATGATACTTTATGTAATAAGTTGTCAGCATACTGTGTATCACCTAACGCTGTCACTTGGCTTAGGTCAAAGCTGTCAAATTGCCAACAAAATATTGTAACTAGAAGCACTAAATCTTCTTTTCAGTTTAGTCCTGTTGGGGTCCATCAGACATAGTCCTTGGTTTGTTATTGTTTATGTTGTGTATAAATGACCTACTGCATGAATATGCATGAACAACAAAGCTTACATATATGTAGACAACATTGCCAGCAGATGCTGCAGTCAGATTTTCGAAAGATCTGTGAACTGGTAGGGGAGGACAGCTTATGGTCTTGCTTATGGTTTTAAAAGCACACATGTAAAATGCTTCACATCAGGGTCCAGACTTTGAGCATCTCCATTATACTCACAGATTACATTTAGGTTGTACATTAAATTATCATTTGAGTTATAGATTTCACCCTTTGGCTATAAAAGCCCCTGCTGAATTGTGAAAAACTCACGCAGCCCTGGAGTGGGAGACTGAGAGACGAGAGGTGATGCAGACATCTGAGAGGAGCATTTAGGAGCTGCTCTGACTAGGGTGCAGCTGATCTCTGGGGGCTTCTCCTCCTCTTTTCCTGTCTTCTGGGCCTTGGTGTAACTTGCTCAGCTGATCCTAGAGGCAGGGAAAGAAGGGGAGGAGGTGGGAGAGCTCGTAATCAGGACAAGATCTCAGCTGAGGGGGTGGAACCACAAAGCCTGAACTGTGGGTGCAATGCTTGCAGTGCAAGGCTGGCTTTGGTAAAAAGAAACGATTTTGTCTCCCTTATACAAAAGGCAAACTTAAAGGGACCAAAGCAGTGCATTGTCTTCTCTTTTTGCCAATATCTTTAATCAGCCTTTTTAAGACACAGCCTTCCTGAAGCTCTGCACACAAACAAGTAGTCTCAGCAGTGCAGAGGTGTTTTCAGGATGAGCACGTGTCTGTCACAGCCAATACATCCCTCAAAGAGTTCAAAACAATATTGCGCTGCCTTGCTGTCAGTTTGACAGCCAGTGCAGGGAGGTGAGGACCAGCACCAGACTGATTTCTTCTCCACTCCTGAAACTCTGGTCCCTCAGCTTCAAATTTGGCGTGTGTTGGTACTGAAACTTTACACCAACAAAACTCCTTTACCACTACTGGGAGTAACTCTCCTTTAAACTGGAATAAGCAAGAACTGAGCTGGGCTTTTGGAGAAAGACCCGTCTGGATGCAGTCCTGAGCAGGCAATCCTGCTTTAGCAGGATTAGTTGGACTAGATGATCTTAGATTGGATATTAGGAAGAAATTCTTTCCTGTGAGAGTGGTGAGGCACTGGAACAGGTTACCCAGAGAAGCTGTGGATGCCCCATCCCTGGAAGTGCTCAAGGCCAGTTTGGATGGGACTTTGAACAACCTGCTCTAGTGGGAGGTGTGTCCTGGCCCATGGCAGAGGGGTTGGGACTGGATGATCTTTAAGGTCCCTTCCAATTCTAACTTTTCTATGATTCTATGATTCTATTTCTAGAGGTCCCTTCCAACTCTGACAATTCCATGATTCTGTGAAAGTACAGCAGTCAGAAATTCTTGCATATCACAGTGATGTATCATATAGGAGCAGAAAAGAACACACTAGCAAGAAATTCAGGCCAGAAGTTTCAAAAGTAACCAAGGAGTTGAGCCTCTCGAGTTTATAGATGCCTGGCAAAAGGCTCTATAAAAGCTCTGAATTTCCATAACACTGAGCATCAACAGTCCGAAAAATAAGTTCATTAAGACATCAAAATTCAATACTGAGAGGCCAATTTAGCTTAAAAACAAACACAAAACAAAACAAAAATAAAAAACTCAGACACCTTTGCAAGTGGGATGAGAGGCCTCATTGCATCACCTTGCACCAGTTCATGCACCCTAGCTACAGAATCCTCCATCTAAGGTGTCTGCATTCCTGTTCTCAGCAGCTGTATCTGCACTGCTAAATCAAACAGGTCCAGGACCCGTTCTCTGCCTCTCTGGCTCAGAACAGCACAGCTTTGCCAGCTGCGTGGCCGTCCCTTGGGCCCTGTGGGATGCTCCTACAAGTCTGGATATAAATGTGGCATTCTGCTTGTGTCGTTGCTGTGTTTGGCACTGAATCGTGAGGGTCTGCAGCCTGCGATGGTGATGTTTTCCTTGCAGGAACCCCTTGCAGGCTCTGTGCATGGGGGACAACGTTGAAGAGAACATCCTGGATGGATGCCCTCAGGACAGAGGGGGACAAACCTGGTGCACCCTCCCTGATAGTTCCAGCTGGGCTCATGGGCCAGCCGCATCTCAACACTCCTTGAAGGAGATGAGCTGGCCCATATCCAGATCTCACCGAGGTGTGAGCTAACAGCTAACAGCTACATAGCCTGGATGGCCAGCAGTCAAGCCTGCTCCCTAGCCCTGCTTTACTGAGCAGCACAGATACGGCCCTTGACAACTTGATTTTTGCTTGGAGAGGGAGCAGGAGGCTCCTGGACACGTCCGCGGGGTGTGACGTGCGACTGCGGCTCCCGGATCATTCTGCCAGCGCAACCCAGGCGTGACATGGCCTGCAGTCCCCTCCACCGCTGCCCACTGCTCCCCGGGAAGCCCAACCTGACACTCGCCGTAATTTGTGCCTAATCCTGGGGTTGCTTGAGAGACGAACAAAAGGATGATATCATCTTATTTGGCAGCTTTGTATATGACTGGGAGGAAAAAACCCTCAACTCAAGTCCTTTTTTTCCCTTTAATATAGAGCAACCGTTGGGAGCATTTACAGGTCTATACGTTTAGGATTTTATTACTTTGATTAATGATTTGATCTAAATGGCAGCAAAGGTTCTACCAACTCCACACTATTGATTATGTGGTCAATAAGTGGATACAATTATCATGCCAAAAACACATTCTTCTATTAATGCTGATGTGAAGGCATTTCAAAATATAAAGCGGCAGTGGATATGTTGTGACTCAGAGCAGAGAATCAAAGTCACAGCATGGGATGGCAATAAAGAAAAGAACACAGTAATGAGGAGAAAAGTCTAAGAGAGAAAAAAAGGCAGCACTTGACAGACTCTTTGCAAGTTAGAAAACAAGCAGTTCTGAGAGCTTCATCATTAAGGAAGCCTAGTTTACTATGAGACTATGTCCTATATTCCTATTCCCCTCCTCCTCCCCACCAGCCATCCCACATCCTGTGTTCCCTATGGCCTCCATACCCTCCCACAGCGTCTCTCCCTCGTCCTCCACCTCCCCCAGCAGTGTCATCTCTCCACCATTCCAGTGCTGCCCGAGCAGTAGCGTGCATCCCAGACGGTCCTGAGGGATGAGGGTGCCAACCGGCTGGCCAGTGAGCACCTCCTGTTTGGCCAGCTGGCAACCAAACCCTGCAGGTAACTGCTGAGCTCAGACTCCTGCCGCTGAGCTCCTCCCTGAGGAAATCTCCAGCACAGCATTTCCTTGGATCCCTCTTCTCTTTGCAGATGCTGCTTCTCACAGTTTCTAATAAACTCACGTATCTGAGAACTGTAGTCAGTAAAACTTGTTTACATCAATCACCGGTGGATTAAAGACATTATGAGGGATGGGATGGGTGGAATCTGAGGCAGTACAGATTTAAGCCTTTTTTTCCCCTTGCGAAACAAGAACACTGGATCAGAATCTCTGTCCAGTATCTACTTTTCTAAAGAGCTACAACCAAAGGTCTCAGCTATAGATTTTTTCAAATGCTTATTATTCAGGTTATTACGGTTCAGGTTATTCAGGTTAGCTATGTTCTGGCATAATGTGAAAACTGCATTAAAAAAGACCAACACCTAAAACTCAGCCGCAGTTTCCCTCAGCATTTGGCATGCCATGGAAAATCTAATGCTGCTGTCTATAAAGACAGCTGCATGTGCAGTTCAGTCCAAGCCTTGGCTCGTGGCTGTATTCCTCGTTTTAACCGGGATTTGTGGGGTTGGGAGGCTCCTGCTCTTTTATTCCATGGTGCCTGTGGATAGCCGAGGCAGATACGGTGTGAGAAGTAATCAGCAGGTTTCAGCCTTCACAGCAACCTGGCTTTCTGCACAAGACTGCTTGATGGCATAATTAAAAGCCTAACCCAGAGACCAGAATTAAAGTTCAGCTGCCACTTTTACCCTTTTTCCCTGCTTTGAACCTTTAATTTTCTTATGTTAATAATCTTCTAGGAGAATTCCTATGGATTCTTTTGTATTTCTTTAGAATGACAGAAACAGACCTACTCTGCCATGTACCTAGATCTGTTAGCACCAGGGCATCTGGGGCTGTGCAGGAGGTACAACTTGAGATTGGACTTTTTGCCTCATTTAATGGAAAATTTCCCAAGCTATATGGATAAATTTCCTGAGTTATGTGAACAGAACTTGGACACTGGCAGTGACAAGCATCTCTCTGGCAGCTTACTGGAAAGCTTTCCATACAACTCCAATAACCGTTGAGAAAAGTGTGATTTACATCCTCCTACACTAGGCATTCCCACAAAACCGCTAGGCTGTGATCACGGCACATTATTAAATGCAGAGAGCATGCAAAAAAGAAAAAAGAAAAAGAAGAAAAAAAGGACATTTAAGAAAAACCTTTGCCATTTTTTCAAATCACAGCTAATTTTCCACCAGCTGACAGGAAGCACATTTTGCTCTCCCACACATCCTCTTTCTCAAAAATGTCCAGTTTCTCTTTGTTTTGACAAGTTTGGTCTCATTCTAAAAAGTGTTGGGTTTTTTAAAGTTTTTAAAAAATGTCTAAGCCGACAAATTTTCCAAATAATTGGATAAATTAATAATTACAGAATTGAGAAAATGCTGGCAGCTACAAAAGGAGGAGGCAAAGAGCAACAAAATTAGAAGCAGGTGAAAAGGTGGCAATGGCTCTAGGGTCCCAACTGCTGGCATTGCGTATAGTTTTGTTTATGAACACGTTCAACACACATGCATATCATGCACTGGGGGTAATGACAGCCATATGGCGAAGCGTGGAACTGCGAGGAAAGTCCTGGAGCACTGACAATATGACTAAATCATGTGTGTGTATGTTTGACCACCTCATTGACTCCCTGACAATCCATCCATCTCTGCTGAAGCTCTTGAGATGTTCCAAACCTCTAAACAGACTAAGGCTGTTCTTCTAAACTCATCTACCAGTGCATTTCTTGTATTTCCTGCTCAAGAACTTGGACAGATGCTTTGTATCATTGGGAAGGAAACTTCTCCTTCCCAAAGATGTAGAGGTTACCAGAGTCACAGAGGAGAGGTTGAGGCTCCCTCTGAGCCTGTGGGGAATGTGAGAAAATGGACTTTTAACACAGGATAATTTTATGTGCTGAAAATCTGTTGTAGGCCATTTTAAGAAGATTTTAGGGCTTCTTCTAAATTGTGCATCTGTATTATTTGCTTCCTTGCTAAAATATGCCTCAAGGTGAGGGATCCACATTTGAAGTTTAATACTTACTTCAACTTCAGAAAAAATTGTTTCTTGTATCTCCCAATGTCATAGAAGTTCAAATACTGCTGCAGCAATATTTTAAGGCAGAAAACCGAGTCAAAAATTTGAGGCCAACAGGTCAAACATTCTATCATTAAAAAAACAAAAAAAAGAGAAAAAAAAATAAAGAAAGGAAGTTGAGCATCTATTTCTTAAAAGATATTCAGAAGACCACCAGATCTCATGCAGGAACTTGCTCTTTAGAAGAAGTGTGTTTTAAAAATGCGAAAGAAGAATCTTAATCAAAGAAAGCTCAATTCATTCCCTTTCCCTTCCTTTTAAACGAAAATAAAATATGAAAATTCGAATTGAAGAGTGTGTCTGTGAGACACTGGAAGATGCTACCCAAGGGTGTTCACTGTAGAGAGGAGGATGGCTGTATTAAAATGAATAATTTTGTGGGGAAAGGATAGAGAGTTGTTGCTGTAAGAAAAAAATCTTTTTGATTGACATGAGAAATTGCTGCCACATGAAACAGTTCATCTTCTTTGAAGGGCTCTTTTGTCAGTGAGGTCAGGTCAAAGAGGTTTGAAAGGTCCTCATCAAAGGAAGTTGCCTTTCTAGGCCCAGTGCATTCCCTTGCTGGAGTAATCTTGGCTTCAGGAACTGTGTGGAGATGTGGGAAGCCGGGGGATGGCAGCTGCATAGCTAAGCAACCGCGGCTGGCTGAGCCATGAATCAACACTGTCACCTGCTGTGGGCAAGATAATCTCCTCGTCGCCCAGGCCGGTGGAAAACTGCTGCGCACAGGAGCGAGCTCAGCAGAACCTGTCTGAGCGTAGCATGGTCCTGCTCAGTTTGTGCGTGTGAGTGCAAAACAGAAGGGGGTCCCTGTGCTCACCACCCCACGCCCCAGAGTCAGAATTTGGGTTTGCAGCTGAAACAGCAATGTAAGCCATGCAGGGTGTCTGAAAAAAACAGAAATCTCTCTTCCTTTCTTCCCTGTCTCAGTGCTGTTCCTTGTGCCTCCAGCACCTCAACCCAACCTCCAGCAAGTTCAGGTTTTCTCCTCATTAAAGGAGCACTGTCCCCAGGGAGGACATTGTACCCCTTTGCAATGTGAAGGAGCAACACATGGTAAATTCTAGCCCTAACCATCTAGTCCAACCTATCAGTGCCACCCCTCTGCCCTGGTGTCACTAGCCATGAGTTTCTAGCTTTTTAGGCGTTCCTCACCACCCTACTTGGTGACGAGATGCTGAACCAGCCAAACCAAGGACATGACCATGTCGCTTTGGTGTCATGGATAAGCAGGCACTGCTCTGTGGAGGGCTCAGCCAAACCAAGTCAGGGAGGCCACAACCTCTGACGATGCAGCTAATGCCACCACAGAGGAGCTCTGGCTACAGCACTCCGGCCTAAACATAGCACAGGTGGCTTGTCTTTCTGGTAGCCAGCACCGCTTTCCGTATTCCCTATTTTCTTCTGCAATCTTGTTCCAAGAATCTACTCTTGCTTAGTTTTCAAGAGACTACAGACCGGGATGGTAGTCACAATCCGATGAAACATGAGCTCTTTCCCTTCTGCCCTACAACTCATCAAAACTCAGAGAAAAGTCCCTCTCCCCCTTTTTCCTGGTCACTCAGGGCTGCCCCTCATGCTGAAGGAGGATCCTGCTCCCCACTTCTAACCTGCTCCCACCGCCTCCCACTCTGACAGGACTTGGTGTCTCCCTGCAGAAAGAAAGTACAGGAATTAGCATCTCATTGAGATGGGAGAAGCAGCTCAGACCTCTGCCAGCGACGTGCAAAGCCCAGCCCTGATAAAGGTCAATTCTTTCTTTTTTTATTTTCAGGGTGATTTTCTAGGAAGGCTTGGAAATTTTGGAGCTTCTGTTTGTTCTCTAAAAGGGAGCTGACCTTCTGATACAGTCGTGCAACTCCAGGTTCTGCTTCCTTGGGCAGGAATTTGGGATGCTTGGTGCCTTAAAGCCTCGCTTGGCTGATTGCAGGCAGGTTTCACTGCCGCCCGCTCAGTCGCATCTCCAGTTATGTGAAAAATCACCTTTGCTGATTAGGACAGGGCTTTCCTTCCTGATTGCATTGCCCTGTTTACTGTCATTGAATTTTTGAATCAGGAGGACGTTTTGTTTGTTTCTCAAATTTTAATTGCTGTGTGACTTTTCTCTTCTTCACTAACCTGCTTTTCCATTTTGGCAAACAGTTCCAGAGGTAATTGTCGAATTCATATATTCATGGAAACCCAGCAGATACGTACAATAATAGCACAATTTGATATTTATGAAGTGCCACTTTTCTACAAAGGTAGAATTCCAGTTAATTATCGCTGGGCTGTTTATTAACACTTGGAAATAGAAAAATAATGAATGGGCACATCGTTTATTCATTAAAATGCTGCTGATGAGTTGCCCCATTCATAAATTAGCCGTGCATTTCATTTCAGCTGAGCACTGCCTGTGCTGGTGGGTTTTGAAGGTCACTTGTACTTTAACCCACATCTTCCTGCGAAATGCAAAGATGTCGCCTCAGACTGTGATGACAGTGACTCTTGTCAAGCAAACCGAGTTATTCTGCGAGGAGTTTGGCTGGCAGGCTGCATAGGCAAAGGAAGAGAGCTGCAGCAAAGTGCTGTTGTTCAGGAGATAATTCTCTTTTGCTTGGAAGCAGTGCATCCGTCTCTATCAGACGGTGAGGATTAATGCACCGGGCTGGGAAGGTGCTCCTGTGGACATCCCTATACGTCTTCTGAAATCAATGCCCTTCCCTACCACAATGAAAACCCAAGCTGTTCCTGGGGAAAGTGCTGCCTTGTTGCTGTCCCTCTGATGAGAAATCACACACACACCCCGACTGGCAGAGCTACCCAGGCAGTCCATTTCAATATAGACACAGGCAACAAAGAAATTCAGGGTAAGTATCTGAATATTTGAGCCACCTATTACCTTTTTTCCATGAGTGACCCCTTTCCCAGCCCCATGAGGACCGTGTCAGGGCATGCAGAGCCCTGTGGGAGGTGAGGGGCAGCAGGGGCAGGGCTGGGACAGAGATGCTGGGCAGAGGACACCTCCTCACAGACATTTGCTATTCAGTGCAGCATTGAGAAGAATGAAACCTAATAGAGAGGCTTTTTCCTGAATTGCTATGGTCATTAAAATTATCAGGGACTGCCTCCCAGGATAATATTAGCCCCAGGGTCAATTTAAAATTGCATATTTCATTCTGTTCATCCACAGCCTTCCTGCAACGCAGGCTGGATGCTACCTGATGCCATTGAGGACCCACTGATAACTGCTGCCTGGGGGCAGCTGGACACTTTCTGCAAAGTTTTCTTTGGTGCAGAGGTGCCATTGAAATGTTAGCTGTTATGAGGCCAACACCTCTGCCAGATGTGCTAAACATGAAGAAAATTAGGAAGCAGGTGCCAGAATATTCTATGGTGGTTAAATAGAGAAAATGTCTTTGATGCTGCCTTGAGACAATTCCTGTTTTCAATGAATTTGAAGAAATCCACAACCACAGCTGGAGCTTGAGAGAGACACAAGGTGTGAAATGGTGCCATGAATAGCTAATAGTAGCAGTTTTCAGGACAAAATACACACCGATGTCAGGAGCCGAGCAAACACTCCTGGCTGTGGGCTCTGCTACTGCCCGCAAGCAGCTGCAGGCTCTCCTGAGAAAAAGCCCTGTATCGCTAAGAAAGGGTAAAGTAATGCAGATCAGGGCCATAGCTCCAGGTCTGGAGATGACCCACTGTCTCACCAGTCTGGATCAAGTTCTGCTGGCACTCCCAAGTGTATTTCCTTGGATGTGGTCAGCAGTAACATCAGCAAGGTGCTCCTGTGAGTATCTCAGCCACCAAGCAGTTTTCAGAGGATGCTATTCCTTTCCAATAGAATAATCAGTACCTGCTCAGGCAAGGAGGAGCACAAAACTCGTTTTAGGAAGGAATGATCCTAAAGAGCTGCAGAAGGACAGACATGGTTATCTAAACATGAAGCCACCTATAAGCGAAGTGGGTTTTCTGAAAAACGAGTCTACAGTGACCTTGGACAGGACCAGCATCTCGCAAGTGGTTGTGCTGCACAGACTTGCTCAGAGATAAGTCCGGGCTGCTAACACTAGATACTAAGACTATATATTACTTTATTTTTCCAGTGGCATGTCTGAAAACAAGAATGCAAGAATCAAACTCAGGGATTTTTTTTTTAGCTGTCTTTAAAAATGCATAAAGTTTTGCTTCAAGTGTCACTGTTGGAGTTTTACTATTATGCTAACAATCCAGGCTACCCGCTGAATGCAACGGGCTACAGGCTCCATTTGGGGATTTTGCCTACTGTGAGCATTTTTTCATTTCTTTTAAAATAAAATACTGTTCTCAAGTGCCCACCTTGCAGTGTTCTTTTCATATTTTTTTAAATAAAAAGAAATTTTTAGGGAAATTATCTGTGCTTTCATACATGTTGCTTATAAAGTCAAATAAAAGTATTTCTGCAATTTTTCCTTATCAGTTACAACTAAAATGCAAAACCCACCAAACTTTTACCCATTTTAAGGTGTAGTAAATTCCTCTAAACATGCTGATCCTTTATGAGGTAACCAACTGAATTTTAAGATACACATCAAATAAAATGACTAGCAAGGACAAATTATGGTTAGCATTCAACTTTTTCTTTTAAAGTATAACTTATTTTCTTGTAAAAGTACAGCATCAGTTTCTGCAAAGCACTTCTTTTGTTATTGATTGGAGAGATATAATATATAAAGCTGCTGCCTGTACCACTCTACAATAATTAAAAGTACTTCATCATGCAGCTTTAAGATTTATTTTAAATGCACAAAATATGTTCCTTATTGTGATTCACAGAAATTTACCGGTCTAATTTCTTTAGAGACCAGCAGGAATATATATTGACTCTGGTTTATTTATAAACCAGCTATGTAAATTACCAAGTTATTTACATTGTTATTGTCTCCATCATTTAGTCACCATTTGCAAGGAGTTCACATTGCTCTTAATTTGGCACTCTCTAGCTCTAATAGTACTTATGGGAGAAGGTTATTTAGAAGAGAGTCACGCAAGCCATCTCGGTACAGGTGATCTCCCTTTTGCCCCAGACAGGCTTGTTCTCTTGGTGACCTCCTTTGCAAGGTGAAAACGTGCAAGACTGAGCCCTGAAGAATGTTGTAGCTACTTATCATCACTATACAAGAAAGATATAAGGCACGTTGTGAGGGAGTGTAGATCCAGGGAGTTCAGCTGCCAACAAGGTCTGGATTAAAGAACCTCTGGGACAGATGTTTGTAATATTGCCCAGCTGTAAATTAGTCTGTTGGGGATGACAGGGAGTGCCAAGAATGCACCTCGGTGGCCCAAAGTCGTCTCAGATCCTGACTTGTTTCTGGGACTACAGGGAGCAAGGAACAGGCTTTGGGTGGACTCAACAGGCTGCGTTTCCTCTGATTTCACCGGCAACATATGAAAACCAGCAAGACTACAAGGCTCTGAAACTACCATAAAAGCAGCTGAGGAAAACAGTTATTAAAGGAATATTTCATTCCCGAGGGTGAGGGCATTACCTACTCTTTATTTTCATTTCTAGCAGTGTTTTTTTCTTTTAAAGTCTTAAGCACGCAGCACACTACTTATTTTCACAGCACTCACTCTCTCTTTCTTCTTTTCTTTTCTGCCTTCAACTCTGTGTGTAGAGGATTGAGAATAACACCTATTATTTACCGTGTGGCTTTTATCCCGTGGCCGGGTCTCACACTGAAGGGCCTCCCTGAGTCTCTCCAGTAGAGATACAACTGTCGAGCAGACCATGATGAAGAACAACCCTGGCAGCCCCTATGGGGAGGTGGGCCACAGGTGCCCTGGCCTTGGGGATGCTATGCTTCTGCAGGCTGGCAGGGAGAGGGGTGAAGCACCCCAGTGAGCCAGCCGGCCCCAGCACAACCACAGAGCCTGGCAGGACTGGGAGGCACCGGCTGACACTGTGCTGAAGCCCTTTCAGCAGGGATGAAATGGATTGCGGCTGAAGTGGTTGCGTGGGGCTCTGTTTTTGGTTGGTTTCAGGGTGATTGTTGGCTGGATGAGCCTGGAGAGGCAACTGGTGTTTCAGCTCGGGTTGACCTCAGCGCTGTGGTGACTGGGAGCTGTATACAATTATACAACTCAGCTTTGATTTCCAACAGCAAAAAGCGAATGGATTCAAACCACCCAAAGAGGGGCAAAAGCACACCAACAGGAGTTTACTAACACTGAGGTTTATTTCCTTTTAGATGGTTCAAGGAGTCTCAGAGCAGGGTACGAGCACCATGAACACCAGGTGAGTCACGCCCGAGGGCAACATGGGAGCTACCAAGGGATTCAGGACATAAGCAAGGCATTCGATTGTCCACACCTCACCTTAAAAATGGGGCTTAACACAATGTCAAACCAAAAGTGCCACCAGGTATGGTGCCTCTCACCCCATCTTCTGTTGTAACTGCTGCTGTGATGAATGGAAAACCCAACAACAATAACAAAAAAAGATTCTGAAAGAGTGTGACCCCTTCTGCAAGGAGATGATTGCTTCTTTCTGAGAAAGGAAATAAATGTTGGTTTGTTGCCTTGTATTTCTAAATATCCATTTTCAGATAAAGAATGAAGAATTGCCAGACACCATATAGTTTAGGGGTGGACCGGCTACAAAGCACATCTGAGGAGGAGGATCTGGTAGATAGTAAACTATCCACGAGCCAGCAATGTGCTCTTGTTGCCAAGAGGGCAAATGGAATCCTGGACTGCATAGGGAAGAGCGTAGGTCAAGGGAGGTCATTCTCTCCCTCTGCTCTGGACTGGTGAGGCCACAACTGGAATACTGCATCCAGTTCTGGGCTCCCCAGTTCAAGAGAGTCAGGGAACTACTGGAGAGAGTCCAGCCTTGGGCAACAGGGATTGGAGCACCTCCCTTGTGAGGAACAGCTGATTGAGCTGGGACTCTTTAGCCTGGAGAAGAGAAGGCTGGGGGGAGATCTTGTTAATGCTTCCAAATAACTGAAGGGTGAGTTGAAGGAGGACTCTTTTCAGTGGTTTCCAGTGACAAGACAAGGGGCAATGGGCACAAGCTGGAACACAGGAAGTTCCATTCAAATATGAGAAAAAACTTCTTTATGGTGAGGGTGACAGAGCCCTGGAACAGGCTGCCCAGGGAGGGTGTGGAGTCCCCTTCTCTGGAGACCTTCAAGACCCTCCTGGATTCAGTCCTGAGTGCTGTGCTCTGGGCAATCCTGCTTTAGCAGGGGAGTTGGACAGGATGATCTCTAGAAGTCCAATGCTGACAATTCCATGACTCCATGAATCCCATCCCTTACACAATATAGGCAGGTTCAGAGCACATTCTGGAAGAAGGGGAAGAGTGGTGGGTTTTTTTGTTCCAGAGGGTTTTGGATCCTAGCGTTGGAGTTTTTATATTCAGAACAGTTTTAAGGAAGCTGAAAAAGTTTCAGAGGTATGGGTCTGTTCCCAAGCCAAGAGATGCTGATCCAGAAATTTTACAACACCGTACTTTTTCTCAAGATATCTGAAATGCCATGAATTATGTATCCAACCTTGAAATGTTGTTAAAAATATAATAGAAAGTCACATATTGTGCATATTTAGGTTTTTTTCAATACTCATACTTCATAGTTTTGAGCCAGATTTCTTCTCCTCCATGACATTTGTCCACACTGAGAACTGAGTCCAAAATACTCTTAAAGGCAATTGAAAGTTGTTTTGAATTTTTCTGATTTAAAGCGTTTACTCACCGTGCAAGTTGCCAAAAATCTGAACAGTTTAAAAACACTGGGCACCTCATTTTCAGTTTTTCTCAGCAGTCATTCCATTTATTTCTTTGTAACTTTAATATTCTTACAGGTTTTATTTAATTTTCACCT
This sequence comes from Pedionomus torquatus, assembly GCA_013398155.1. Classification (NCBI taxonomy): domain Eukaryota; kingdom Metazoa; phylum Chordata; class Aves; order Charadriiformes; family Pedionomidae; genus Pedionomus; species Pedionomus torquatus. The sequence goes on from VZRU01004562.1 coordinate 44,481, forward strand.
CATGCAGTTCAAGATCATTTTTGCGGAGTGCTTTTAATAGATATTGTTTTAATTCCCAGCATACAGATCTTCATAGTTATTTATTGTTAATGTTTCCTCTTGGACTAAACCCAAGAAACTGAAGAACTTGGCTCCAGAACATGGCAGACACATAGAGGGAATGCTCTGACAAGTGAATTTGGGATTTAATTGGCTTGTACCACTAGATGCTGGGTTTGAAATGCATTGACAGCAAAGGACTGAAAAGAAGCCTTGAACAGTGTAAGCATTATTATGCTGATAAAATGGAGAGGAAAACAAGTAACAACTATTTCTTTTTCTGTTTGTTATCAACCACACAGCCTCCCCCAAACCAGTGGAGAAGCCATTCATCCGTTAATCTTCAGCTGGTGTAAAGCAACCTCTTTTCAAGTCAGGGCAGGTATGCTATTTTATACCATCCATGCTTGTTCGTTGCTACCTTTGCAGAGGAAGAACAACTGCTAAAATAGACATTAGATCTGCATCTGGCAACAAAAGAGAGTCTCCAAACCTTAATGATTGATCTGAAAAAGACGTATGAACCAGCTTCACGTCAACCCACGTGGCCAGCAGGTTCAGGCATTCATTTACAGGTAAACCCCCTCTAACTTTTTATGGGAAATTCCAGAAAATCTGTGCTTAGAGCACCAGTAGCAGTCAAGAATCTATGTATTCTTCCCTCTTCCCTTTTAAAAGCTTTTGTTATCAATAATAAAGATAATTTAAACATGGATAGATCATATTTTACACTAAGAAGAGCTGACTATGGTGAAGCAAGAGACACGAAAAATACTATTCTGATTTTTCAAATCATGAAAAAAGGAGACCTTGTGTCACACTGAAAAAGACCTCATTCACACAGGTATTGAAATCATAACCTTTTCTGCTCTGAACCATGTTACTTGGATAGGAGGGTGGAGGGGGCAGAAGAGGGGCAGAAGACGAGGGGAGCAGATTGCCTTATGTAATCAATTTATGCATTGTAGAAGAAATTAAAATGCATACTTTTAGGACACTAAGTGCTAATTCTTCAGGTCTTAATTGATACAGAGGTGGATTTTCTTGATTAGAGACGGTAAAACCCAAACCAAGGGAGACTTCTTAAAAGGAGCATATATGTAATGGTCTGGAAAGGACCCTGAGAACTGGGAAATTAAATATACTACTATATTTCTTAGAGGAGATAAGCTTATTCCTACTTGGAATGTCTTTCATTATTATCAAATCAATTTTCCCTGAAACTCTAAGTTTCCGTAACAATACTTGAAAGAGTCCTGATGCAATGTGTGTTCTGGTGCAATGGAAGGAAGCGCTACAAACCTTTGGCAGATTTAGCAAATGACTTATTTGCTCTTCCCCCTCCTAAATAAAAATTGATGTGCAGCATTTCAGAGAAAGATATTTCACATCACCTAGATTAGTATAGGTGTACATGGAAAATTTGCTTTGTCAAAGATGAGGTAGGTTATAAAGCAACTTTTATTTCTGCTATGGGGAGCATTTACTGATTTGCTGTCAAAGAGCATGTTAATTCACTTACTAATATTGTTGGAAGCATCCAGACAAGGGAAGCACAGAATTGTGGTGCTGCTTTGTCATGCTGGTGTTGGCCAGTGCAGCAGAGATGGATCAGTCCTTCAGTAGAAACTGAAATGATAAATCCAGGTGCTGGTCTGGGTACCAGTGAGGAGCACAAGACTCCCAATATGCTTAGACTTTAGGATTATATTAGAGAGGAACATAATAAACTTTTTCATCTGTCTGAAATTCCATATCTATAACAAATAACATCTGTTTCTGCAAAATCTTTCTTTAATATGTGCTTTTTTTTTGGCAGAAATCTGGGTCCATAAAATCACATTCTGTTTCATGTTCTATTTCACAGTGTATCACAAATAGGATCCTGATGCTGGGGGAGACAAAATTCCTTGCACTCACTGAAGGTGCAAGTGCACAGTGATGGTGCAAAGGTCTCTCCACTTCCCACACCAATAAACCCCACTTTCACAGAGCTGGGAAGGGACGCAGTGCAGCATTCACTGCTCTGTTGGGACAAAAAACAGCAGGGCTGGGCTGGGCTTCAACCTTAATAATAAAGATACTTTCTCCCGAGACCTGAGTAAATTTATTTCAAGCAGAATCCTAAACAAATAGCCTTTAGATTATAAAGTCATGTCATGCCAGGAAGGGAATCGAACCAGTAACCTGCCTAGAAAAAGGCTTTATATCATGAGTTTTTTCCCTTAGCAAATAAGTCACCTACAGCCCAAACATTGGTCCCTGGATTTAAAAACACTTCACTGCATATTCATAATCTGCTTTTTGTATATTTATGCCTCTAATATTTGTAAATTCTTATTATGCATCCCTCTCGCACTCTTAATCATCACGTACCAAAGATAACTAGTTATCTTTTCCTTTGTAAATGGATTCACTCCATGCCCCTAATTATTTTTGTAGGTCTTGTTTCTCCTGTAAGACAGAATCTTATGATTAAAGAAGTGCCTTAAGTGTATTCATTCTTTCTTGAATTATGTCTGTAACAAAATCCTTCTGAAAGGGTCCGAGAGTTTCTTTTTACTTCATGTGCTGCTCTACTATATATTCACTTTCAGATTCTATAGACATTTGTATTCTCAATTTCATAGCTAATTTGCTTTTTGTTATTCCTGGTAGTTCTGTTTAGTTACCACTTCTTCCTACTTTTTCTTCTCTTCAGAATACCTGTATTATGGATAACTTTTCATTAGAAACACTTTTTTTCCAAGTTAAGTATGCATCACAATTAGGGCAATATGCCTTTGTGGGGTTTACAGGTTTTTGGACTGGGATTCTTCACGTGTCTGTGTCAGACAGAGAAAACCTTCCATCTAGAGGGAGCGACTTGTTTGCTTTTTCTGCTGTCTTTTGCATCTCAATAAGTTAAAACTTACACAGGTGACAAGAATCATTCTTTTACCTGGCTCAACTTTGGGCTTCTCTTACAGCTGAAGTTTTGGTGAAGGTTGGCTCGGGGTTCTGGGGAGTCAGGAAAGGACCCGAGTCTATTCTAAGAGAGCACACTGCCTGGAAATACTACATTTGACTCACTGGATACCTGACATGTATGATAAATACGACCTGCCAGAAGTAAGACACTTCCATGGCAAAACAGACTTTGTAATTCAGGACTTTTCAGAAAGCTGGTTGTGGCTTTCTGCCCTTTCTGGTAGTCTTCAGGTGACTACATATATTAGGATATAGGAAACAAGTGGCTGTAGAATGCTATCACTAACCAAAATATTTGAGTACTTAATTTGTCTCCAAAGCAGTTTTTCTGGGCACACTCCAAATCACTAGAGTATTCTGATTATTTGAAAGACTTAAGTAAAATAAGAAAAATCACGTATTTCTTTGTGGAAATGAGAAAGTCATGTATTGTGATTAATTCTGCTGACCTGCAAAGCAAACACACAGAGGCATGGGCTACTTCCATAAGGAAATAGGTCTAAGAATGAAAAGGTCTACTGGGGAAATGATGCAACTTTTGGCATATGTTTACAGTCCTCTGAAGGTTCTTGTCACAGTCATTCTTGACCTAGAACAGTCACAGCCCTTCACACGTGTCAGTTCTCATGCACAGCTCACATGTGTGGGCCCTAACCAAGGAAACCAAGAGAGTTTTGAAGGAAACCTTGGCTACCCCTTATCACACAACCACATTGAGATTTTGCTGTCCTGAGCAGGCAAACTATTGTCTTCCTGAGAAAATAGGCTTCACTTTGCTACTCCTTGCTATTCATCCCAGTCTTCCAAGAAGCAACATGATGTGTTTTCCAAGTAGTTTATAGATCCAGTAGCTACAGCCCCATTTCTATGCATTTCACTCCATTTGTTGATCAAAAGGAAGGCCCCATGGAGACCACAGACCCGTGGAACAACTGGCATTCAAAACCACCTGTGTTTTGATAAAAAAGGAAGAAAAAGTGATGAAGGAAATACAGACAGCAATAGGAAAGAATAAAAGATAAAAGATTAGGATGAGTGAGGAACATAGAGGAGGCACCTGATTGCATTACTTAAATTATTTTGAAGTTATTTGTGTTTTACAATGATAATTACTGGCAACTGCACAAGAAATATTTACAGGAATTTTGATGCTCAATTGTTACAGTAATATGAAAGAGCATTGATCCAAACCTCCTATCCTTCTTCAACAGATTTGATCCAAACCTTCTAGATCACATCAGCCAGAAAACTTAAATTGTGATAGGGTCAGTCATATTTATCAATCCTTGCTTTGGCTTCTGAGGGTGACTTCTGAGAGCGTTTATGAGTCTACATGAAAGACACTGGCAGTCTTTGGAACTTCCTCCTTTATTTATTTGTTAAAAATCATGGTTTTTTTTCTCTGTGTATTGTACCCCTACATTTTCTTGTAAAAGCATAAGGAAAGGTTAGGACTCTGTCAAAATATTGATCTTTCCAAACCTTTTCGTGGTTGATTTCCTCCTTGGTAGAACATTTTCTGGGAAAGGCAAAAGAACCCCATTAACATTTTAAAATAAGGTAAAAGACAGGCATTTTAAACTTTTGGAAAACTTATGATAGCTCTGTCTATTCTTTGGTACCACAGTAACAACAAAAAATACTGACGTGAACTGCAAATATTGTGCTCCCTGATTCTTTGCCAAGGATCATGTAAGTGTTCTACACTTAAAAATACAATGTTCAATGTATTTAAGCCATTTGAATACGTGCCATATTGACTCTTCCAAAGGCAAAGTGTCACCCTTGGGTATGTATGTCAGAAACTAGTTAAAAAGTTAATTGAAAGCCAAACTTCTTAGTTAAAGTTGTTCATTGCTATTGACAAGAAAAGAAAGTAACTGGTGGACCACTAACACCTGTGTATCTTTCAAATAAAAGAAGGCATTAATTAACTACAAATTTTTACTAATTAAAGTTTTTACAGATGTTTTTGCCCTGTGTGTGACCAGGGTGTGTGTGTGGCTATGGGGTGTGTACAGTGTAAGTAGGAAATAGAACAATTACCAAGAGGGCCATAGGAAGTGATATTGTATATGGAAGAGGTTTTAATGGGGTGGAGAAGAGATGCAAAAATGGGTAATGAAGGAGGCATTAAACCATATTAGTGACAAACCCTGATCCCCAGGGTAAGAAAACACAAGAAGTAGAGAGAGATTAGGCTGAGCAGTGAACAGAAAGAAACAATGAGGAAAACAAGGCGATAATAATTATTGAATTTACTCAAAATACTTGTGAACATGCAATTGAGACCAATCCTGAGTTTGTTATGGTCAGATATATATTTCATCTTGGATAGCTACCTGCCACAGACCACAACTAAAACACGCATTTTCCAGAAAGCCTGATATTCCCCACACTCAATTTATGTGGATTAGATGAAATTTCCTCTTTCTTTTCAGCAATTTTGGCAGACCACTGTACATTACCAAGGGTTGCCATTATCTTCCTCTGAACACTACCAAAATGATTTGTAATTTCATCCCAGTGTTTCCAAAGAAACCTGTAATCTCCAACTACATTATTTTAAATAATACAGCCCAGCAATCACATCAACAAGCAGAATCCTCACAAATGAGGAAGCAGTTTTTATCTGGAAGAAAACAACAATATTTATTTGCTATCACTTGCCTTGAAAATACAATCACCTGGGCATCTTAAGAGTGTAAACAGTGAGAGTAATCACAAATCTTTTTGTCTACAGTGGAAATGCATTGGATAGATGCAAAGAACCCCCATATTAACAGTAGTGCTTTTTGGTGGAACTGGTGGAACTGGGAGTGTGTTCAGCACAGGCAATATGCTGTAATCTGTCATTACATGCTGGACTGCTGTCAAAATGCCTTTCAATAGCTTGGTGTCTAGGTAAATATTTACTAAATTTAAGCTCCTTCACTAGCAGAGGTTGGGAATGCTCCCAATTTGATCAACATTTCAAAACAAGGCTATTGACTGATACCAGTTTCAGCAGAAAACCACACAACCTAGTTATTTTTCATTTTTCCATAAAGGTATGCTTTTTAACAAAAAGGTTTCTGGTTTTCATTGCAAAACAGTGTGGTTATTTGAATTAACCTGTTCATTAGCAGAGTCTGATCACCTCCTGAGAGATTTTTTCAGGAATCCTAAACAGACAAAGGATAAAATGCCAAGCAGTGCAGGAATTTATGGAAAGACTAGTGTTTTAGATAGCAGTCTATAGGACACTCCAATTAATAAGTATTATAGAAGAAGTTAAAAAGATATTATAGATTATCTTTATCAGATGATAATATTTTAATATCAACTTGTTAAACTTTGAAGAAACATTTTAGTGGGTTATGGCAGTAAAACAATAAACAGGGCTGAACTCTTATCTCATAATATGACATATAGAGCTCTGTGAACTAATGAATCGTAAATCAGTTCAGGGCCACTCTTATTTTCACTGACACAGGATTCCTACCTTTGTATGTGTGCCTATCTCATAAATTGTGCTCATTATTTCTGCTCGCCACCTTAACGATGGAGCCACTTCAGTATTTCAATACAGCCACCAAGAACACTCATTCAGGAAACTGGAGGGAGGGCTTTTTATAGGCATTTGTATTCCTCTTGCTAGAATTATACCTGTACAAATATATATCTCACTGGCCTTTCCCTTACTTGACATTAGTGCGACGTTTAGGTTTCCACAGGTGACCTGCAGGGGCTGGGGTTATTTTCTCCTTTCCTCAACATGCAGTTTGAGTTCTGGCAAGTTTTTTCCTACTTTACTCTCAATCACCTTGGACTGGCTACAGCTATGGATGAGATTTGCTGGATGTATCCATGATCCTGGTTCTTTGGTGCACCATGTTGAAGGCAGGGACCAGAGAAACAGGGAGCTGACTTGTCTATGGCATATGAGAGCTATTCACATCTTAGAATTGCTGAGGTGCTTCCACGTCATTCTCTCGCTGTTGTGGGACTTCAAATTCACTTGCTGTGCCTTTCACATAACTGCTTTCTTGCTGTGGCATTCTGCAGCTTTCTTGACTCTGGTATTAAATTTTCTGAAAGGGTATTGTGGCCTGCCACTCTTGGGGCACGTGAACTAGGTCCTCTCTTCACCCATGCTCTTGGACTCAAAGCCTGACTCAAAGCTTGGACTCAAATCATGGCTGATTATCACAGGGCACAAGACTTCTTAACCCCTGCTGCCTTCTCCAGCCTGTCTTTGTAAGCACCATGTGGGAGCACAAGAGAATTGTTTGCAAATAATTGAAAGAATTGAAATTATTGAAAGATAAGATAATTAAAAGAATCTCAACTCTACATATTTGCAAAATCTCGAGTATTTTCTTCATAAGATGCTTTGGGATCTGCAAGGATGGAACACCCTATAAAACTATGAGGTGTTAGTAAACTTTCCTTAACGTTCTTCTCTGTGTATGAACAAAGATAACATGGGTTGGCTAATAATTTCAAGGAATGCAGTTGTACTAATAACGAGATATATATACACTTGGGCTGGAATCCTTCTCGGTCACTGTGATTGTTCTACTCTACCCAAGGCATTTTATAAAATATAGTAATTAACGCAGCGCCTTCAGACAGCCTAAATTTATTGCGATTTATATGTTCAGGAGTGCTGGTAAAAGGCCAATGCTGGCATTTCTTTAACTAATAATTATTGTGTTTTATTGTTGTGGCCCTCTAACACATTAACGAGCAAGGACCCAGCTTTATTAGAATTCACTTGGCCCCACTGTTCCATGCATATTTATTATGTGAGAGAATAGGATTCTCTTCCTCTAGCCTTCACTAATTTAAAAGAAGATATCCTCAATGAAATGTATTCAAATATTTTGACATTTTGCTTCACCTCACTTACAGAGCAGAAATTGTTTCTGACAGTTATTATACAGTACGGGAATCCTGCTGTTTCACTCTGCTGAAGCGCAGGTTGAAAAGACACAGCGATTGCATTTTGTTCAAAGAGTGATTCTCTGGCCTAGAAATAGCAACACTGTCAGCTGTGATTCACTGGAAGTTTAGATAATATCCACTCTGTACCTCTCCACCAAGAACACGGAAATTTTTTTCTTCTCCTTAAAACGGAAGAAAATGAATCAAAGTGTGCAAAATTTAGTGCCTCCAACTTTGGGATCTGAAGTAGAGGAAGGTTCTGATTTTGAAATGTAAGTGGGAACTAAGAGGAACAGGAGTGAGGGAAGCTGAATGGGATTTTTTTTCCTTCATTCAGACAGTTTCAGTCCCACCTTTTACTGTGTTTTAAACAGATCAATTTGCAAGATGAAACAGCAGAGGTAAAACGTAGAAATTTCTGGGTGTTTCTAAAGGCTTAAAATTACTGTAAAAAATTATAGGCAGCAACTGTCTGACATTTGTGTCACGGTCCCGGGCATGTTACATGTGTGGCAACATCTTCTTTAATAGAATAGCTTCTATATGCGGAGCACAACAGTAACTTTCTCAGCTAATGTTTCCAAAAATTGATGGTACCATGAAAACCTCATCTTTTTTCTCCCCCTATTAGAATGCATTTTGGTGCTGTCTCAAATATCTATGGGTTGAAAAAGAAATTTTATGTTTAGTTCTATACAATCAACTGAGTGAAGTTAAGAAGGGCTATGGTAGCATATTTAACATTTCAATTTAGCCCAAATTTAGCCCTTGATTTTAGAGCAAATTTTAAGTTTCACGATGGTTTTATTATTCAATGGCAAGTGGAAAAGCACCTGGAGAATCTCAAGCAGGAGAAGAAGGGAAGAATATGAGGAAAAACCTGTAAAAGGCTCTCCCAGATGCTTTGCTCCTCCCTTTGCTGTTCATGTCGTGCAGATCCTATATCAGAACCAAGGCTCCTCTTTGCATAGTAAGAAGGAAGAAGCCAAATTCACAGTGAAAGGGAATCACAACAGTGGTATTTAATACAGTTCCTTAAGATTTCAGAAACTGAGTTTCTGTCAAAACCACAGAATGTCGCAGAAGGGGGTAGGAGACAGTGATAAAGGGCCTGTTCTCATAAAGGGGGATTGTTCAGCTGTAATCTCTGTTAATGCTCCTGTCATATCACAGGAGAATCTGCCTATTACATTGATGAGAAAATAATGAATATAGTATCTGGGAAAGTCATGCTGCTCAAAGTGCTTCCTAAATTTTCCATAAAAAAAAAAAAAAAAANGACAGACATTATTAACTGGAGTGAAATGACGAGAATGGCTGCAGGACGTGGCCCTTCTCATCCTGGAGATGTAAGTCTGAACTGTCAAATGCAATGAGCAACATGGCATGCGAGCTCGGATGGAACCCCAGTCCATCCAGGCAAGCGAACGGAAGCTTTAAATCAGATTTTGGTATCTGCTGCTTCATCAGGGGGCTGGAGGAAATAGGACACATGTGAAGGATTCCCCAGAAGGCTTTGGAAAGCATTACATCCTCCAACTATTCTCTGCTAGTTGCGCGGGCATAAAGCATACTCACCCTGGCAGAACTGCGTGAAGATGAGATCACCAGGAGCTCTGCCAGAGCAATCGCCCCTTAACAAACCACTATGGTTTCAAGCACTGGTGGTGCTTCTGACAGTCCAGAGCATCTGTCCTCCCTTCCTCAGAGCCTCATCCAGCTTTCTTCTGGCCACCGAAAGCACAGTTCACCTAGCAGCTGCCTCTCCAATCCATGGTAAATCTCTCTCAAATAAACCAGGAGCTTATCTGCACTCCTGATCAACTCCAGCTCCTGGTACCTGCTGCCTCTTCGGGAGAGATCTTCTTGAACATCTCCTCCCACAGAAACAGTCATCACATGCACAGAAATAACAGGGTGTCAAAGCCTGGGATGAGCAGCTTGATCTGAATTGCACATCCTGCTCTTGGGACCTTTGCTTCCACATCATTTTCCTCAAGAATCATACTTTTTCTCTCAGGAAACTGCTGGCTGAACAGGGTGTCTTCTGGAAAAACAATTTGCATAATTCCAGAGTCTGAGGAAACTCGTCTTGCCTTTGATGGCCCTATTTATGTGAAATGTCAGCTGTTATTTGCATAACTATACTTGCTGGCGTGTGCAGGGGGTGAGACCATTGAGATGGGTGACTCAGTCCTCACACCTGTACTGCTTTTGAGTACAGGGGATTGGTGGCAAGTTCCAGTTTGTCAGTGGAATGAATTGTGGACCCTACCTGGGGGTAAGGAGATTTTAAAAGTAAGGAGATAAAATGCACTCAGACATCATTTTTGACAATGAAAGAGCTGAAATTACTAAACCTGCTCCCCACATCACAATATTGTTTCAGATCCTCATGCAACATGCAGCCAGCTGTGCCGGGACTTTAATTATAGTAAAGGCTGATTATCCTCACTGACATGATTTTCCTGCTTATACTCATCCCAATGTTTTTCATTTCCACAAAACATAAACCAATACATTTCCCCAATTTTTTAATTTAAAGGGCATGCTGGCTTCTCAAGCACTGTCTATGAAGATACTGAAAGGAGCTGTGTCCCAAAGGAGGTCTGAAAGATGAAACGCTTTGTGGTGCAGGAGGCACAGGTGTAATAGGTGCTCAGAGGCCACTTTGAACACTGATATCCAATGTAAAATCCCGCACACCAAAGTCAGGGAGATGGGATTTCATTCTTTGGTTTCATAAATAGGATTAAGACTGTCAAAAATGACATTGACTGTTAAGGTTAACAGAAAGGTATTTCCAAGAATATTGTGATGGTTAAGAAGTATAGTTGTAGGAAGAAATTCTTTCCTGTGAGAGTGGTGAGACACTGGAAGACATTGCCCAGACAAACTGTGGATGCCCTATCCCTGGAGGTGTTTAAGGCCAGGCTGGATGGGGCTTTGAGCAACCTGGTCTGGTGGGAGGTGTCCCTGCCCATGGCAGGGGGGTTGGAACTCAATTATCTTTGAGGTCCCTTCCAACTCTAACCATTCTATGATTCTAATCTGAGTTTCAAGGACTAATATGTAGGCCAATCTTTGAGCTGCTGGTCTTGATTCTTGAATTTAGGGCTCACTCAATCCTTATTGACAAAATCTTTTTGTAGTATGAAGAAAACCACCGGTGGTTGGAAATTCCAGATGCTGCCATACCTGTGGGCTGAGGCTGGGCTTGCAGTCCTCTCCTCTCTCTGCAGGCCCCTGCCACACACAGGAAGACTCCTCCTTTTTCACCTCATGTTCTGTTCACTTTATTCCCAGGAGTTCTGAGGGGAATTTTTATCAAAACTATATGAGACTCATGTCTGAGATGAACTTCCAATGAAAACTCTTGTTACCAAGTCACAAATGAAGGAAACAATGATGAGCAGAAGCTTTTATTTTAGGTTGAGGGTTTTTTTTATTCTGGTATTTTTGACAGAATGAATGATCAAAGGTGCAGTATAGAGATAATGCCTCCAGAATATTAGTGGACCTAACTGGCTGGGTTTGTCAAATGATCCCTGTCACTAAATGCAGTCTGTAACTTTGACATATAAGGCACAGGTATTCTCATAAATACTGTGCTGCATCTTAAAAACATGAATGAATTGAAGAGTTGGTATTTAAGTAGGACTCAAGGACAATTTTTGATAGGAATTTGGACAACACTCATTTGACAGAAATATATTAACTCTGAAAAAAAAAAAAAGAAGAAATGAATGGGCCTTGGAAGAGGGGAGAAAAATCCTGTCACTTTTTTCACTTCCAGAAGCCATTTCATCTCTTAAAACCCTCTCAGACCTTCCCACACAACCCCACTACTCCATGGGCAGGCAGTTTGTTGCAGGAAAACCATGGAAGAATCCAAAACTTGCCTGGTCATCTTTGTAGGGAAGATGAGCAATGCAGTTAGGATGCTTCTGGCTCAACCTCGGGCACTACATCTTGTTTTCTAGGTTTAAGCTGGTCCCTTTGGTCTCCCCATACAGCCTGTGGAAAGTGGGAAACCCCAGAGAGCAGACACATTATCTGTGTACCTATCTTTAGGACAAAGTAAGCTTCAGATACCTGTATTAGGTGAAATAAATCCTACCTGTCAGTACACCTGAGATGATCGATAGTGCTCTCAAGGCAGGGTAGGTAAAGACAGAGCCCTTGATCAGCCTCTTATTGCCCAAAAATCATTTACTGCTTCCATAAAACTACCCACCACTTAGAATAAAAAAAAAAATAAAAATCAGACAATATGCAAAATAGCAAATACATACATCACACTGCCTAATGGTACCAACCATCACCCTGACCCCATATAGTGGGTTTGCAGCCAGTGTGGACCAGACAGCAAGCTGTTTAAGCAAGGCAGCAAGAGGCAGCAAGTCTTTTAAGTAAGAAAGAAGGGGCAGTGGATTCATTCATACAGTCAAGGAGACACTGACATTCAGATCTGTATTGGGATCCTGTTGGCTTGGAGAGAAACGAATGCTTAATTTTGCAGTTTTTACAGAGATTCTGCCAGGAGTGGAGGCAGCTCAGGAAAACTGTGAAGACCCTTGTTATGCAGCAGCTAAGCAATGAAGGCTGTTAGTCCAGGCAAAACTGAGAACTGAGCTTGCAGGAGGGAATGGTATATACCCCTAATGTATAGGAGGGACTAGGTAAGAAAAACCTTAAATGCTACGCCAAGCAGGTTATGTTTGATAGAAAAGATGAAACCAGTGGAGGTGTGCAAAGAGGAGTAATATGATCAGCGACAGTCCACTCAAATTATTTCTAGCAGGAAAATGAGTGCTAGATGGCATTTGTCAAGAGGTGTGCAGTTCGGGTGAAAAGAGCTGTAGCTGCACAGAGGAGTTGGAAGTATCTTTAACTGAAATATTGTGAAAGTGTGATGTAAGGACCATGGGTGTGAGGGCTTTGAGAAAGGTACAGTACATCTGTACAGTGTCTGGCATCATGCAGATATGTAATTAGTCAGCCCCATGTACTGACTGGACTCAGCCCCCATGGAGGGAGGGATGGAAGGAGGGAGGCACTTGTTTTTCAGTGCCTGAAAACAACTCCCTCTATTACTTTGTGCTCTCCAGACTCTCCTTTTACCTTTTCACTGAGCTTAGGACTGACACAAGCAGCAAGCTAAACTACTCACAGATAGGGTTTAGCGAGGGCTGGCCACACACTGCAGTTCTCCATAGGTCAATAAAATAAGCAGTGATAGAATAAAGACTCATTTGATACTGGCACAAAATGGTGGTACTATATTGAAGAATAGTTACGCAAAACAAAAATTCAGTTCTAATAAATGCGAGCTGATAGCCTTCAGAATGAAAGTGTATGGAAGTATAACAATAAAAAACCGGGGGTGCATTAAGAAATACACTTTTTTAAGCCCAAATAAATGGAACGCACAGAAAGCCCCAGCAGCTGCTGCGTTCGGTGCTCCACAGTGTTACCTGCCACAGCGGCAGCTTGGGCTGGAACCTGGCTGAAGTCACAAATGACAATCACCAGGCTTTCTCTGCTCACCCGAGAGGTTGCTACCAAGAGAAAAATGTGTGCAATGACTGAGCTGAGGTTCCAGGTGCTCGAGCTGCCCTGGTCCCTATCCCGTGGCATGTCTGGTCATTTGACTCAGACTCACAGTATCGTATATAAGAGCTTAGGAGAGTGGTAACTGAATGATGCAGACTGTGATCACAAGTAATAATATTTATGCCTTCTGTTCTGCTGATTTAAAACTTATCTTCATTTTTAATATCCACTGCAATAAGTTTTTTAGCCAGTTTCTCCTGACCATCTGTTTCGACAGCTGACCTTTAGAGACAGAAACACTAGTGGGCTACGCAATTCCTCCTTAAATCTCAAGGAAGTTGCACTACAAATATTTCAGCACCGATTTCAGCACCATAAAACACAGCACTAACAGTCTCACTGTTCCAGGCTTGTGATTGTTCGTGTACAACCTTTTCTATTCATATTAATTGGCACCAGGTTTTTTTAAACCTATTACGATAGGTCTCAGCAATGACTCCTCTTTTGTAAACCGTTGGGTAGTAAAAGCAACTGAATGTATCGGAGAATTCTACTACCTAATTACAAAACCTACAGATTTTCTCATTTAAGCAGAGTAAAATTCAATACAATTCAGTTTTACTTTCTCTTACTTTGTAAGTTAGAACTCTGCCCTTTTCTCATTTTAATTGCTCAGAGGGGAATTAAATCCCTCCCAGTGTCTTTACCAGCTGTTTCCCAAAGAGATCTATCTGGGTATTTATATGGTCCCAATCATCACAGTCTTACTGCTAATCCCAAAGACTGTATTCATAGATTTCTCTTTGCAAAATCCCTATGAGACAGGGTAGCGCCGTTATCTCCACTGCACAAATAAGGAACCGACACAGAGAGAGATGAAGGGTTCCCAACTGGGAGAGAAGGGCCAGATTCCCTTGGAATTCAGGCAATGAAATGCTTGGCACCCCAGTGGTCTTTCCAACCACAAAAGCCTGCATCTGCGGATGCTCTGCACATCTGCAAAGGAGGACTAGATAAACCTAGATGCATAAAAGCAGGGACCCCACTCAAGGCCAGGTTTCCTCAGCAGCTGAGTAATAATGGTCAGCACTTGCAAAAGCTGGATTATTTTTCCCTGCCTGCAAAAACTAAGGTGGGATGGCTTTTTTTCTTTCTGTGAGACAGAGATGCCTTGTGTAGACCAGAAGCCCTTGCTTAGATTCACCACAGCAAAGGGAGAGGAGCTTCACTGGGGTTAATGCTCCCATTTACGGATTTGGCCCCGTGATTAGTCAGGGTCACATATGAAATATGGAAAGCTGGCAAGGCACCAAATTCAGATCTCCTAATCGATGTGCAGCTTCCTAATGGCCGAGCAGTCTATGCTTTCCGTTTCCAGACTTCAGTTTAGCATAAAGTCAGAGCATCAGTTGCAGCTCTTCTTAATGGAATAGCACTTAGAGCAAAATTGGTGCCTCTTTAAGAGCAAGTTGGTCCTGAAACTACACGTTTCTGCCAGATCTCAGGCACATTCTTGGAAAGCAACACACTGTCTGGGCATTGTAACCAGAGAGCCATCAAAGTCATTGCAACAAATGCTGGCTCGGTCACCATTTCTTCTCAGAAGTACTCTGGACTGGGATTTTGCCTGGTTAAGGGATTCAGAACTTGCCCCCAAAATAATAAAAAAGAAAAACACCTTCCCTGTATACCTCACTTCCAAAGCATTTTTCACAGAGTAATAAAACAGGACTCACAAGTTTGCGAAAATTTGTTATTTTTTCTTTAGCTAATGGGGAAACAGCGGGACAGGAGGTGAGCTTTCTGCCTGGCTCATGGAGGAGAAGTCAGCAGCAGGCTTTGAGCTGGAACCCAACCCTCTGCAGAATGGTAACTATCTGAATAAAAGCACAGTGTTAATAAGATTGCAGTAAGACGGTTAATTAGTACATTAAAATCTAGAGTACCCGAAGCAGCTCAATGGGCTTCTTCACTGAAAGGCTAAAATATTTTTCTGGTTGTGTTTATGTTAGTTGGTGGCGCAAACCAGGCTGAAAATTGACCAACAGTAGAGAGGAACAGGCAGTCCAGAGAAGCTGATGTCATTCCCATACATATTTGGTTAATTCAGACTGCCCTTAGTCTGGCGCCATGGGCTAACTGCCCATTTGGGGCCAGGCTGCAATCCCAATGCAGACACACTCTTAATGCCCAGTTTAAGGCTGGTTGTACACCCTTGTTGCTATTTGTTTTCAGTCTTCCTAAAGGAAGAAAGTGTTTCTAGACTGGAGTGGTCTCTCGGTTCACAATTCTACCATGGTTGCTTTGTCTTAAAAGTTTGGTACTGTGCCCTGACTGATTAGTGAGCCCAGAAGTCTTTCAGCACTACATTCCTGAGACATTTAAAACATCTTCTTTTCAGTCTTTCAGAGTATTAATTCTGTATGGCACATAGCCCTGCATCGATTTTAACTTTGATCTTGAGGAACCATTCAATGCAGAGATGGGTATTTAAATCTAATGGCCTTATTAGTTCACTCTTGTTCATCTTCCAAATGGAATATGTCACACTCTTTCGTACCAAATGTTGGGATGCCAGTGGTGTGGATATGGGCTGATGTATACTATGATCCACGGATAAGCGAACACACAATGACCTTGATTTGAACGCAGGCACCTTAGGTGACAGACCAATGCTAAAGGGCAGTCAGATCTCACGTTGTCATTTCAAAGTGTGTATTCAGTGTAACTTTTTAGAAAACAAGATGAAACATAATTCTTTAGCTTCAAAGGAGTCTTTATGAAAGTTGTGATATTTCAACAAAAGATGACAACGTGCCACCACAGAATAACTTGTGAATGCAAATACCGCTCACCTCATTGTTCCTGGTTTTCTTCAGAAGCCGTATATCTTACTTTTCTAAAAAATGTAGGCTGGAGAACTAATAGAATTTAAAAGAACTTCCTTTCAACGTGAAGAGTTGTAAGAGTGTTAGTTCTCCAAGTCTTTAAGGAAACCCAATTATAAGTCTCTTTATATTCATGCACCTTACCAAAAGAGGAACTTTTTTCTCCGTTGGTGTCATTTTCTCAGCGGGGACTCCACTGTGACATCGGTGCTGAGTTTCAGTGCCTTTCTCATTAGGAGACAACTGTCATCAATTCCCAAGAGACTGGGGTGGGACACAGCCACGCTGCCCTCGCCAACAGCACCTTCTAAATGGGGCTCAGTGTTCTCAGGTGATGCAAAAAATTTCACCAAGGCCACTGGCTTCAAGTCTTTAAATGTGTGCTCTGCTGAGAAATGCAAAGTTTCATCCTAAACAGTTGAAATTAAGTGTCTGTTTGCCAGACTTTTAATCAAATAATATAATCACACCAATAATTTCTGATGTAATGCTTAAAGTTTTGCAAGCAGCAGTGAATTTTGGGGAATCTGAAGTCACAAAAGATCAAGACATTATTAGGAGGTATATTAATCCAATGTACTCAATGTCAGTCTCATTAAAATGACTCTTTTTAAGTAATCACAACACTTTCAAATTAATAACCTCCTGTCTCCTTCGCCAGTAATGTTTGTTGCAATATTTCTGGCAATAATCCCTTGCTGATAGGCCTGAGTCCTGTGATGTTAAAATTCCACTCTTCTTTATTAGTAAGGGTTTAGTCATTTATGTCTCCAGAAGGGGAAGACAGAAAAACACCAAGCCCTCGACAGCCTTTGTGATGTTGAAACAGCACCCTGGGGGCAAAGGCTGCTCCCCACCCTGGGGGAACGGAGCCAGAGGGATGGAGGTACAGGCAAACATCCCTGGTGGCAGGATGCCTGTACCATCGATTTGGCAGCAGAAGGATGAGCATGTATCAACCTCTCCACTCAGATGCGGGGGCGGTTTCAGCCTAAGTCCCCCCCGCACTGCCCCCATGCAGGGAGCTCTGGCTCTCACCGCAGCGGGTTTGCTCCATGGGATGTGCGCTTGGGGAACACACCTCATGTTCTCCAGCACCATGGGCATTCATTCCATGGCACGAGACCAAACAAACCCAAAGGTGCACAGGGTGAATGGAGGGGTGTGGCAGCAGCTGAGCCGCTTGGCGTACCCGCTCCTACCACGCCACGCTGGCTGTTGATTCAGACACAGCCAAAGAGGGTGAATTGGGATGAATTTTCCGATCGCTGCCATCAGCTCCGCAAGCATTACATTCTCTTTAAAGCTCAGAAACGTGCAAAATATTTCCTCTATGGCCGTTCCATAAAAAGTGTCTGAACAACCCAGAGCTATTTGATCAGACCATTTCCATGGTCTTTATACACCCACCAAGACAATATTCTATTTCAGTGCATTTAAAAATGAAATGCCCATAGCTCACTTTAGCCACAGATAGCACACTATTGTGTTATCAGAGATTTTCTTTTAAATAATTCAAGATATTTTCTGAGAGTTCTCTAAAATCTACAGTCAATAGCACTGAAGTTTAAGGCTTTTCTGTCAATATACTAGAAAGACACTGCATGTGGCTGAGGCAGAAGGAAGAACACCAGGCTTAAATGATGGGAAGAAAGAGAAAGGCTCTAAAGTGCTCTTCTGGATCAGCTGGAGCCACAGATGGCTTTCATCCTCTCCCACCACCAGCACCTTGAAGCAGGCGGCAGATGTGCTGCTGGACAGGAGCAGGCAGCAAGCCCTGCCAGCAGCAGCTCTGCCGCCTCCAGAGCAGGGCTCCCCAGCTCCCACTAGAAAACGAACACTTTACAAGCACATTTTGCATGTTATATATCCAAAGCACCAGACAAACAATAGCTAATTATAATCCATACTAAAGGATTATGCATTGGCAGCTTGTGGTAAAGCCTTTTAGGAAATTGCTCAGGGAGTTTAGAAATTTAGCACTTTGTTGCTAAACTGCCTTATAAAAATAGCTGCACTTGGACAGTGGAAGTTCAGAGGAAGTATCAAGCCCTATTTATCACTTTCCTGTGGATACAGTTTTAACACACTTGTCAAAATATTCAATCAGGTATTGGTGGCCAAGGTATATGCTGCCCTCAGGAAGGAGGGCAGGCTACTCTGGGACAAGCAGTGGGGACTCAAGGCCAGGCTGGATGGGGCTTTGAGCAACCTGGTCTAATGGAAATTGTCAATGCCCAGGGAGGATGGAACTAGGTGATCTTTAAGGTCCCTTCCAACCCATATCATTCTGTGATTCTATGATGACTCCACCTGTCAAGGAAAGGCAGAAAGAACTGCATCAGGTTGCCTTGCACCAGCTGAGCATGAAGCCTCTGCATTCATCAACTGCACAAATTACAGCCTTTAAATGTCACAGTAGCTGAGGCAGATATATCTCATACACATAGGAACTGCTCTTCGATCTACACGGAAGGATCCTTGGCTTCTTTGTACTGTTCCTTGGCAGTGACCAGGATGGATGCCTAGCAAGAAGATTAAGAAAAGAACCAGTACAATGCCCTGCCCCAAAGATTTTTCATTCCTCCTACCTCATTTCCCACATCCTACACTTGTCTCAATTCAGGAGATAACCACAGCATCATACTTTCTGACAATGCCAGTTATTCCAGCTGTTGAAATGTGAAGCAGACGGATTACACCAACAGTTATTTCATGAGGACGATAGCTAAGCATAGTTCCTGTTGAATAACAATGCGATCTTTTTCTCTGCCTTGGTCAAGTTTATGGCCAGCATCACCTCTCATAAGTGATCATCACCATATCACACTGGATTCAGAAGCATGACCCAGTAAAGTTCTGTTTATCCATTGATGCATCCATCCTTCCTTCCTGCACATATCATAAAACATTTTGAATAATCACCCAATGTTAAAGAGATTGATTTTGATTCTTTTAACTATTACATGTGGCTTTTGTTTACCATGAAGGTATTTTGTGGGGGAGAGGTCCCAAGGATATGTACCTTCCCTCAGCTTGGAATTACTTCAGTGGCTTACTTTCTGTTGCCTTACAACTGCATAATGATTTAAAAAGCAGCTGAATATTTAGTATTGCAGATACACAGTATTCATGTTTCTGTTTTGTTTAATGTTTGGTATAGTTTCAAATTATGTGCTTTTCCTCATTAATGTTGTGGCTAAATTTTTCTCACTGGTGTAAGACTAGAGCAGCATTCCCACTACCTGGGACCAGAGCTCCGTCTACAGTATTTTTGGAAAGTCGCAGTTTTGCTGAGCTATTTTATATAGTGAGTTTTGTGGAGGAGTCTTAACAGGTCGATGCTAGAGTTACAAGTTACAGGAAAGCGTCTCAATACCTAGCCATGAGCTTGCCCCCCTTCTAAAGGAATATGGCTAACTATTAATGAAGTGGCAAACACTAAACCCAAAAGGTCTCTATTTGTAAACCATTCAGATTCTCCTTCCAAGTTTGTCTCACACATGTAGTATCACCAGTAGTGACAAATGGTGACCGCTGCCAATTACCACTCAACTTGCATTTAACAGGGAAAAAAAATCTGAGGCAACAGCAGGTTGGCCATGGTTTGTGAGCACCCACAGGATGCAACGGGGAGTCCAAGTATATTTTAGAACAACCAGGTCCCAGCAAAGGATAGCAAGTCAGCTCTTAAATGCTGAAAACACCCAGAACAACCCATGTGTTCGTGTCCTTCCCTTTGAAAGCCAGGAGCGATGGTGGGAGTGCACAGGCTCCCCCCAAGCACTCTGCCAACCTGGGGACAGGGACGGTGCCTGTGCCAGCTCTGACTCTGCACCAGCATCTCCTCCAGCCCATGGGCTGAAATGTCCCCAGTTCCTGCTGTCCTCAACCAGAGCCACCAGTCATCCCATCCTCTGCACTGGGAAACATCTGGAAGTGCTGCTCATTTCCAGGGAGAGTGGAGACTAGAGATGAGGATCATCATCTGAATGCAGCTGGATCTCCAGGCAGTTACTCGGAACACTGTGTGTTGTTGGCAGGTTATGCTTGTGAAAATCTAATCATTTTGGGGAGAAGACAGGGGAAATTCAGCTCCATTCTAATTCTTGTTCTGTAATGAAGGCAGAATGAGAGAGAAGTCTGGAATCAGCAAGAGTTCAACCCCTCCTGCTCCCTCCTAGGGCAAAAGTGGAGTTTGCCCATCTGCCTGGCTGTTTGATGGCATCTTGCCCTCATACCATACATCAAACATGTGTCCCCTATGTGTCACCACTGAAACTATCTTGTCCTGCCCACACTCCAGGTCTAGGAGCAGTGTGCTGGTTTTTATCAGCTAGACCAGTGTGAGGAAATATCCCAGTCCCAAAATGAGCTCAGTGGCACCAACCCCTTCCCTACACAGCTAGAAGAGTAAGGTTGGAAGCCTCTGAAACTACCATCAGGTCACAACTATACAGAAACCGGTTCTAGTCATAAGTTGAATTGTATTCCCCCACCAGCCGTGCTGATGTGAGCTGGGCAGCTGGGCTCCTCAGGGGTTGCTTTCTCTCTCACTCCTACAATTTCTGGCAAAACTTTCCCTGACACCATGTGGGAGCCGGTCAGGCCCAAGGTCTCCTGTGCATATGCTTTATGCTCTCTTACAAACTGGTCAGGCTGTTTTTTATGCCTCTATGCCATTTTCCATATGTTTAAAGACAATTTCCATTTGACAGCCAAGGTAACCTTAGTTGTGGTTATTGGCATTCATTGCATGTGTTCGTCGGCTATGAGGATGTTAGGTTAATTCAAGCACTGCGGTGGATTAGAGGTTTCCCTGATACAACAATTTGTAAAATTGTCCCAGGAAGCAGACTTTAGTTGCATCAAGTTTCAGTTCTGCCCCAACTGCAGTCGTTTGGATTTTTTTAATTTTCATCAAAAAGAAGTTTAATTGCCCAGCAGCCAAGCATTCTTAATACTTGACAATAAGGTGTTATTTACCTTGGATTATTTTGGAAGATCTAGGCTTCTCAATAACTGATGATTAAAAAAAGGACATTTAGTATATTTTTTTATGAAACAATGGAAATTATTTACCCAGCTTTTCTGTAAGAGTGAGAGACTTTAAAGTATACAAGCCACTGGTACATCCACTGTTAGGAAGTTCAAAAGTCAGGTGTGAGCATTGATTACAGGAGACCTCATGGATAGTTTGTCTTCAGCAAACCAGCCTCCAGTTCCCAGCCCCACATGTAAAGCATCTCACTGCAGCAATGTAACTCTTGGAGATGTAACCCCTTTTCCCTTCAGAAAATCTATCTGCAAAATAGGCATTTCAGCTCCATAACCTGGTGTCTGAATCTAAGGGCAGGAGCACATGGGGAAGTTCAGGGTGAGGTGTGATGAGCACACTGCTATGAGCATCACTTCTCCACTTCTTGCTCAGAAGCACCATGAGTACC
This sequence comes from Pedionomus torquatus, assembly GCA_013398155.1. NCBI lineage: Eukaryota > Metazoa > Chordata > Aves > Charadriiformes > Pedionomidae > Pedionomus > Pedionomus torquatus. Next base: position 66,310 of record VZRU01004562.1, read on the forward strand.
TTTTTTATCCAGTTTAGATTATGTCTGCTTAATCTAAACAATAAAATGTCCTTATTGTGAGAAGACTATTCTTGATAGAAAAAAATGCAACAGCATCAGTCTTAATTATACTGGCACTATGGAGAAAACTCCTATGAAGAGAAGCCCATCAAGAAAATAAAAATCAAAAGAAATAAAGCTGATGATGTATTTTCATTGCCAAAATTAAGACAAGTATTACAAGTTGCTGTGCTTTGGTAGTTAATATCATGCAACTTAATATCATGGTCACCTTTCCACTGCTTATTTCACAGAGTTGTCCTAAAATGGCATTTCACGCTTTTGACGCTCTAACTTTCTCCCTCTCATATGCTCCTCCTTAACATTTGTTCATGTTTTCAGTTACTTCTCTTTGCCTGTTAGCTTTGTGTTAGTACTAGCAGCAGCAGTTCTGCACCGTGGATGCTAAAGCTCGCAATGCAACGCAGGTGCTTGCATCCATCTGTAACATCGATAGTATGAAAAACCCTTTGGAAATGGCAGAGGAAGGATGCTAGCTATGGAAATAGACATTGCACCTCTGCAATCTTCCTTTGGACAAGCTTTGGTGGAGGAAAAGAAGAAGTGAGGTAAAGGATTTAAGAAGAAATTGCCTGGATGCTGTTTCTTTCTGGTTATCATGCAAGAAAAGTGGATAAGGAGCAATTACCACCAAAGAAAGAGAAAACATAGAAAAGAAAAAATAAAATGTGTGTGACAAAAGGTCCTGATTCTGACGGTCAGGATTAACTTTTCCCTATAATCAGGGCAACACTGCTAACTGTGTTGTCAATCCCACTTCAACAAAAATAGAGGATTTCCCAAAAAAAATCCCTTAAAAGCCCTCACATGGAAACAAGAAATCAAAAGAGCTTTCTGGAATGCTTTCTGCAAAGAGCTATCACATTAATTCTTAAATCACAGCTCTTCATTGAGACTCTTCCCTCTGAGAGAAAGGAAGCTGCGACCAAAAAGCTGCACAAAAGACAAACCTCTGGTGAATGGCTGAGCTTTTAATAACTGAGGAGAACAAGGAATGGGGACTCTGAATTAAATCACAAGCAAAATTTTGATGTCTATAGCATGAAACCAAGAATGGATTTAAAAGACAGCAGTCATGAGGCCCGTACAGAAAAACACAAAAGCTTTTAAAATACAAAGTTGAATCAAATCTAAATTTATCAGACAGGTTCAGTATCTGCTATAAACTGGTAATAAAGTGGGAAAGACTATGCACACTATTCTTTCTAGGACAAAACCGCAAATTCTTAAGGAAAGAAAGCAAGGTACAAAACATAATTTGTAAAAGAAAAATAACCTTTTGACCTGCAAAATACAATTGCAGGTCAAGCAGATTTGCACTGCATTCCCACTGACGTGGCCAGGTTGGGACTTGCCCCTTGGTCCTGAAACTAAAAGTCCCTCTCACTCTTCTTGCCCTGGATCCTAGATGTTTTGTTGTTAGACCAAATACTTTTAGCTGAAACAGGAAAACCCAAGGTCTCTATTCTCTTTTCTTTGGGGTGACTTCACTTTTTCAGGGGGGGATTCAGTGGTTGCAGCAATGGTCTTGTTGGCAGACAGAAGAAATACCTCATGTGTATTGTGCCCGACTGCAAGCAAGCAAGCGCGGAATGAGCCATAGGGTAAATGAGAAGAAATAAACTGCAAATGCAAATTCAGCAAAACTCATCATCTAGGCCTGATCAATGGAACTTGGAGAAATCACCGCAATAGGCAGCAAGTGGCCCGCCTGACACGTCAGGTGTATGAACATTTTGTAAACGTGTTCCATGCTGTGTTGTCAAGACATGAAGAGAATTCCCTCACCAGCCGTCCCTGTGCTTCACGGCTTTTTACAAACCTGATCCGTCTGTGGATAACCCCAGAGGAGAAAGATAGCTTATTTAGGAGTTATTCAGTCTTTCTATTTAGTGAGACTTTTCCCCATTTTCCCCCTCAAAATTAAAGTATGATTTAAGTCTCCCTCATGTGTTGTGTTAGTGCCACTACTGGTGGGTATGTGTTCTTGGGCATTTTATTGACTTACACAGCCTTGTCACAGCATTTTTGAGGCTCAGAGAGAAAAAGCAAGTGAGGCTTGTCTACTCACATTTTAAGTTGCTAGGGACTGAGAAACACAAGTTAAAATGGGTGTAGGCAAATCTTAGCCTAAAAAAATCCCCACAGAACCATGTTTCATATGAAGCGGTATGAGTTGAATGGTGCAGGTGGGGTCAGATGTACTGCCATAAAAAAGGGCAGCACCTGCCTCCTGGGAAACTCCTTCTGGAAGACATCAGAAGAGGTCCACAGATAACAGGTTCTTGGGGGAAAAGAGGCACTAAGTACAATCTTGGTGCCCTCATCGCCTACTTCTGCAGGTCTGACATTTCACATAAGATAAACTCCCACCAGAAATGCATTTTGGGCCAAATCCTTCTCCAAGACTCCCATGGCAATAGCACAATAATCTTTCAGACCTGTTCAAAAAGATTTTCTGTTTGCTTTGTTACAGTGTCTTCCAGCACTTTATGCTGATGTAGACGTGCAGTTCTGACAGACAGTCCTGGAGGTACTTAAAAGGTAGTGGGTAGGTGTGGTGTTGAGGGACATGGTTTAGTCAAGATTTTGGCAGTGTTAGGTTAACAGTTGGACTTGATGATCTTAAAGGTCACTTCCAATTTACACAATTCTATGAATCTATGATTCTATATAGTGATTTTCTTGCTCTTTTTTTCCTATCAGCTTTTATATTTGACAAACATCATTCCTTTATGTGCGTGCATTTACTTTTCTTTCTTGTATCCACTCTCACTGCATCAAAGCAATGGGATCTCTAAACCTGTGTTCGGCCTCCTCACCAGAAGCTCACACAGATGCTTTCTTCCCCAGGCAGCCCAGCCAGAAAAGTAGTAAGAGGAGATCCCTGAATATCAGGCAGTGAAGTGCAAACTGGGGAACATCCCTGAAAGATGCTGTGCTGCCTTATGTAAAGGTAAAAAAAATAATAATGTACAGGTAAAAAAAACAATATTAAATATTAAAGGCATCCTCTACAAAAAAGACTGGAGCCTGCCTTTTTTTATTATTATTTTTTAGTTATGGGATTTTTTAAATGAGGGAAAACTGTAACCCACTAAGCTTTGTCTCTGCAGAACAAGAGATGGGAGAGAGGGATGAAGAAGAGAAGTGCAAGTGTGTGGGCTGTGGGGTGAGAATGGGTTGTTCCCTGCCAGGGAAGCAGGGAAGCAGCAGCCATCCTCCACAGGCAGAGGCCACCGTGCCTTTGACGTTGCCTGAAATTAGACAGGGAACATCTCCATTTGAAATGCATCACTCGGGCTCAATTGTTTCATCTTGCAGGGCTTCTCAAGTATGTATTTTCTTTCCATTTACAGCGACTTGAAATCTTGTGACAAAGGCAAGAGAAAAATGTAATGAATGTTCAATGCCACCCGCACTTGAGAGGCACAATTATCCCTCTCTGGGGGAGGTGTGGCCCAAGGCTGCCCCCCCACTCTCTCCCCCTGCCACCGGATCCCCGCTCCTACTCGCCAGGACCCGGGAGCACCCTCAAGAAGTGAACGGTAGCAGCAAAGGGTTAAAAATAAGCTATCAAATCTTCAGTTGTTTACCAACTTCACTTGAATCTCAAGGATCTTCCTGGTGGCCGAGGCACAGGCGGAACAAAAATCCTTGCTTTAGGGGCAGCCTTGAGAGTTGAGGCACGGAGGAGTACGTTGTGAGCCCACCCAGGGACACCTCTCCTGCCTCCTCCACCATCTCCCTCGCCGCCCAAGGAAGGAGCTCACCACTGTTTCCCTGACCCTCGCCCTTTCTGCCCGAGGGAGGGAGCAGCGATTGCCCTTGCCCTTTCCCACCTACCCCTCGGGAAGACAGCCGGCAGCGCTGACGTGGTTTGCAGCACCCCCAAGAAAGGTCTCTGCAAAACCCCGCCAGTGGCAAAACGTCGCATTGTGTCTGAAAGCGAAGGGGAGGGAAGTGTTTGCATCCAGCTTCTCTCCACATTGTTTTACAGAGGACTGTCAGCAGCACCATCTTGTGCTGCTCCACGCCGGCCTCTTTCCCTGACTGACAACAGCGTGCTCACCAACGGTAGAAGGCACAAAATGAAGACCCAAGCTTCTGGCCCCGTGATACAAAGGATGGTGTACTGAAAATGGGGAGCATCCCTCAGGAAACAGCTGCTGCCTTCCTCATATTCTTTCTGTTCAGGTGATGCCGGCAAATAAATCTGCACGCGGTTGCTTTAGCTGCTCTCAACTTTCTGTGCCTGTAACAAAGAGATTAAGGAGGTGATGGAGGAATGTATTGTCTTCAGCCCACCTGGTCTGCACCTGGGAGAGTACGCTGGGTGGAACTGCTGTGCCCAGGGTGGACACAAGTCCTGCACACAACTATTCACCCAGGGGCCTGGTTAGAAATGGGAACAGACACCTAGGTAACTGGCTACCCATCAGCCCAGGGGTAGGTTTCAGCCAAAACACTGTCAAAATTAGCCAGCTACAGAGTCTCCAGCCTTGCCTTCTCTGTAGCTTCATGAGCTCATTCATGCTACAGATACACTCACTTTTCATGAAGGGGCTCCTGGACCCAGCAGGATCCACTTCTATCCCCATGCTCCCAAGGGGGCAGTGACAACAACCCAAGCCCACCCAGGTGGGGGGTCTATCAGTGAGCCGAACCCTGCTACACCACCACCCAGATGGACAGGGTCGCAGGAGGACCAGTGCTGGCACCCGCTCACTCCAAGCCATTCTGCTGCTGCCGATGGAGACACCTCGTCTACCTCCAAGGAAGGTTTCCCCCAGCAGCAATCCCTCCTCCCTGAGACAAGCTGCACCCGTGAGTAATGGCCTGTGGATGCAGCAAGAAAGAGGACCTCAGGCAGGCAGGGCAGTGCCTCTATTGCACTGCTCAGCAGCAATGACAGTGACAAAATTTGGTACTAAATTATTTCCATTGAACACCAGATCCAACGGGGTACCAGTCAAAGCCTGGCAGAAATTATAACTGCAGTATCTCCACCTCTTGACTTTATTATTACTGAGACTTGAAAACTGGAAAGAATGTTTACCCCAGGACTCAAGTTGGTTTGGTTCTGGTATGAGGCCCAGTTCATAAGGAGATGATGTTTACTTACCAGTTGTTTCTTAGTAACTTCTGTTCCCCTTGGCCAGAGAAGAGAGGTTTTGCAATGATACAGTATTTCTACAAGCTTTGCAAAAATTAGTGGCTGGATAACAAAGAGGGACACAAATCAGTGCCACACACAGTGTAGGCTCCCCAGTCAGACATCGTGTAGCTTCAGTTGCCAGTGGGTACACAGATGTTCACTGCTGGCTGGGGGCCACTGTGTCCATCCCAAGACGCCAGGAGACCACGACTGACCTGACATGGAGGGTCCTGGGCCAGAGCCAGGCGCTGGGGAACACAAGGAGGAGCACTGGTAACATGATGTGGTGATGCTACAAGAGAGGTGCGAGGGAGTTGTCACTGTAGTGGAGGTGGCAGAGGGATTTGAGATACCTATAACAAATATAACTTTGCTAGTGGTAAATTCCTTTCTAGGGCTTATGGCCATGGATAGAAGCTGGAAATATAAGCTCAGAGCACCTTACAACTGCAAATAATTTAAAGGAAATAAGCCCCTTAAAAATGCTCTTTTAAAAATCTCAACATTCTTAAGCCAACTTCATTTTTTTGGGCCCACAAATTGTAATTTCTGAGTACTTTACACCAAGCCAGCCTTTTAAAGGAATGTCAGTGCATGTGACACCTTTTGGGTACCTCCCTTAAATGCCAGCTGCTCACTGGAAGTGCCTCTTCCTCCTTCAGCCCAGCCTGGGGTGGCTGGCTTGTACACAAACATCTGAGGATATCTAAAGCTGGGCAATATCCCTCCTCTCAGAGCTTTCTAAAGCCCTTCAGGTATTAGCATCTGTTTGGACACAGCCAAATACCCAGCCTGCTGGCCACGTTGCAGCAATCACTTGTTGGTTTATCTTTGTCCTGTGCTGGAAGGCATTCCCAAGGGATGATGACCCTGAAAGTTCAGAGGAGCAAATGACAACTTGCAGGACTGTCATTTCTGGATATTCTAGAGGCATAGGATTCCAACGGTGAAATCTGTGGGGTACTACAGCCATCCATAACTTCATCGTTGGATGTCAAGACAGCTTCCATCACTTTCTGAACGCTTCAGTAAAATGAGAATGCAAAGCCAGAGCCACCAGCTCCTCCTATCGATTTATTGACATTGCTTGTTTGCTTTCTCTTTCCCCAAACTCTTAAATCTGAGGCAAGTGACAGCAAAAAACAGAAGAGCTCATATGACATTTTCCCATTCGCTTCTACCTGAGAACTGTTTAGAATAAATGTTGCCACAGTCATCAGAAAACACAAATACAAACAAATGTATAGACAGATACATATATTTGGCAAAATAGTAATACAGCAGGCACACTAGCCTAAGGAAAAGAATATCCTGCTGTGGGGTTTTTTTTGTGGGGTTTTTTTTTTTTTTTTGGGGGGGGTGGGGTTTGAGCATATCCCTAAACCCTCACTGTTTACAAAGAATATTTTACATCTGTCCTTTGTCTGACTTTACTACTTTAGTCTTCGAGCACTCCAGCGAGAGCACACCAAAGGGGGAACATGCCAGCGTGGGACCCTGGCTTACTCGAAGACCTCTGCCTTGCTCTTTTTGTAGCTCGTAAGTCAAGAAAGGCTTGCCTCTGATCAAGCTGGAATACATTTCATACACCGCGTACGTTGATCTACCATTCCCACCAGGCACAATTTTCATAGCACTGCCATAAGCTATTGAGGGTCTTTCTACCCTCCTGTAATCATTCCTGACACTTTTTTTTCAACAAGATAAAGACTATGAAGATAGCTAAGAGTGGGTGGTATTCCTGTTTTTACACTGAACAGAGGAAGAAGAGAGTTTGTTTATTCTAGCTTTCTAGTCTCAGGTGGCACCAGTTGTTTTATTGTATTGTGTTTTTCTGACAAGTTATTTTGAATAAACAGAGCTGCTGTTGCTGCTGTTTAGGGTGGCGCTTGCTACGTTCTCAACTTACAGCCTCCTTAGGCTCCTTTGATGTCCCTCAAGGCTGTTTCTCAGTTCCCTCTTCCTTTTGAGGTACCTCTGGGTCCTTGTTTCATTATGTTGAGTCACGCATAAGACAGACTGATGCGCTTGTGGTGCAATGATGAGGCTGGTACTGAGCCTGCACTGTCTGTAGTAGTTTATTATTGCTGCCAGTGAAAAAGAAATCTAAACCTGGCAGCTCAGCCTGCTGTGAATCAATATTTTACAGGTAGTGTACTTTGAAGAGATGACACAAAGACAGACTTGAAGGAGGAGAGATGGGGGGGAGGGGAAGAAAGCAAGGGGAAGAAGAATTTACCTTGACATCTCTTGACATACTTTTCCACCAAAAGTGAGGGAAAACAATCACCAGGCACTGATGCTGAGGTTCTCTCACAAAACAGGACTCTACAGCCTTTACAGGAACTGTTATCTCCTGCTTGCTTTCCCTGCTACTGCTGTACCACAAACAGAGTAAAAGCCAGTAGAGATACAGCTCAGCACAGACAGAAATTGCACTTTGGGATAAATACGGAGTTGGAGGACAGAGTGGTACCCCCTCAGTGAGCTCCTCAGAGACACAGCCTTTGAGCCGCAAGGACTAAGGACAGATGAGACCACTCCAATGCCCCAGCCTGTGCCTTTTCTTACTGGTGTCTTAAGGCTCTTGGCAAAGTCGTATTTATTTATTTTTCTTCTTTTTAGGCTGACCTGATTCAACAATTTCTAATTCTTTGTCACTGTAGAATGGAGGAGCTTTCTAAGGTACCGTATGGTAATAAAGCCTTTCATTACTTTGTGCTGGCCACCCATTTACTTCCCAGTGAAAATCAAGATATCAGTTACCATCTGCTAAGGTCTGAATGGCCCGACTCCAGATTATCTGAGAAATGATCTCTCCCAACCCACCTCATTTTTTACATCTGCTTCTAAGTAGGACACTTTGCCTGTTTAACTCAAAGGTAAAGCTGGCAGGAGCCAGAGTCAGGCAGCCCCTCAAACTCTGCAATTCCTTGCCCCCGGAAAGAAGTTTGAATCTTTTTTAAAAGTATAACATAATGGTTTCTCTTGTTTGCCCGACGTTGTTATAACATGTATAAGGCTCAAATATCCTGGTGGTTGGCACCTGGCACCTGGAATTCGGGGCTCCACCCTGCAGGGTTTGCTCTGCCACTGCCGGAGGGCTGCAAAATCCTGGGGGCACCCCAGAACAGGGGCCTTATCGAAAACACATGAGGTGCAATATCACGGTGAAAGATATATCTCATAAACGCCATTGTGTCAGTCTTGTGTTGAAATGAATATAGTGGTTAAAATGACAAAATAGTTTGTAGGATTTGTATCAACCTGTGAATAGAAGGGGAAGCAAAGAGTCTTCACCTCGATATTCATTAGCACAGGGCCAATAAATTATGAAATTTTGACTAGCACACCAACACTTACTATGTTTTATGTTGAAATCTGAATAAAGTAAAGCATTCTAGACGAAACTAGAATCATATTTCTCTACCTGTACAGAATGATGCCCCAAATGAGAAACATAGCTGAAAGATTTAGTGCAGCAAGAGATCCTCGGGGACAGAGAAATAACTTTGTAAAGATTAAGAAGTTTGCCCACGGTTTTACCAAAAAAAGGACTAAATCTTAAGATCACATTTTTCCACAGTAGTTTAGAAATTCTGCATTTGTATTTTGAGACAACATGTATCAAAATTAAAACAATAATGGTCAATTAATTGATTTTTTACTGATTTTTAAAGTTGATTATTACCATTATCAAGAGAAGTCAGTAGGACTGAGCCAGACCAAATGGATGTCCAAAGGAGGAGGAGGAGGTCAGGGTCTTGGAGGTACTATGACATCTTTCTGGACATGAAGACTGACTTGTAGTTTGCAAGAGATTTCAATAGTGGACGGCTGCTTGTGTCCATCTTATTCACAACCCAGCTGACAAGTACTTGCATTTCAGGGAATCCATCAGGCAGAGATGTCAGATCTCTAGTTCTAACACCCTCATCATAAAAATGTGTATAACATAATGCCTAATGGTTCAAAGACACACTGTGATGATAATTATTAGCAATAGCACATGAACTCTACAAAGTAATTTTGGTCAGGTATAAAAGGATTATTTGATTTGATCATAGAGAGCTACAAACCAAATTACTTCTGATACAAGAGATGTTATTAGTGATCTCCATGGCCTCCCTTCCTCATTTAAAAATTATTTTGCAAATTTGAATAATGGAAAGTGAAACAATATAGAATTCCACCCCCACTTTCCCAAACTGTATAGATGAAAAGACCCTTAATCCACATGTGTGTACCTAGAATAATGACTGATCCAGGCTTACTTTTAAGTCTGCGCTCCCTGATGAGGTTGGTAATGAGCTGACATGAATTAAAGTAAATAAAACTCATGAGACCTATAACCTGGAACCTCTGTGTCTTGGAATTGAGGTCTTGATAATTGCTTAACTTATAACACTGTATCATTTTAAATGCTGAATTCCAAACAATTTGAGAGAATGCTGTGCTGTACTCATGACTTAATAGGTATGCGATCTTACAGACATGCAAAAATGGATGCATCACTGCTGTCAGATAGTTTGACTCAGTTCTTTGAACGATGCAAACAGGCTTTCTGTATGAAATGCACAACTGGCATTACAGAACCTTCAGGTCAGCTCTTGCAGTAAACCCTACACCTTCAGACAGACACATCACCCCACTTCCACCAAGCACCCAGTGAGGGAAGGACCCGTGTCCAAGGCACAGAGGCTCCCTGCTTCCATCCCAGCCCCTCCAGCCCTCCCCTGCCCTGCAACGTGTCTGGGGAGAGGACACTGAGCAGGGCTTTGGCCGCAGACATTTGATGCTGGAAAACAAACTGAGTTCACCAGTATGTCAGTGACCCACAAGAGGAGGAGAGGCAGCTTCCTTTTCAGTCCTTCAAGGTTGTCATTAATAACGGATGGAATAAATCCAGGGCTGACGTGGTGCCACTCACTAGCAGATCCCAGGATGCCATACAGCAGCGCTGGCCACAGCCTGCAGACAGAGAGCCCCGTTTGACATCTGATGTGACCAGGCTGGCTCAGGGAGATGGTGGCAGGGCTGAGGAGAGTGTTTTTCCTCCTCAGCATGGTCCAATATTTGGTGCAATGACCTCTCTTCATCCCCACAGCCAATGGAATAGAAGTTTGAATGGAAATAGGGGTATTTAAAGGACTGTAGGGAAACAGAGAAGTGAAAAACAGACACTCAAATAAATTCTATATCTGTAGACATAATTCTTAGTCTACACAAAGACTTTACACTGGCAGACCTTATACCAAGTGGATGAACTTTTACTCTTGCTCGTGAACTTTTACCCTTGCCCGTCCTTGTCCACTGGCCACAAAGAGTGCACATTCCTTCATGCTTAAACTTTTCAGAGCTGGGACTCTGAAATAAAGTTGCTCATCCTGTTTAACACACAAACCATCACCCACCTTATTTTTTCATCCTTTGGTATCACGAGAACATCTCATGCATCAGCATCCTACATCTTTCCCTCTGCCTTCAGTGATGTCCCTTTTAGTAGGCTTCCAATTCACATCTCAGCAAACCTGGTGACCTTTTGGCTACAAGTAAGACACAGCAGCTTTTTTCTCCCCCCACAACCCCTTGGATTTTGGAACTGAAACCCACCACTCACAGGTGCTCTTAACTAACCATTAATTAGTTGGGTTTCCATTATAGTTATTTGTTTACCTAGTGTGAAAACCTAGTATCTCAGTAGAATTACCTGGAGTACATTGGATACGTAATATGTGCTGTTCATCAATTATTGAGGAGAAAGTCTTTCCCTTTAGCCTGTCCTACTGAAACAACTGCTTTTAGATGTTACCTTTGAAACTTTGGTAGTTTTATGACTAAATCTCAATTGTGGGAGTCACATGTTATATATCAAACTATGAAGAATTCATGAGAATCAATTTACAAGGCAGTAAGAGGGATCTGTTCCTCAATTAAAGTTTCTACTTTTTCTTGACATTCTGCTATTTTTTCCTTATGTCTCTATTACTGTAATCCAACTCCATTTTTGGGGAGTGCAATTCTAATTTTGAGTGCAATATTTTAGGCTGGAAGAGCTGGAACCCTACTCTATTGTTTTTATGTCAGCACAGAAAAAAATCCAGAAATCCTTTTGGTTCTGTGTTCATCTGTATTACACACTCCCTGCTTCAGTTATCTTTACTGCTGCTTTCCTACATGAGGAGAGGTGGACATCAGGGCTCCCACAGAGTCCTCCCATCCCTCCAGCCCTGCCAGTGCCAGCAGGACAGGCTGTGGGCAGAGCACGCCCTGCATCCCCCGAGACCAGCCCTTCACCAGGCTGCAGCTTCCAACAGGACAGGGCAATAATCCTATATTTTAAGATACTTACAGGCAAGAGTCATGATTTCCAAAGTAACCTCACTGGAAAACCTTCAGTTAAGAATAATAGTCAGGATGAGGTTCCAGACCTATAATAACAACCTAATTTTAATGTTATATACACAGTATTCCCTCACTAAAACTACTGACACTTTTGGTGCAAAGAGAAAAACAGATGTGCCAGAAAGCTCTAAAACTGTGCTCTCCCTCATCTCACATGTCCACGTGAAACAAGTGAAAAAGTCTTGCTCCCTTGGGCTGGTTTGCTGGAAGAGGTTTTTGGCTCTTGCTCTGTGTAATCCTTGTAGATATTAAGAAAAGGTTTGGTTACATATGATTTCCTCTTTAAAATCAAAGGGAATTTGCTGGGAAAAGAAAACTTGCATCTTTATGAATAACATTGTTATGTTATGTGATTTAGCTTTCACACTGGGAAAAACAACTATTTAAAAACAAGAGCTGGAATAATTGCATTTCACATGGGTAACATATTACACTGAGCTCTGAAGCTCACATCACTGTTATACTTAACTCTACCCTTCACGGTAGTTGTAAACACATCAACATATCTGTTCAGCTGTAAGATGGTAAATAGGAGGAGTGCTTTGGATTTCAAGAGGAACCAACTTATATATAGCTAGGACAGTTTTATGACTCTTTCCCTCTCTCCAAGAGAAGGTACATAGACCGTTCTCATTCCTACGCCTCTATTCTCTAAAAGTGAACAGACAGTTCTTTTTGATTGACTGACGACTGCTCACCAGGTTGGCACCTTTTGTGTAGCAAAATAGGAGCCACATCTGCAACGCCGCTGTCAAATTCAGCAAAGGCAGCCCTTAGAATGACACTTTTCCTGATTTAAAGCCAGCAACTGGTTACAAGGCTTACAAATATTCAAAAAGACTAATTTTACCCAATTTCTGCTTCCAAACCCAACAAACTCAGCAAAAAGCCGTCTCCAAGCACCCTGCCAATGCATCTGAACAAGTGTCCCGGCTTCAGCAAGGCACCGTGATATAGCAGTAGCACAGCCAGTATGGTCCAAGCACCAGCTACTTGCAGCCCCTCTGAAATCATGTTTCAATCAGACAAAAATTGAACGTCTGACACATACATACCCAAAACAAAACCCTACTCTTCCCCCCTGTCAGATATCTGCCCTGGATTTTACTTCAGGAGCAGAACTGGGTGCATGGATGGGTGTTACTCATTCCTTATACAGTATTTATAGCATTTATAGTAGCCAGGGTAGTAGACAGCCAATGAATTAACATAACAGCTTGTGAAGCTGCTGTGAAATATGATTTTATACACAGAAATCTGAGATCAAAGATACAACATCAAGCCCTATGAGGCTGCTGGTTGGAAACCCAATTGATAAAGGGCATAAGAAACAGCTAGCAATACTGCATTTAAAGAGAAACTCAGCCTCCAAGTGAGCCAAGCAGGTATAAACACCCTTGCTGAGAACTGCAGATCTAATCTAATCTGTCTACCCATTTATAGGATGCTACATTCGCAGCATTTAAGCACCTTACAAAGATAATCACAGCCATAAAATAGGCACATGCATGTGGTCTGCTAATCCACACAGTCCCCGTTTCCTTTCATTCCAGTGCCAGAATACCTGCAATAATATACGTATGCCGTCAGGACACAAGGCTATATGCAGGCATTTCGGAGCAGAGGCCGTTTTCCTGCTATGATGAAAGTAGAGAAATATCAACATTAATTTTATATTTATGTGTGCTTCTGCTCTGCCGTTTGTTATCTGGTTTCAAAGTGTTGGCTGCTATCGGAGTTCGACACACACCACGGGTGTGTGAGCACGTGAGGACATTAGAGTGCTCAGGGGCCAATATTCACCCATAAACCCCACTATTAAGGCTTAGAAGTTTGGCACTGATCAAACTGGGCAGAAGCACCCCCATTTGTGTCCCTTCAGTCAGGCAACCTCAGAAAAATGATCAGGCAAGGAGAGACATGGTGTTAGGAAAAGTAATCCCAGCTCCCAGAAATTACCTACCATTGCAAAGGGGAATGGCAAACTGCAAGCAAGTCATGGGCAATACAGGTTCTTTTTACACTGACTGCTCCGTATGCCTGCTGCATATAAAATAAATAATGCTGTGGTGGGACGGTGTTGATTTGAACCACTGCAGCCCATTCTGAGCCCTCTGCTGCAGGGGTTGGGACACAATAGGGCTCACAAAGCAGCAGGTTTGCAAGCAGGAGTGGGAACCAGTGGGTGAGAGGGAGCCTTGCTGGGGCTCCCGGCTCTGCAAGGAAAGGATGCAGGCAGCCGCAGAGAGCCGGAGCAAAGCACCCATGAGAGGGGGATGGAGGGTCAGAGCACAGCTTGCTCTCCCACTCTGATCCCCTTCTTATCACCCATTCGTTTCCCACATCTCATTGCCTTAGCTTCGGAGCAAGGCGATGCATTTTCTTCCCTACCATCGCAACTCTTTATTTATCTGTGCTAGAAAGATGTAGAGCTGTAACATCGAGTGATGCAAAGGCAAAGAAAACACACACTGTCTCCAAAACAGAGTATTCTGAGCTGGAAGTCACACATCCCTAGAGAAGAAGAAGCCGCCAATCCTTTCAAAAGAATATTGAAGGAAAGCAATTGGCCAGTGCTCAGCCAGCTATCCCACTTCTCCTGCCACAGATGACATGTAGGCTACCAGGAGTCAAATTATTTTCCTATTCAAGCCGATGATGATAACAGCACAGACCGCAGTGTGCTCACCCTGCCCACAGAAACCCACTCAAGGAGCCAAATAAGACCTTTCTTCCCAATTTAGAAGCCAAAAATCAGTGTTTAGGAAAGGCCTGGCCAAAAAGAATTGCTTGGCAGCGCTGGGTGACCCCAACCCCAGGGTGGCTTGCTCCCTTCTCTGTGCTCAGGCCCCTGGGATTTATTTTGCCTGTGGTCCCCTGAAGTGCTACCTGCTCCGCAGCACATCCCTTTCTCCTTGGATGCCTCCCACTTCCAATCTCAGCGAAACCAGCAACACCAGCCTGTAGTAAAACAGTTTAAAAAGAACGGTTAAATCACTCGTACAAAAGCGAGTACACAAGATACAGGTAAGATACATGGATATGGTACCCCAGATATCAGTTTTCCATAGCACTGTTTGTTCCTCATTAGTAAACATTTTCTTTAAATTATCTTGGATACTCATTAAATATTATCAGCTACTTAGAACCAAAGGATAATTATGAGTTTAATGAAGCGTGTACCAGCTTGCTGAAGTCTAACGTTTGTTTCTCTGCTGGGACTCCATTTTACTTTGCACTTATCCTTCAGCAAAGCTACTCTACAAAGTCACTTTGGCAATAAGAAGTATTTAATTAGATTAATGAATTTTTATCACCTCTCCTAGGGATTAGGCTTGTTAAATCCTGGCGACTAAAGAACAACAGATTTTTTATTACTAAATGTTTAGGGATGCATTGGTTGTGTTGCCGTGGCAGTCCTCATAAGTCAGGCTGCTTTGGGCAGTTCTACCTTGTATATCCCTCTGTAGGCAAGGGATATTTGGCAGGGACAACCTGTGCCTTCAGTTAAATCACAGAAATCAAAATGCAAATGAGGATATGCAGACTCCAGACAGGGTTTCCAGCAGCTGACTTTATTTCAAAGTTTTCTAACTAGCTCTGTGGGAGGATTAATGAAACCACTCATCACCGGGTCCTCTCAAAAAAAAAAAAAAAATACAGGGGGGAGGGCTGGCAATCTGTATTTAGCTTTGCTCACCAGCTGAAGAGCACAGCTACTGCCTGAGCTAGGGAAACTCTTGGAGTATTTGCTTTTCAGTGGATTTTTGTCACAGTCCAGGAAACTCATTTTTGGTGCTGTGCTGAGGTGCAGAAGGAGCACAGCCCCTCTGTCCCAAGGAGTTTCCCAATGAAAGAATTAATTCATTGTGTCACTCTGTCACATCATGCGAAGAACATTTCTTAGGAGACATCGCTCAGTGATGAGCCAGTCGGCTCCTGAGACACAACCTGGAAAACCATTTTGGGACTCCCTCACTAAGGCAATCAATGTGTTTAATATCCCAATTATACCCACAACAGTGGCACTTTTGAAGTACCATTGCACTTGTATAGAAACAAACTGATGTAACCTCATAGTGTAAATAACCAAGCTGTTAGGCTTGGATAGCTGAGTCCCCCTGAAGATAGATGAATATTTGGAGTTAGTTATGAGCTTTTGAAGTGGATATCACTAGTCATAAACACACTGTGGGGATGAGTCGTGTGATTTGTGTCACTCGAGCCTCGTACCAGCTGCACACAAGTGACTGCTATCGCCGTTGTTCAAGTGTGGCATCCAAGGAGATGATTTGCAAAAATTTTGCACATTTTCAATAGTGGCAAGCAAATAAGGTAAACCATACAGCTAACATAATTCCTATTCCTACATCATCTGGATGTTTTAAAATCTCCACCCTAATGACCTGCCAAACTTGAAGGACAGACGTCATATTGGTGTTGGGACCAGAATGGCAGAGGTCCTGCTCGTCACAGCATAGATCAGTCTATAGCTATCATTGCTCTGGATCTCCCATTAAACATGAAACATTAATATCATGTTTCTTCAGTCTGCACAGCCCAAAAAGCTGAAAGAAGCATCAAGTTTCCCCTCCTAGGCTGGGCTCTGCAGAGGCTGATGGCACCTTCTCTGCCACCAGCAGCCAACCTCGCCTTCCGGACAAGTGGCTTTGGAGAGTTTGCAGGAAGGAGGGAAAATTGTGGCAGCAACATCGATTTTGAAAGGTTGTAGTAAAGTGATGGGGAAAGGAGAACATGACCATTGATACAAACAGATGACTTTTAAAAAGTCATGATTGCACATTGCACAGGTCTGATGCAACGTAGACAGCCAAGTCTATGAGGCTGCACGGGATTTCCTGCACGCACACACGTGACATCGCAGCCTCCCAGCTGACGGCGCCAGAATGACATGGGGTCAGCCAGTGCTCTGCACATGTGGGACAGGCTCACGCAATTTCCCGGGTGTCTGGATGCGACCAAGCAGCTGTCAGCCCTCCCAGCCCCGGAACGGCTGCATCCAGCCTCACCCGCTAATGTATGCACACTTCTGCGCCCATCTGTCTCCAATAATCTGTCCCCCAGGACCAGGAGAAAGAAGGAATAATTAAGCTGTTCCATTAAGGAAAGAGGACGTTTTTGACCAGGGAAAGTAACTTAGCCATTTAGCTCGTCTCATGGACCGAGTAACACGTGCACTCACTGACCACTGATGCCACAAGTATGTAGTGATTTGAACTTGTTAAAGAGGATAACTCTCTGCTCTGGGAGCGCTAGAAGAGGAACACAGGGTTAGAGGGGAGCACTGAAGTTTATCTGTATTCTGCAGAGCGCCTCTGAGTAATAAAGTCACCTTCCTCAGAAACCTTTGCCCAAGAGTGAACTCGATTTCTCGCAGCGTGTTAAAAAGAGTCCTGTAAGACACCTGCATGAATAATGCCGGGTAGGACGTGCTCACTGAACCCCCCTGGATGCTGGATTCGAAGGGGAAAGAAAAGACGGTGAGGAGCGGGAAGAATGGGAGGAAGGAGAAAGGAAGGTTGAGAAAAGCAGATATCAGTGAAAAACTGAAGCTCTAAACAAAACTTACCGATGATATACCAAGAGGTCAAGGAAATAGACAAAACTAGGATACAAGACTTCATGGCAGTATCTCATATATTTATTATTGAAAATACAATAGGACGTTTTCTCTTTAAAAATATCTATCTTGAAATATATTGGGAGAAGCTTCCAATTACCAGCACATTAAACTTCAAACTGTGTGGTGTCACAGCAAACACAGAGGGAGGAGGACACAGAGGGGAAATAAGTGATTAGGGCTCCATCCACCTCCCAGCTGTGGCAGGATGTGTTTTTACAACACAACAACTGTTTAAATCATTTGATCTTCCTATTGTCTGATATTAGAACAAATTAAACATGCAATCTGCTTTCATGAAGCCTCCCCATTCAAACCCTGCAAATTTCCTTTTTTCTTTTTTTTTTCTTTCATTCACTTTTTAAGTTAATTAGAGCTCAGTTTACAAATCCCACTGAAGGGATCCATGGGTGATCCTGGGTGAAAACCTATGAACTCATGGGGAAAAGGTTTTTTTACAGCTCGCTGTGCTCAGGAGGCTGAGGATGCAGAGCAGCCCGTGGTTCTGGGGTTTTGGTGTGATCCAACCCTTCAGCTGGGCTCTCAGGTGAGGGAAAACATGCATTTGGTGCCCATGGGACTGCCTTCACTGCCCGAGGAGGGGATGAGCCCCGTGGAGGTGACTGAAACAGGGCAAGGATATGGGAAGGGGCAGGGGGGTGAAAATTGCACAAGTAGCTAAGAGTGAAGAGGGGAAAAAAGGGGCATCCTGGCCAGTAGCTACCGCTGAGGCTCTGGCAGCCACCAAAAAGCACTCAAACGCCCAGGCATGACTTGCAGGCATGCTAGCACAGACCTTGAACACAAAATGCAGTTTGCAAAATTGAAGCAGATTGAAAGTCAGCACATTTTGCTAGGGAAGGTCTGACATACTGAAGCAGCAGTGAGGGACGTAGCTCACCTCGGGGTAATGGAGGGGGGAATGTACGGCATCAAGAGCATCCGACAGGCACAAAGTTGTGTTTTACAGGTGGAGAAGCCATGCCAACCAGGAGGTAGTCTTGAATTCCCAGTGCAACACTGGCAAGCAAAGGCTGGTTTCTGGGACACATTGGTTTTTCTTGGAATTGGGTGGGGGAGGTCAGGGATCTGCACTGAGGGCAAGCACACGGTGCAACTATTAGGTGGCCTGACTTCCATCCCAGGGTCTCCTGACCCACATGGTCCCCACCCCCTTGCAGGTGGGATCAGAACATTCTGCTATAGGTGCCAGGAGATGAACAGGGCAGAGGTAAAATAGTTCAGAGAAAGCCCACTGTGTTACTAACGTATATATACGTTATACATACATATATATGGGAGATAGATTGTTTGATGTATTTACCTTCCTCTAAAAATTCATTGTAGCTTATAAACATTTCCATTTATTTGTGAAATATGATACTCGGAGCAAGGACCATCATTTTATTCAAACTTTGTAAAGTGATTAACATAAAGGGGTCTGCAGGTCCTTGTTGCAGATCCATGCTGCAGCTTAGATATTGCAGTTGAAATAACAATAATTAACACTTGAAAACTTACATTCCTATTAGTGAAGGTGCTTCAATTAGGTGGCTTTTGTTTACATTTAATTCAAGACCAGTTTGGCACAGAATTCAGAGTTTTCAGCAATATTCTCTGTTCCTATCAGCACAGATGTCACAATTTTCAGGCTAAGGGAAGTTCCTCAGATTTACAGGGGACCTAATAATTGTATCTAATTGCAACTTCAACTGTGCTGCTGTGATTACACAAGGCTATTTAGTTCTTCCTAGCAGACTGCAGTTTGCAGAATAATTACTTGACAACAATTAAACGGAATTTACTAAGCGATCCTCGAGAATACTACGTGGCAGTTCTACTGGGCACATATGCCAACTAAAACTGTGTAACTGGGGTGTGAGGCAGCTGACTAGATCACGTAATGATTTTACCTTGTCCCTTAAGGCGGGATCCACTCTCTGTGTTGTGCTGCATAATGTGCTTCACTCCAAAGCGTGGCAGGAGGCAGAAGAGTCTGCGCTGTTGCAGACATTACAACTTTCGGGAAAGCCTTTGACAAATATGTGCAGCTTAATTCAATATTGCCAGCCTCTGGATCGGCACTGAAACAGTTCCTGCCTTATAAATCTCTCTGTTTATCTGCAAGTGCAGAGATAGAGAGGCATGATGGATATGTCTTAATACTATCTTTGTTGTTGCATATAGGTTTTAATTTAATTTTACGTTATATGGCGTTTACTTTATCTGTTCCGATTAAACTAATTCTTCAAGGGACACAAGGAAGGTGACTGAAGGTGATCCAGGCAGTCCCCCGGGGTCTAGATCTGCATAGGCAGCCCACTCTAGCCAGCTGCAACTGAAGCCACCAGAGAATATGATTAGAGGGAGAGCGGAGTCTTCGATGCTCAGCGTTGGGAGGGATTTAAAAACTAAGAGAAAGTGAAGGTAAAACTATAATCTAATTTTGAAAAACGAGGATTAAAGGTTCCATTACTCATGCTGTTTCCACTGTACATATGGAGGTAACAATATGTGATTTCGCTGGATAAAAGCATAGGCCCCGTGCAAAGCTAGCGTGGTGCAAGGAAATCCCCACTGTGTCTGTAATGAGGGAAGGTTAGGATCATGCAGATGTGTGACTGTAAGCCGGTTTAGTATTCGAGCTGGCATAATAGCAAGAGATTGTTCCTTGACTTACTGGCAAGTCTGGATGCTCACCACCATGTTGCGACAACGACAACAAAACCACCAGGAGAGCAGCGTGGCTCCGTGCCACATCTCCCCGCTTATCGCCTCCTAATGCACAAATTGGGCATCAGCAGGGGGGCTCTCCACCTGGGAGGCTCTGGGCTTTCTTTCCCATGAGGCTGCTTTAATTTCATATATTTGGTAAGCATCTATTTTTACAGGGCTAGGACAACGTCTAGAAGCCTGGAGGAAAACAGTGCCGCTGATAATTTCTAAGTAGTTGGAGAGGTCTGCCACAGCACTCCAGAGGCATCCCAGGGGCAAGGCTGCCCATCCTGGTGGGCTTATAGTTTAAACTGGAGAATGACACTGCCGGGGACACTGGTGTGGGGAGGTGAGGAAGAAGCAGGACTTCCCTGCTGAACAAGTGAAGCAACCACTTCACACATGGACAGCTTGTTTGGTCAGTGTCCACGTAGGCTACTGCAAAAGGAGTAGGTGAAGGTAGCAGCAGTGAGCTAATCCCAGTGAAGGACGCTTTGAAAAAGTGAGATGAAAAGCTGCTCAGGGTTCCCTGAGGCACAGAAGCAGCACTTCTGCACCATGGAGGAGAGGCGGACATTATCTTTGGCTAGAGTAAGCAGAGCCATAAAGAGCTGTGAGAGAAATTCCAGATGGAGCACAGGCTGTGAGAGGGACAGAAGAGAAGGAAGCCAGCAAGAAAAAGGAGCATAGTGGGTGATCCTGCAGGGGAAAGAGAAAACAAAAACGACGGATGGAGTGATGTGGAAGACGAGCATCTTTGCTGTGAGCCCACGTGTGCTGAGGAGAGACGGGCAGATCCTGACTCTGAGCCCTGTGGAAGGTGAGGATCTACGGGGAGCTGCGGGGAGCCTGGGGGCACATGCAAAGGCAGAGCAAAAGGAAAGGAAATTGTATATCGTTCTAATCTGCACCATATTGCTTGTTGTCTGGGAGTATATATGTCACCTGGGGACACACCTGGGGAGGTTATTGAAATTAATTGTATCTTTACGTTTTGCTCTCTTTCCCTCTCACCCCCCACAGATGCACACACACAAATTTCTATAGGTATAAATGTAACGCTGACGTTTCATTATGGTTAGCAGCATCGCTTGTCTCAAACCACCACATTGCAACACGAACATTTTTCCATTCCATACCTGCCTTGATTCCCTGGGCAGACAAAGAAGTTGTAATTTCCCAGAAGAAAAAGCTGTGTTCTCCAGGAGGCTTTCTAAGTTTGTCTGTGTACTGAATCACCAAGAATTTCCTGAGATATTTTCTGTCTGACTGACTGAAGTTTGGAATTTAAGTCTCTCCATCATTCCTTTACTGCCACTGAGATTTTTCTCACCTCTATATCTTGGTGTCTTCATCTTGTCTGGGAGATAACCAAGCAGGGACACGGTCACTAATGCTGACCAGGCAGACAGGAAAGAGCTGATGGGCAGAGAACCAAGGAGATGTGTCAAAAGAACCAGTGTCCAACACGTATGTGGGTCCCAGGTGTTGGGATGAAATGAGACCACAGTAGTGTTTTTATTGATCTATAAAAACAAGTCATTGTGCCAAAAAAAAAAAAAAAAAAAAAAAAAACAAAAAAAGCAAA
>VZRU01004562.1:101234-140622 GCA_013398155.1 Pedionomus torquatus
AAAAAAAAAAAAAAATACATATGTATGTACACATATATATGTATGTATACATCTCCCTCCTCCTTATTTTTTGAATTTACATTTTAGACCAAACACGGCTCGTCGCTGAAACCCCATAAATCGCCTTAGCTCTGTGCTCTTGGAGCACATGTTGTTTGGTTTACGGGCTGACTGCACACACATCCCTCTGCACGGGGCGAAGTCGCGGGGTTCAGCTCCTTTGGAGCACACACACCTCCCAGTCAGCACGCCAGCATCACTCCTGCCTCCATCCCTCCTCTGGCGAGCAGGGAGCCAGGGAAGGCTGCCGGGTTTTGTTCTTTCGCTCAGTATGGCAGATCCCACTCAGTCGAAACCACAGGTCCATGATTTTTTGGGTGGCTTGTGGAGGCACTGGAGCGCGTGGCTTTGGCTGAGTTTTGCTCTTGGGTGCAGGTGGCAAGTGTAGGGATCACAGGGGGCAGCTAGAAGTGTCGACCAAAAAAAATGTTGCTTAAAAGGTGCCTCAGTCCACCCTCAGGAGCTGGTGTGCTGCAAAAGGGATAGGGATGCTCAGAAAAATGCAGCAAAATAACATGGTAAAGGAAAAAAGGAAACATTTGCACCAGTGAAATAATCATTAAACTACATATCTGGGCAATGCTAAATTTAAGTAATAACGTGGTGCTGACCCAGGACAGGACAAAGCACTATGCTTACAAGCCAGGACCTCTTCGGTCTATGGGGCCTCCTGGAGCTGGGATGGAACCCTGTGGCACATGGGCGCACACCAGACCCCTGGCAGAACCTTTAGCCTCACAGGCTGCTCCAGCCCCACCAGCACAGCTGGGATAACAGGAGGGTCCTGCCGCCGTCCCCAAGCTGGCTGCGAGGAGGAATACATAGCAACTGGGATGTGCCTGGCTAAGGTGGTTGCTGTGGCCACAAGGACAGGAGCTTCTCTGAACCTAATTCCTGCCACGAGATGCTTTGGCTCAGGTGGTGTAGCCTACAGATGGGGGGATCCTGCGTCGTGTCCAGGGGAACATGCTCTGTAATATCTCTGGTTTGATTTTCATGAAATCTCAGACTGTCTCTCCACAGAGAGGTGTCTCATTCCTCCTGCAGCTAATGTCCAGTTGAAATTCAGATTACTCCTGTCCCACCAGTGAGGAGAGCCCAGGAAGCGTAACCTGCCTCCCTGGGGATACACACTGGCAGATGAAACCAAACCAGTCCCTGCAAGGCACTCTTGCACCACAGACACCAAACTAAGCAAGCATGTATCTACCCATGGAAAAAGAAAAAAAAAATCCTGTCTCCTTGGCATTACAGGGAGGCCAGAAGAAATGGTTTAGACAGTGATGAGGATGCTCTGGCGAACATCAAGAGTCCCTTGAAGCTAGATGCTGTGGTTTCAAAACCTTAAAGCCACAATGTGCATCTCTAAGAGAAATGTTTCCAAAGCAATCTGAGAAAAAAAAAAAGACCAGGAAAAAAAAAAGCCAACCCAAACTTAAAAGCTCTGTCTTTTTCTTCTCTTCTTTTTTCTTCCTCTGTTGTTTTTTTATTATTATTATTTTTTAACCTGCCAAGACTTGCATTCTGGTCTGGATGTTTCTCATAAAACATTAGATGATATCAAACACTTCAAGCCATCATTAAAAGGAATTGACTGTACAGCTTTAGGGATACTACCAGACATAAAAGGAGCCAAGCAGAACACTGAGCACAGGTGAATACAACAGAGAGATGTTTCCAGCTCTGCAGCTTAAAAAATATTTGTTTCTGTAACTTTGGGCTACTTGCTATTTGCGGTTCAGAATCTAAACAGCTTTGCTTTGCCTTTGCTTTGAAGTTGAGCCTTGAAGTCCTTTAGAAAGAGCCTGTGACAAGCAGAGCAGGTATCAGGTCTTAATAACAGGGCTTAAATGCTGGTGTTTGTGGGTAAATACGAAGGAGGGTCACTGATAGAAGAGAGGGATCCCAGGCAGGAGACCATTTCAGTTTTTATCAGTAACCCAGATGATGAAATCTTTTAAAGCTCAGGGATGACACAACAGTTGGTGGAGTGGTAGACAAGGAGAGCAGATTATTGATACAGGCTGATGGGAACTGCCCAGCTGGATGGTCGCAAGCCAGCAACATGCATTCTGAGATAGCTGAATGCCCTGTATATCAGATAATACATTGGGGACCAGAGAAAAGTCTCTGCCTGGGATTGAGGGACCTCAGAAAAGGATTTAGAGTTGCTCAGGACAAGTGCCTCTACAAAAGCTCTCACAACTGTAGAAGAGAGCAGTATGGTCTTTGCATGCATAAGGGGGGATACCTGGCAGAAATCATGAACTATCTTGCCTCCACAGTCATACAATCATAGAAGCATTCAAGTTGGAAAAGACCCTTGGGATCATCAAGTCCAACCATCCACCCTACTCTGCAAAGTTCTCCCCATACCATTTCCCTCAACACCACATCTGAACGACTCTTCACATTCAGGGATGGTGACTCAAAAACACCTCCCTAGGCAGCCTATTCCAGTGCCTGACCACTCTTTCTGTGAAGAATTTTTTCCTGATGTTCAGTCTAAACCTACCCTGTTGCAGCTTGAAGCCATTCCCTCTTGTTCTATCGCTAACTACCTGTGAGAAGAGACCAGCACAAACCTCTCTACAATGTCCTTTCAAGTAGTTGTAGAGTGATGTTGTCTCCTCTCAGCCTCATCTTCCTCAAACTAAACAGTCCCAGCTCCTTCAACTGCTCTTCATAAGATTTATCCTCCAGGCCCTTTGCCAGCCTCGTTGCCCTCCTCTGCACTCGCTCCAGCACCNTCACAGTCATACAATCATAGAACCATTCAAGTTGGAAAAGACCCTTGGGATCAAGTCCAACCATCCACCCTACTCTGCAAAGTTCTCCCCATACCATTTCCCTCAACACCACATCTGAACGACTCTTCACATTCAGGGATGGTGACTCAAAAACACCTCCCTAGGCAGCCTATTCCAGTGCCTGACCACTCTTTCTGTGAAGAATTTTTTCCTGATTTTCAGTCTAAACCTGCCCTGTTGCAGCTTGAAGCCATTCCCTCTTGTTCTATTGCTAACTACCTGTGAGAAGAGACCAGCACAAACCTCTCTACAATGTCCTTTCAAGTATTTGTAGAGTGATGTGGTCTTCTCTCAGCCTCATCTTCCTCAAACTAAACAGTCCCAGCTCCTTCAACTGCTCTTCATAAGATTTATCCTCCAGGCCCTTTGCCAGCCTCGTTGCCCTCCTCTGCACTCGCTCCAGCACCTCGACATCTCTCTTGTACTGAGGTGCCCAAAACTGGACACAATACTCAAGGTGTGGCCTCACAGTGCTGAATATAGTCCTAGCTACTAATGTCCACCTCTGGAGAAGACCATGGGGTAGTCTGTACACATACAAATGAAATGCAAGGCAGAGCTGAGAAAGGCTTTTCAGCTTCTCTGACACAGACACCATGCAGGTGCTGAGCAAGAAGGTAGGCAAAGTGCCAGGAGCCCAAGCTTGCATGTTAGATGTTAGATGTTAGGAGCCTTGTCAAAGGTAAGGGGTGCCCTGTGCACAGATTATTTGTTCAGTTCAAATGAGTCTTTTACCACCCATAAAGCAGCCCTCAATCTGACTCGTGTCACTAGTAATTAAAAAGTTACAGTGGCTGCTCAGCACCCTGTCAGTATTTATAAGGAGACTGGAGGTCTCAGTGGCAAATCACCCAGTTGCCCAAACTCTCAGTTGGGCTGCTGAGAATAATCTGCTGTCATAGGTAACACAGTATGGGGCAGAGGGCCTCACTCTTACACTTGCTTGAAGGTAGGCTGCTATCTCTATCTTTCCATGGATTTCTCTCCAGGGGTCTGGACTAAATGACCTCCTGAGTCAACATGAATTATTCCATGATTCCATCATGATACCTTATAAAAAGTGACGGTCAAGTCACAGATCTCGCCTCCAGATCTTGCAGGGCTCTGATGTCCATCACCCTTGCAAGATCTTGAAGTTCCCAGCTGGACAAATGCTCTTACCGCTGAAACACTGCAAGTGTCTCTGTGATACATGGAATAGCATTTAAAGAGAATGTGTGATTTTGGCCAGCTGGGTTTATTTTATAAATCTTTTTAGAAGAAAAAAAAGTACTCCTGGGAAATAATCGTTATTCTTCTTTCATCATTTAAACCTTCAGAAAAAGCTTTGTAAATAGTTACATATGGTGTTCTTTATTAAAAAAAAAAAATAAATTAAACCATAAGATAGATATATGATATGTGTTACATCACTTCCTTGAATCGGCCAACTATAAGGTGAGAATATAAATGTTTGTTTGTGTCAAAATTCATATTAAAGTTTGGGGTGTTTAAACAGGGATCTAGCTCCCAGCATTAATAACAGCAACAACAATGATTAAGTTTGCTTAGTAGGTTTCTCCCAGTCGGTCATACCTAAGGCTTAGATTTTAGTGGTGTGTATTGCTAATCCACATTGTTTAAATGCCTGCTGCCCTTCAAAGTATAATCCATCTGGAACTACAAGGAAAACAAGAATCAGTATCCAGTGGTGCTATTAATTATCCTTCATGGACTAAATGCTTCAATTTCACTGAGTTATCACCCTATAACAACACTGCTCAGTAACTTTGCAGTATCTTTCCTCGCCCAAACAAGCTGAATCACATCATTTTTGCATAGTGCCGCTAACATGGTTCAGGGCATCATCTACATAATGTTGTTCCTGGGAGCTGGTGATTGAGAGAGTGCAAAATGTATGTCCTAAGGGTTTCCACTGAAGGACTTAAATGGAATAGAAAGTCAGAGGTCCTGAGAGGTCTCCTGGTAAGGATTGTTCGCCATGCCTTTGAGCAGAGACCTAAACTGCAAAAGCAGCAGAATATTGGATATTTTTTGTCTATTTAAGAAGCCCAGTTCCTCTTGAAGTTAGTCAGACAGCTCTGATTTTGAAGCAATTTATTCTAGGTACCGTAACTGCAGATTTAACTTCCTACTTGCAATAGTTTAGTAAAACTTTGCTGCCATTTCACTGAGAGACCATAGGAAAAGCAGTGTTACTCAGCCCAAACTCTCGTCTTGAGCCTGCAGATCAAGCTAGAAGGGAGGTGTTTTTTGTAAGGACTCCTGGAAAAGGTCCTTAGTGGAATTAATTAGTATTAAAATGCATTATCGTTTCTTGCAAGAAATTGACAGGTTTCCCTGTAAATCAACTCAGACACCAGCTGCAATCAAATGGTGCTCCTGGCTCTGCTTTACTCTTTCTCATTCAGGATGGGTGATGTAGGGACACCCAGACTGTCCCAGCAAAATACAAAAGTATTTTCCTAATGCTTTCCCAGGCACCCAGGGAGGCCACCTTCTCTCCTTCCATCAGATCCCATCATCGTCTCAGCTCTTAATTTCTGTGGCAAACTCCCAGTACTGTGAGAAAATATATTCTTACTGAGTACTGAATATCATTCTTTCAGTAAGCCCTTTCCATCACAGATGAGGTACTGGGATACTATTCAGTGAGTAAGATTTAACTGCAGGATTCAGAGATTGTCTCCTGCTCCCTGCAGAACTTATTTTCTTCATTTTTTACGCTTTCAGATACAACTGCTAAAAAGAGCTATCTTTTCCTGAGTACTTGCAAATGCATTCATACGTATATACACTCAGAGATAGAAAAAAAACATACAGCCTAATTTAATATAGAGTTTCCTTTATGAAACTGTGCCCAGCCTGTATTTTAAAAATAACTTTATTAATCAGCATGAACATTAAAATCAAAAAAGCAAAAAAGACAGTACGTACAAATAGGTTCTTCAGCTCTTCCAGTAAGCTGCAAAATAAGTGGAAACAGTCATTTAATGCTTCCTAAGTACAGTATATATCCTGTTAATCAATGCAAGAATACAAAGGATATGATTAAAATGCAAGGTTTGTTATTAAAAGGTACAAAAGGCTAATTCTCAATACATATGACTCACCTCAGCTAGAAGCAAAAATGGTCAGAAAACTCAGAGTTTAGTAAAAGGCTGTTTTGACTGCAAATAGCCACAGGTGAAATCATAGCCAGTTTGGTGAAATTTCCCTTAAAAAAAATAAAAATCAGCATTTTGATGTGAGAATGTAATTTAGAATATGAAAATTTGGCTTTGCATTTATTTGAATTTCATTTCAATGCAAATATTTACCTACTGCATTACATATTTACATGGTCAGAGCATGAATACATATTTAAATTATTATATTATCTTAACGGCAAATTGACATTTTAAAATGTCACCTAAAAGCACAAATTAAAGCGGCCAGCTTAATGCAATAAACATGATGTGTGACTGAGAACAGGTACTTTCCATTTTCTCCTGTTAGCCTAGAGATACTTAATTAAGCTATTTTGGGAATTAATAAAACAGTTTCAAACCAGTTTATTAAAATAAACATGCAGGAGAGAGTTTGAAAAGAAGTTTCAATCCCAGCTAAGTAGCAAAATTAATGATTTCTGTTAAAACTTTACAGCTTCACTCAGTTTGTGTTTTGATATGCTACTTGGTTAAGTAAAGATATAAAATGAAAAAAAAAATACAAATAAAATTCAGGAATTTAATTTTCAGAGTAGAAGTACACAAAGTTTGCAAAAGACACTTGAGGTAATTCCTGTCTCGTGTGGAAATTGAAGGTGTTTGACATGATTGCAAGGAAATACTCTCAGTATACTGATGTATCATACTGTGAATGGAAGAAAATCATTCTGGATGTCTCAGAGCCCACACCCCCATTCCCTGTCACACACCCTGTCCTGGTGCTCAGCCTCTCGTGCAGGTAGAAAACTCCTCGTCCTAGTATCTAACCTACATCCCCGTAACTTCTCATCTGATCTCCAAAGGACATTCAGATCACTTAAATACTTTCCATTTGCACTTAACTGTATGTTGAAACAGGTCCATGCCCTCATTTTTTTCTTCTTCTTCAGATGAAACAAAGCTAACTCTGGAATTTTTCCTTCAAAGGTCGTGTTCAAAGTCCCTACTGCCCTTCCCCAGCCCTTCCTCTCTCCTGAGTACACACTTGTCTCCAGTGCCAAGCACCATGTTATTTGAATATCTGCATACTAACATCTGATACAGAGCTCTAATTGTTCTTAGGTAATGCTGTAGATGTACATTCATCATTCCAATATCCAGCTCTTCTGCTGCTGAACTGCTCCCTAGGCAGTTATTCCCTTTCTTGCGTTTCTGCAGACAGTTATGCGACCAAAGTGTAGGAGTTTGCATTTAACAAAATCTACTGTGTTTTCGCAGATAAATTCCTCAAATTTTCCATGTAATTCTGAATTACCACCAATGTACTTGAAGTGTTTCCCAGTTTGGTATTTAAACCTGTCAGTGTCCAAACCACAGAGGATGGGCACTCAGTGCATCTTTGCCCATTATACTTTGGCCAGATTTCCAACTAGCCATCCATCCACCTGACCATAGGTCACATTTTCCAGGTTTGCTCCTGAGACTATGTGAGACAGTATAAAAATCTACAAGGAATCAGGATCTGTCTGGCATATAGAGGACATGCTCTCCTCTGTGCCCCAGAGGAAGGCCACAAAGGTATCAGAGGGCTGGAGCGACTCTCCTATGAAGACAGGCTGAGACAGTTGGGGCTGTTCAGCCTGGAGAAGAGAAGACTCCGGGGAGACCTTATAGCAGCCTTTGAGTACCTAAACAGGTCCTGCAGGAGAGATGGGGAGGGACTCTTTATCAGGGAGTCTAGAGAGAGGACAAGGGTAACAGTTTCAAACTGAAAGACAGAAGATTTAGGTTACATATTGGAAATTCTTTACTCTGGAAATGATGAAACACAGGAACAGGTTTCCCAGAGAAGTTAGGGATGCCCCGCCCCTTGGGGGGATGTTCAAAGCCAGGCTGGATGGTGATTTTGAGCAACCTGATCTAGTTGAGCAGGTGTCCATGCCCATGGCAGGGGGGCTGGAACTCAATTATCTTTAAAGTCCCTTCCAGTCCAAACCATTCTATGATTCTATGATATCATTCTTCCTTCATCCATAAGGTCTGTTGCCCATAAATCAGTTATCTTGGCTTTATGTATTTGATTCTTCATTAGGTCATTACTGACTGTTGGACATTGCTGTGTTTCCATCCAGATGGTTACAAATATTGATCCACTGGCAGGTATGTGCAAGAATTAAGTTAAAATTAGTCTAATTCCTAGATCCCCTCTTCTCTTTTTCAGAGAAGATAGACCCCTGAGCTGCCATCATCCACTCTTTTGAAGCTGCACACCCACTTCCCAAAGCTCTGTTCATTCTCCAGCTCCTTCAGGCAGCCCCCAAGCTATTCAAATTCAGTTCTGATATGTCCAGATGATTCGAAATGTCTCAACTTTCATTCACATTTCTTTCTAATTCGAGACAGAGTCCTTAGGTGTTAATTGGTTTAGTTTTCTCATTTAAACCTTCATGAAATACAAAGAAGTACCAAAAGCTTAGCCCTTCTTAGCTTCCTTCTTGTTAGATTTTCCTCACCGTTGAAGATTGGACTGATGCTTTTTCTGCTCTTCCTCTTATCAGTAGTGTATTTTCAGAATCTTGTATCTTTTATAATTAACTTTGCTTGCTGCACTTCCACTTAACTCAGTAAACACCTTGTAAAAATCATTTTTATTTTAAGAAGCACACACAAAAGAAAAATGCAATTGCTTTCCTTAACATAATCAAATAGAAGGTTTTCAAAGTTACCATGTCATTTAAATATCCTGAATCTGTAGTGACATGGTGAATGCCAATGAAATACCACTTTCATATTATACCAGCATCATTCTGCCAGTAAATTTCCCCATGTAGACAAGTCCTTAGCAGTATTCCCCAGTGTTTTCCCATTGTGAGTGACATTTCATAGTGCTGAGAAGAATAACATTGAAATGACCCTAAACCGTGATGGAGCACAGCAAAATTCTGAAAATGCAGAGGCTTTGAATACAAATTATTTTAGATTTTAAATAGATCTTCCTTTTATTAATCTAGCAGAATTAGAAAGCTATTAAATACAACAGACCAGACAAAAAGAAGCTAGGAACTGTAGTACAAAAAAAAAATGTTCCAGTCAAAGAGAGACTACCAGACTAACAAATCTCACTGCAAAATACCTGTGAGGTTACATCTATTTGTTCATGTAGACCCTAGTCTTACTATTCCATGTAGTGATAAATGCTAACTGTGCATATTTTTTTCTGGGAATTGGCCTTAAATAATTATCATTATCATATCTGGCTCTAAATGCCAGGTAGTTTCTCCACTCTTGCCAACCTGCCACCCTTCTAGCTGACTTCTGTGTCTCCTGCAAAAAGCAGTGGTGCTGTGGATGTCAAAGCAGCTTCACCAGAGAAGCTGGGAAAGGTTCTGAGAACATCCCAAATCAGCAGGCTGTTCCTCCTCTTCCAAAAGCAATTGCAGGAAGCCAGTAAACCTCACTGAGGAGACAGCAAAACAAGGTGAGGGTGTCTTTGCATTGGATGTCCTATAGTAGTTCCACCCTGGATGCAGTGAGGTAGATTGCATTAGCTCCCACGTGTCGGTCATATGCAGGATTACAAGAATACCTCCCACTTTGCAACTTTCAGGCCCAAAATGGCCAAACTGTCACACACGATTCAGGAAGTTCTCAGCAAATGTTGCCGAGAGAGAGAGGGAGGAAGATGTCAATCACAAATTAATTGTACATCAAAGGACATAGCATCTTGGAGATCTGCTCACTAGCAAAACTTTTCAGTGCAAGTGTTTCTCCCTCAAAAACCAGAAGCCTGTTGGAGTAGATGATAAACAAAACCAGTACAGTCGGGTACTTTACTTATTACATGCAACTTTTTCAGGCTCAGAAGAAAAGAATGGCTATGGAGCTTGTGAGAACCTGACCTAACGCTGCTGCAGTAGGATAGTGTCCTGGTTTGAGGTAAAACGAACCAATTTTCTGTTTTACAGTTTTACTTTCTTAGCTGGGTCTCTTCTAACTAGCTAAACTCTGAAATTAACAGCACATTGTTCAGAGCTGTTCTGTCTCACAGTGATAAGACCTGATTATACCAAGGGATGGTATGCAGAGAGGCCCTTGTTTAGACTTATTGCTGGAAGAACCAAGGTCAGATAATTTTCAGCATTTGCCCATTGGAGGGTCCCACCTTCAAGGAGGAGCGGACAGGATAGGTGACCCAGAACGGACCAACAGGGGTATTCCATCCCATCAGCATCATGCCCCGTATAAAAGCTGNTAGCAGTCTACTTCAGAACAAAAGAGCTCAATGATGCATTTTTTAATCTATCCCAGTCAACCTTATGGCCTAGGAAGTATGACATGGGGGTAGTTAAATAGTCCAAGCACAGGACTTGAGTCAGTAGGATTTACGTTTGCTTCCTGAAATGAGCACTCTTCTGCACTCTCTCTTTCAGTACCCCAGATTTACAGGTTCTTTTTTTCCAGAATATTCATTTCCGTTACCTATCGTGCATGGCTGGTAGGGTATAACAATCAGAAATGCTTATAACTTTCACTGAAATGAGGAAATGGCCTGAATGAGTGGATATACACAGAATCACAGAATTTGGTCCAACCCCTTAGCTCAAGAAAGGCCAGTTCTAGTTGGGTTTTGAATACCTCCAAGGATTCTCCAAGATACCTCCAAGATACTCTACAACCTCTCTGGCCAGGCTATGCCAGTGCTCAGTTGCCTTCATGGTAAAAGAAGTGTTTCCTGATGTTCGCAGGGACCCTCCTCTGTTTCAGTTTGTGTCCATTGCCTCCGGTCCTGCCAATGAGAACCACTGAAAGCCATCCAGGAGCTTGGCTTCTTTACTTCCTCCCTTCTTTACACCCTGCCTCTCATTCAGGCTGAATAGTCCCAGCTCTACTTCATGTGCACAGAAAGCT
Source organism: Pedionomus torquatus (assembly GCA_013398155.1). Classification (NCBI taxonomy): domain Eukaryota; kingdom Metazoa; phylum Chordata; class Aves; order Charadriiformes; family Pedionomidae; genus Pedionomus; species Pedionomus torquatus. Next base: position 112,162 of record VZRU01004562.1, read on the forward strand.
CATCAACTTAAAATCCCAGTCATAAAAACAGGCTTAAGTAAGCTCTCACCTGGGATAGGGTCTCTCCAGGATGCCTTTGACCTACACCAGCAGGCCAGTACATCTCTGCTGTGGGCTCTGCAGTAGCTGCTGAGGGTTTAAATGGGAGGCTTGTAGGTGTAATGCCTTCTATCCAGCATGGTTTAGAAGTGGAAAAATTCCACTTGTTTGAAAGGTTTGTCACTGTGTTTAATCATGTTCCTTGGTTGCTCTTTGATAATGCTTGTTTTGTTCTCACAGATTTTTTTTTTTCATTCTTTTAAAATGGGCAGGGGGAGAAACTTCTTAGGAAAAAAAAAATATATATTAGCAAAAGAGAGTTTCATGCAACTATAATTCCATTTAGATCACTGTCAGTGACAGGCGGAATTTACTTAAAGATATTTTCTGTGCTTTACGGTTACTCATTCATGCAAATAAAGATAGCCCTTGAAGCCAAGTCACCTTGCCCTCTCAATCATCCACCTTGCCCTCCAGAGCTCTGGGGGGAATGCTAAATTAAAATCTGTCTGCTCTGGCAGAGGTGGGTTTTTTGATATAAAGCCAGAATAATTATTCAGACATATGTTTACAGCTGCAAGGTTATATTTTGCTGAAGATTTTTTAAAGTGAAAATGTAACTTGGTTGCTAAAGGGTTTTCTGTTTAATCACTGCAGAGGTATGGAAGACAGGGAAAATTGTGAATTTACCCTCTTTCATCTCACTCCTTCCAACTTTTGTTTGTTTAGCTCACTTTTTTTTTTTTTCTAGTAACCTAAAATTTTGGAGAGTTGAAGATATTTTCAAGTCACATCATTTAAGGAATTTCATCATATTTTTGTGCATAGGAACAAAATTACAGTTTTCCCCTTTTTCTGGCCTTCTGTGATGATGAAAAACAGTGGTCAGACTGAAGTAAAAAACTACAGGAAGGTCATGTTAGTCATATTAAGAAGAGTTCAATGGAGGGCTTCAAACAATATTTAAAAGTGTTTTGCAGCACCGAAAATTAGCTTAAAGGATGACAAATGCAAATTGAGAAATGCCTAGCTGGAATTTACAAACTCTCCTGTAATGAAAAGAGAGCCACACTTTAATTTTTCAAACTGTAGCGATCCTTCAAGCAACAAGAAGAACAGAAGAAACAGAACGGGAAAATTCTCAAAAGGAAGACGACTCCTTCTTTGATGTTTTAATGGCACTGACATTGCATAACCCTTACAGGAACGGGTAATATAATAGAAAATAAACTTCCTCAAATGCGTCAGGATTCTACTTCAGGTACTGAACTCGTGAGCAGTGACGTATCTAAAGAAACTGCCATAGGGTTAACTTAAAGAGAGACCTGAAATACCTCTAGATGTTTCTCCCCCCTTTTTATTTAACCCAGCTTGAGCTTTCTGAATTACTCCTGTTGGGAAGCAGGTCTGGCCAGCTTTGGCAGGCTCTGCATTTCCACCTCCACAGCTGGAACACATGTGCAGCGAATGAGGTACAGAGTGCATCTGGATTTTTGTCTCTCTCTTCCATTAGACTGTTGCCTACCTGCTCTTGAAAGAAAATCATAGTTCGATCAGAGGTTTTCAGCTGTTCTCCTGCCTTGAGCTTCAAAGTCCCTGGCAGCATTGCCTCGTGAAGCTGCCAAGCCAGGAAGGCGGGGGTCACAAAAGCCGAGGCTCCAGACAAGCGGAAGCTGGAAACATTGGGAAAAAAAAACAAGTTGTAGTAAATGTTCAGAAAATTTGTCTCATAGCAAAAGACTTCAGAATCTAATAGCATCATAATAACAATAATAATAATAATAATAATAATAATAATAATAATAATAATAATAATAATAATAATAATAATAATAATAATTTTTATTTAGAATAAACTGTGTAGCAGAAAGGGTGATATTTGTATATTTGTTTCTAAAGCTGTCATTTAATAATCTGTANGATATCCAGGAGTTAGAAGCCAGAGCTAGAGAATAAAAATTTTAAAAGGAGTGTTATTAACATCTAAAAGAATCATGGGTTGAAGCTTGGTGGATCACTCAAAGCTTTCACTTCAGGACTGGACAGGTTTCTAAAGTTGAAGGAGCTGCCAGAGGAGCTTGGCTTGTGTCTTGAGGGAGGTCACACAAGATGGTCACTCTGGTTCCTCTGGCACTGCAGTTCCATGGAAGCAGTAAGACACCAAGAAAATAGTTTTAAGACAAGAAGCTTGCATGAAGGGAGAGATTACCTGGCATCTACAAACCCTTACTTGTGGCCCAGAATCACTTCTAGCAAAATCTTTGAAATTAGCCCACTCTTTATGGGATGAGAATGGGCTGAAGGAGGAAAAAAATATTGCAATTAATTCAAAGAAGGTTTACTTGTTTGTTTTATTCATCTCTCTGTCTCATACTACTTTACATACATTTGTGTTGAAGTCTTAAGTGTAATCTAATAATCAAGAAAGTTTGGGAACAAATTTATGTACACAAAGAAACTTTTTCTCCGTTATAATCTCTAATCCTGGATAATGACATTACATTTTTGAGACACTGAGATCAACGTTGTAACTGAGCCCATTCCAAGACCTATCAGCTTTCATTAACACAGCCATTCATCCCTGCTTTAATCTTTCTTTTTAAACTAATCAAACTATGAATCAAAGAAAATGTCTGTGTCCATATGGCTTAAGTTTTACCTAAGTCTGATATTTAGCTCAGGGTCTGATTCACAAAAACCTCTGTCCGCCAGTCTAGATTTGTACATTAATTTCCAGGTAGGACACCTTTCTTGAAAAGACCATGCTTTATACTGGAATTTAACACTGAGTATAGAGAAAAGAATACTGACATTCAGTTCAGGGACTTAATGAATCCAACCAGAATGATTCTGGTCTTATTAGCTCCAGTTATGTGTCATTTCATCTTGTACAATCATTTTCCCCGCCCACTTAATTCAAGAATAATCTTTTGTGATAGTTGGTTTCTTAAGAGTTAGGAATCAAGTGGATGCCACTGAGGCCACTTTTCTGAGGCAATTTATTCTTCTCAAATGAATTGTCAAGATGCTTTCTAGTCTTTCTGAAAGCAGTTCACAAAAAGCAATTGTTTATTTTTTTAAAGTAGTAGATTTCTGCTCTTTGTGGATCTTGCAGAGGATTTGGTCTCCTGTTTAATTGAAGAGCAGATGTGTTAAATGGAGAAATTCCAAGCTGTGGGTTGACTATGGAGCTGGGAAGTACTCATTGGCCTTTTGCCTTCAAGGTTTCCAAACATGATGTTGGGTTGACCAGCATTTGCCAGTAACAGGGTTTTTGAATGCCAGCAAAGACTCATCTGCTCTCTGACACTTTCAAGGTATCTCAAATACCAAGTGGTTTGTTTTAGTTGCATTATATTGTGAAAAGACAAGAAGTTAACTTATCTGCAACAATGCAGGGAGATAGATGCCATCACCCACCCTCCTGCATTTTGGGTCAATGCTGCGGTCCTGTAAACAAGCACTACTGTCATTAAACAAAGATCTCTTTTTAGAAAAGTTATTTATGGAACTTGCAAATCCTCAATGCTTCCTTCCATTGCATACATCAGAGTAACACAGAGTCCACTGAACTCTTAAGTACTACTCCTTGTGAACATGTGTTGATGTGTTGCTGAAAATAAAGGCGGAGGTGCAGGAATGGGAGAATACGATTGCACCAAGTTGTACAGAGAATACCGAATCTTTGCTTCCCTTCCTGATCAACCTTTGAAGTGTTGTCGGCTGTCGACACAAGTGGGTAAGAGCCAGATCAAATCCCTACCCCGCTAAGACTTGGGTAGGCCAACCCATGAAACTCATTAAGCTTCTGGGCTATTTGTCTGCAATCAAATGGAAGGATGACAAGAAAAATAGCCTAGACATGCTTTTTAATAGCTAGCACTCTTAGTACAAACCTCTGCCTTTTAAAACTTTCAATTGAAAGCCTACACTAAGCTTCTAGATGACTCTTATTTTTCCTAATGAAACTTCTCATTCTTGTGTTCATGACTGTGCAGGGGCATAAGTGCTCGGAGTATGTTGATATGCACAGGCTTCCTTGTAACTTCTCCTCCTACAGCTCCCTTCCTTAGTAAGTCTTAGACAAGAAAAGTTTCTTCAACTTTTCCAGCATTTCTTTTACAGCACCTGGCCAAGCCAGCCTGATCACAGAAAAAGAAAGCGACAGCGTTCACTGCCTCATCTTTTTCCTCTCTCTGCATGGTATAACCAGCCTGGATAACACTGGAAGCCACCAGTCTGGTGTGCATCGGTCTGATATGAACCTTTACTGATCATGTTTATCCAGCACCTCCTCAGTTTGATCTGCATACCGAGCCACATGAAAGCTGTGAGGCAGAAAGTGCATTTCAAAAATGTGATTTTCCTTTCAGATAAATGCGTTTTACTCAGAGCAAGCTGAATTCTAACTTCTCTCCCAGATTTTGCATTTAAAAATTGCTCTTGAAAGTTGAGCAGCTAAGCGTCCAAATCTATGGGGAAAGTTCCAGCATCAGTCGGTAAGGCAGGAACTATCCTCTACCTGCGCCCCGTGCTCTCTGCTTCAGCTTTTGGCTAGTCTTGAATTTATTTATTTTTTACTGTTATAGGCAGGACAGTTTGGGATGCCCCCAAATGCCCAGAAGACTGCTGTTCAATTAATATAATTGTAGATCCATCCCTAAAATTACTGGAAAAAGAAAAGTTCTTCATTTTCACTGAAGATACTTGTGGTTACCAAGCTGGACCCCTTTAATTGATGTTAGTTACATCAAAAGAGAAAATGATGATTAGGAGATGCCAGTCCAGCTGTCACTGCCCGAAGCTGCTGCTATGGCTTACTAGCCTGAAATGACTGCTGCCTTTGGAAGAACTTTCTCTATGTAGGATGTGATGCTGCACCGGGCTATGGGACTACATGAAAAAGCTGCACCTATCAAAAATCATGGAGGGAGAGAATGGTGTCAGGGAATCAAAGAGGGACCAAGAGGAGGAAATAAGGGCAGAGCAATAGCTACACTGCAGTGCGCCAAGACCAAGAGGAGAAAATGAGCTGAAACAAAAGCTGGGACAAAGAGAGCGAGGAGCTGGGGATCAGAAACTGGCAGAGTGGTGGGAAGAGATTCCCAAGAAAAGATGTATCAGCAGTAACTCTGCTTTACATTACAGGTATATGCTTACATGTGAACACAAATGGTTTGGGAAAATAAAGCCCAACTGAACCAACTGACCAACTGAAAGAAGTCTGTTTGCAGTATTTCCTTGCCTCCACTCCTCATCTGTAAGACAACAGCAGCACTGTCACCGTCACCACCCTAACTGGAGAGCTATGAAAGCAAGAAAAGGCTTCTGAAGAACCACACAACCCCAGTGGTGGACAATACAGGAAAACCTCAAGAAAATTAACAACTTCTGCCTGCAGAGCCGAGTTTGAATAGTACGCAGAGACCACACACAGAATAAATTCCAAACAAAGTGCTGAATGGTTGCCTGTTAAGTAAGTGTTGCCCCTTCCATGTACAGAATAAGGTCACAGCCCCGTGGGAAAAATATTATGCAACGCTATGACCAAAGCTTGTTATGCAGGGGGTAAATTAAGGGATGCAGAGAAACCTTGAACGCTACTAAATATATCACTTCTAAGTGCTTGTCAATATAATAATTTCCTTTGAAAGCACCTTTTAGTGTAACAGATATAAGAGAGGGAAACACAATTATTCTGAGCCATATGATGGTCTGGAAAGAAATTAAATGAGTATTTTGTGCTTTTGGGTGGACTTCCAGATGAATGCCTTTACATGGCTTTCTCTGATTTCAGACTCTTTCTGTGAACCATCCTAAAGAAAAACAATCCCTAAATTTCTAGAAGCCAAAATAATCAATTTGCTAAACCCACATTTCCTCCATTTTCTTTTTTATACATCCCCCCAAACAACAGTAACTAAATGTCACTTTCTGATAGTGTGTGCATAAAAAGTAAATACAGCTGTTTGGGGGCTTTTTTTTGATTCACCAGATTCATTTCTGAAGAGCTTGTCTGAGAATTTCTACACAGCTTTGGGTTGGTAATTATATTCTCTCAAATCCTGAGGCACCCTGGCAATACCTCCCAGAAGAGAAGTCCCAAAATCTTTGGGATTTGTGTCTATGTCTTTGTACCTATGAATCTCTCTGTGTACCTACAGATAAAAAAAATATATATTTGTACTATATGTAGTCTTTGGTTTATGATTTAAATGTATACATAAATATATATATATGGATATAACAAGTGATATATCAAAGAGCTGCAGGACAAAATATCAACATAGACCCAGGTTTAGTGTTGGGGGGAGCAACAGGGAGAGGGAAACCCCTCTTGCACAGACGTAGCCACAGCCTTGGCCCATCCTGCTGCCATCGGAGGGTTCCTCAGACACCACCAGCTGTCCCAGGGTAGCCTGCAGGGCTGGCACTGGTGCGAAGAGCGGGACCAGGATGAGGATGGGGACCAGGGAGGTCCCCATCATGTGCCTTGCCAGCGGGGTCTCCAGCTAAGGTACAGGTATCCCCTGCTGCAACTCAACCTTCCCAGGGAAGGAGGGGCTGGGGGAGAGGAGGAGAGGCTTGGTTCCCCGATTAAATTTTATACATCCCTCCACTGTTTCTCAGGTTGCTTTCAGAATCAGAAAATCCAAGAAATATATTCACAGATGTTCCCTTGTTTATTTGTTGACTCTGTGTAATTTGTTTGCCCTAATTTGTTTTTGTCTACCATGGGACTTCCCTTTTTAATTTCCCTTTCTCTGTTTACCACTCTTTGTGGAGCAGCGGTCTGTTAAGCTGTGAGAGGCACATGCCAAATTAAAAAAAAAAGAAAAAAAAAAAAAAAGGAAAGGAAAGGAGAAAAAAAAAATAAAAAAAAAAAAGAGGCTCCGCAGATTGTTTTAAGCATTGGCTGCCCCTTTGGGCCTGAAGGCCTTGCTTGCAGCCTGCACCTGCTCCTCCTCTTGAGACACAGGGCTCCTGATCTTTATCCCCTGCCTTTAAGCTGCCTGATTCCTATTATCCAAAGTCAAACAGCGTTCTCTACATTCACGCCTCCAGCACTTGGCATGAAATTAATAAGCCTGGCTGATATATTTCCCTGGAAGCCTGCCACTCTTTAACAGTGGTGTTAGATTAAAAATTTTGGCATGGTTAATGAACAGGGAAAAGCTGAAGCCAAAAGTTTCATGCAGCAATGCAAAGATTTGGGGGTTATGAAAAGAATACCAACTTTGTTCGCATTTTCTGAATGCCGTCCTAATTACAGGGTTAGATAACAGACACAACAAAATAGTCATGGCTAGAAGAAAGGACGTGTTCTCATCCTTCCCTCGCATTTGATTTTATCTGTAGCCTTTTCAATCGCATCCCATTCTGCCGCATTGTGTAACCTGAAACACAGCTCAGTTGGGTTCAAAACTCTGCAGTTCACACAATTAGCAAAGAAAGGGGGGCCCAAACCCAGACACTGTCCTGTCCCCCCTCCCCAGGGCCTGGGAGCAATGCAGTCTTCCTTCAGCCTCTGCTGCAGACTACAGACATCTCCCCAAAAAAGCAATGTCCAGTGCAGATGGCAGACGGTGATGATGTTCTCAGGTTGTTCTGGCATTGGGACGTTTCAGACCTTCGTCTGTCTCTGGTTTTAACAGAATTCATTTAGAAGATTCTGACAGTGCCGTTAGGTTTTTTTTCCTAGAAATAATAATCCTAAAAATAAATTCCATGTGTTTAAGCACGTACATGTGTATTACATAGATGCATATTCATACAGATACTTGGGCATAGGGAGGTGACTCTTCCCCTCTACTCCTCTCTGGTAAGGCCCCATCTGGAGTACTCTGTCCAGCCTGGGAGTTCTCAGCACAAGAAGGACATGAACCTGTTAGAGTGGGTCCAGCAGAGGGTCACGAAGGTGATCAGAAGGGCTGGAGCACCTCTCCTATGAAGACAGACTGAGAGAGTCGGGGTTGTTCAGTCTGGAGAAGGGAAGGCTCCAGGGAGACCTTATAGTGGCTTTTTGGTATCTGAAGGTGTTCTGCAAGAAAGCTGGAGAGGGACTTTTTACAAGGGCATGTAGTGATAGGTTGGTAGGTAATGGCTTCAAATTCAAAGAGGGTAGATTTAGATTAGGTATCAGGAAGAAATTTTTCACTATGAGAGTAGTGAGGCACTGGAACAGGTTGCCCAGAGAAGTTGTGAATGCCCCATCCCTGGGAGTGTTTAAGGCCAGGCTGGATGGAGCTTTGAGCAACCTGGTCTGGTGGGAGGTGTCCCTGCCCAGGATGGAGGGGTTGGAACTTGATGGTCTTTAAGGTCCCTTCCAACCTAAACCATTCTATGGTATGTATGTTTACATGTGCAATAGAAGAAATGCTGAGTCTTTCAGGTACAAGCTCTTTACACAAATTCATGTTACACGCAACAGGCATTCACTGGCTGTCTGTTCTCTTCGTAAAGAAATTATTTTAAAGTTTCCCCATAGTAGCCACTTTCTGCCTCCTGGTTACTACATCATGACTATGCTCTTACTACCAAAGCTATAAAAATACTCTGAAACCTACAACCCGACAAATGAAGAGAGATGGAAAAGAAGATAGTGATAAAGTATCCTTAATATGTCATCCATGGGTCTGATTTATTGTTAGGAGGAACACGAGACACAACTCTTTCCTCAGCTGCTATAGGTTCCACAGCTGCAAAATGAGGGGCTGAAATGCTCCCCCGTTCTGTTCCCTATAGACTCTGTGCAGTGCTCCTGAAAATCCCCTGAAGTACCTTATCAAGCAGCTGAACTCTGGTCAAAGGGCCATCCTCTACTGCAAAGAGGCCAGCTCCAGGGAGTCATTTTGCTCCTGAAAACTGTGCAACAGTGTTAATGGCAACAGGAAAGAACTGCTCCAGCTCAGTGCTCAGGGGCAACTTGGAGTGAAAGGGCTTTGTATTAATTTAGTATTGTCCTACCTACTTGTTCCTGATCTATTTTCCCTCCCCTGTCCTTTTTCTTCTCTGTTACAAACACAGGTTTGTCACTGGGCCTTGACCAAAGCCATTTTAGCATCTCCTGGCTCTCCTGCTGCTCCCAGCTTCTTTCATTGCCCCTGGGATGCATTTGTTTTCTGTCTGTCAAGGTACCCATTGGAACTGGTTTTTTACTAGTCTTTCAATGTAAATTCCCTCCATCAAAATCTCCTTTTCCGTAGTCTGTAATGACTTCCAGCTGAGCCAAAGGAACATCTCTTCCACGTTAAAAAGTCTTGGTTATTCTGCTACCATTGAGTCAGCCAAATTCCTTTCCCTTTGGAGAAATGGCTTGTCCTCAGCACTATTTTTCAAAGGTGAAATGTGTCCCTCCCTTGAATTATCAACATGAGGTGCACTGGTTGGGTTGGCTGTTAGCCCTTCACCCACCACATTGTCTGGTTTTGCTCAGAAAGTGCCGGTATCACACAGCAGCTAATGCATTAATGACCAGCTTATACTACCATGTCAACTGTGGCCCTGGCTGATATTCTAGAAAAGTGTGAAACGATAAGGAAATTGCTAATCTGAGTGATAGGACATGGCTCCGTGTGCAACTCCCACCTTTCACAGCTGCTCTCTACACATGCGTGCCCTTGGACGGCTTCCCAGGCTGTCTCAATCCAAGGGTCTCCCGTAACCCTCCTCCTCTCCATCTATAGGGTCAAGTTGTCTTCTCCTACACTAGCACCAACAGCTGGAGGCCAATGACATATGAAGTGCGCACTGAACATAATAAGAGTTTACAATGCTAATAACTTAAGCAGGCAGCATTTGACCGAGGCATAAGAGCAACATAGCAAAAACAAACAAAAAAAAATAGTGATACGGAAGTTTAGACAGCACAACTTGTCAGACCTTGCATCTTAGATCCAGATGAAAGAGGGCATCTGCAAAACATGACCTTTCCTAAGCCATCCTGCTTGACCTACTGTGAAGCTGTTCCAGGAGTCAGGAGGGACAGGCATCTGGGGAGCTGATCAGACAGTGGGAGCTTGCGTTCCAGAATTTTCAAATTTTGCTGAGAATCTAGAAACCATTTTTGTCAATTGTCCACCAAAATAAAAGTAGTTTATATTTTTTATTGTAAAAACAAGAATTTAAAGAAAAAGTTCTCTTTTTTCCATCAAATTACCAATTTCCCATTTGCAGAAAACAGGTGGGAGGGAAAGTTTTTGACCTGTCCTTTCCACCAAGCGTCGGTTCCTTCATTCTTGATGAGTCCTTTGTGCACCATTGACCTCAACTCCTCCAGCCTACCCAATGGCACCAGGCACAGTGAGTTTCTCTGTACAGTCAGAGAAGGCTGTGCAGCAACGGTGTGCATCTCCATTACATTGTAAGGTAAGGTAGCCCCAATCATATGCTCAAATATTAGCAAAGTTGTGATGTTCTGAATGCCCAGGACACCACTAATTTTTAACCATGAGTTTATCATCAGTGAAACAGAATCAAAATCAGTTGAGTAGGAACTCACTATGTATTAATTAGCATTGTCTGAATACTAGAAATACTAGAAATAGCAGTTAATCTGTATTATTACTGTGTGAAAAGCAGAGATCTGGTTTATATACGTGCTAAGTCATCATTCAGTATAACATGACTGGTTCTGGTGTCTCTCTTCCATATCAGAATGGCAAAATCAAAAAAGATGTAGAGTGCAATAGTATTGCATCAATTCCTGCTGGTAGAAACAGTAATAATAGAGAAATTATTTGTTTATGTGACATTTTGGAAAGAATGTGACAAAAATGCTAAATATCTCTCTACATTATCTCACTACATAAGCTGTTTCTAGCATCTGAGTCAGCCATACTACGTGATACTGCAAACTCTTCAGATTACATGAAGTTTGAGAAGTGCGGATAAACACAAATGTTATAATTGCCAAAATAAAAGAGTGTTAAGGCAGGGAGAATCCATCTTAAAGCCTAGCTTAAGAGATTGGATCCTTTCTCTTTCTGAAACAGCTTCAGCTGAGCACATTTAGAAATCTTCCTATAAATCTTCATCTGTAGCTCTGTTTATTTCCTCCATTCCCAGTAGGCAGCTTGATGCCTTCATGCCTTGGAACCTCCTCTTTATATTAATTCCCCCTACCTTTACATTTTAGCTGACTAGAAACTTCACCCCCCCCCCAACTTAATCTTTATTATTGTTTATGTTGATGTATGGAAATTAATGATCATAAGGGAAAAAGACATCTGTATTTAGGCTGGGTTGCAGAAATAGTTGCCATAACAAAGAGCAACTGGGACCTGGTTTGCAGTTATTTTCCCAGTAGATGCTCCAAAGAGGGGTATGGACTACTGATAGCTGCAACTTAACAGTCTGTAAAGACCTTCAGTGTTACCCCCATTTCAGACCTGTTCTGACACATTTGTTGGCCCATTCTCACTGTGCACCCTTATCTTCACATCTCTTCACCAAAGCCTGTAAAAGTAGCTCCCAGGCTAAGCTGGCAACATGATTAGACACCAGCAGAACAACGGGGGCAAGTCAACATTTAAGGTTGAATGAGCTGGGGAGGTAAACTCCAGCATACCATGGGGGCTGTGCTGAGAAATGGGGCTGTGAGGGTCATCTAGTGAATCAGGGAAGGGGCGTAGGAGAAATGGATGCTATCTGTGAAAGGTGTACATGTGTTTTGGAGGTCCACACAAAAGAAAAGTCACAGGGACAATACACTGGGGAAGATAAACCAGAACTGAACCTGAGGACATCTGTCCACTGTTATTTATTCCCTTGGCCTCTCTCAAATGGCATCAGATAGTCAGAGGTCAGCTGTAAAGCAGCAAAGATGACAAACTCATGGCCGTGATGCAGGATCTTGAGCTCACCTGGTCTCCGACCACCTCCCCATCTCCTTATCTTCTGCATTCTCAAGGGCTGGTTTGATTACCATTTCTGGTATTTCTCCAGCAATTCCCCAGCTCTTCATTTTGCCCCCCATGTGTCTCTCCAGATTACAGTTGGATTGTGTTGATTTCAAGACTTTCTCCAGCTATTTTTCCTAGCGGAGAGGGTGCCAGACATGTCCTGTGAGACCTTTTCAGCTGGTGTCCCCTTTCTTCTGCTTCACTGTAACACCTTGCCGGTGACAGTGCTGGTGCTGCACCACCACCTCACCCGGTCCCTGGTGGGCATGATGCCCTTCACCGGCAGTCACACAGGGATGTTGGGGTGATGTGGCACCTGCACAGGGCCTGAGGGGTGCATCTCCTGCAGGGTCCCGCTCCCCTACCCTATGATCTGGCACATCTAGTCACATGGCTCTTGCGTGACACAATACGTGACTGCAGCCATCATATGATTCAATACGCCAAATTTCTACCCCAATACGTGACCTAAGAAGCATCATGCTATATTTCACGTGGCTAATTCCAAGTTACCTTTCAGCAGTTCATATTTCCTGTCTTTCTGTGGGGTTTCTTCTCCTCTTTTTTCTTTTTTTTTTTTTTAAGGCAACGGATGGTTGTCAAACACGTTATCTCCACGAATCAGTCCTGGTCGAAGCTGGAACACATCCCTGGAGTTTTTCCCTGGGGTTGCCTGGGAACTGTGTGCACTGCTCTGTGACGAGCTCTCCCTTGCCCTGCAACCAGCAAAAAGATCTTAAACTACCCCAGGTGCCAGCTGCATCCTGCCAGATGGTCAGGGATTTTTCTCTTTCGGTTTCAGACTGACCCAGCAAAGATGGCACGCTCCCACCACAAAGCTATGTCCTTACGCTCAGGCAGCTTCCAATGGCTGCTCTCCCATAAATGTGTTACTGTAGCTTTTTTGAGAGATCTGGGAGGGGAGGATCAATCTTCATTAATTTGTGGAACAGGGACCTTGCCGTTGCCGAACGATTCTTTTCCTGGGCGCCTGGGAGCACGCTGCTACCTCCAACCCTGGAAAACCCCCGTTCCAGGCACCAGAGGCACCTGGTGAAAAACTCTGTGCCACGGACTCGCATCTCGCCGCACATTTGCTGGAACGCCGAAGGCCAGATACGCTGAAGATGCCATGCGTTCTCCTGAGGGCTCTGCTGACACCCTGCCAGCATCAGGCTGGCAGGAGCTGCCGAGGCAGATGCTTGCCCACGTCTCCCAGCAGAAACACAGCCGAGTGGTGACTATCCAGGAGAGGGGAAGGGGTACAAATCAAATCCTCAAAGTAAGAGCATGGTGTGCTCGTGAAATCTGATTCTTTCCTAATTATTTCACTTAGCACTGTTAATGTTGCCAATTATACAAGAGGGTACAATTATTCATGCTATAGGAATTGTGACATGAGAGCAGGTCAGCGGACTTTTGATTATTAGATAAAGTTCATCTCTCCAGAAATATTCTCATGGGCCAGTCTTTGGCAGCAGAATGAACTCTCACAGGAGTGATGAACCATTGCTAATTCTCCCCTGCTCCATATGCAGAGCACGTTTTACCATCCTCATCATCTTTAACGCTGTCAGGAAGGTACCTTTTAAAAAATCTGAAAGACCCTGCAACAGATGCCTCCACCATTCTCTGCCCTAGGAAGAATAAAAAATAATTTTTTGTTAAAAAAAGAAAATTAAAATAGGCACTGCTTAATGTAGGCTAGGAGAATCTCAGTGAAGACACACTGAAGTTAGTGTTATTGTTATGGAATAGAGAGAATAGGATAAAGCAGAACGGGAAAAGTTACTTCTTTGTCCAGATCAATTCTGTTAATCAGGAGAAGTTAAAATTGATGATGCAGTCAGTTACCTCTTTGAATCCTTCTTATCTACAGGCATGTACGCAGTGCCCTGGTTCCCAAGCTGGGCAGGAATCAAGGGGAAAGTTTCCTTAGTCCCAGCTCCACACCTTTTCCAGCCCACACTCTCCTCAGAAATTTTCTCTTCCCTTTTTTTCTCAAGCATAGTGTTTCCAGTCCCTTTCTTTCCATCTCTTGGATTTTCTTGCTTGTGTACTTCATCAAACTCTCTCTCTCCCTCCTCTAAATAAGGTAGTTTCTGACCAGGGTTGCAAGAAATCTACATTTTATGCAACTGTTTTGTCTAATTTGGTCCCAAATGCTGTACAGTTGCCTCATCCACCAGTTTTGATCAGGTATCCCCTAATCTGCATCATAAAAATAGCATAACCAAATAACCAAAGTTCAGTCATGTCCAGCGACAGATGCCTTGAAGAAAGGTGCAAGAAGTCTTCACACAGATAATTAAGGAAAAACCTGTTCTTGGAGGAAGTGTCTGCTTAAATTCTGTTTCTTGAATGGCTTCTGTATTCACTGAGGCAAAAGGTTTATATCCCTTTTGCATTTTTCATCCCATCTAGTGTGACTGTAGACTTCTTAGTTACCTGTAATTGCTGTAATAGTAAATGTCTAAACAGCTTTTAATCCTGACAACCATTTGGAGCTCTATGGTATCTGGCCATCATGAGCTTCACAAGTTTATTTTGCATTATGTTAGAAAAGCATTTCTTTAGATTTTAAGTAGTAATGGTGCTTTTTCGTTTAGATAATAATTTCATCTGGCATTACCAAAAGAATATGCAACCTATTTACTTTCTCCTTGTTCAGTATTTTATATTCTCCCAATATGTTCTCACTTCCTTATCTTCTTTCCAAACTAAGCAGTCTTAGTCATTCCAGTTGTAACTCAGATGGAAGCACCTCCTATTTTTACAACCACCTCTGCTACCGAGATAGAAGCTTCTGATTCACATGTCTTTTTGAAACAAAAGAAGCAGAACTTAGACCAGAATTCCAGATGATGTCATACTTGGTTATTTGTGTCTTTGTGACATGTCAGATATGGCTGTATGCTGAGTATTCAGCCCCTTTTTTCGCATGGCCAACCTTTCAATCCTTTCACCTATAGCTGCATATTGATCAACCGCTTTCACTGGGCTCTTGGGCTGTTCCAATTATTTTCTTAATTATGCTGGACAGAGATCCCAACAATACTTATGAGTAGCTTAAAATATTCCTTCCAAAGAACTGTATTAGGTGGAATAATTTAAACTACCTTGTATTTACTAAGAACAGAAACCTTCACTTTCCACATCACAGTCTATTCATTAGTTTATTTTCTTTTTAAAATTCTCTTTTCAGAACCTGACTCCAAATCGTAAATTGATTATAAGTACAGGTAGACAAGGGAAAAAATTTGCAATTATGCTTGGCCCCAAAGATCTTAACAGTAAAATACTATCACTGACACACTTCTTGACAGAGAAAGTGCTGCCTGAACAGTGTCAGAAAACAAGATTTAATTATGAAACAAAGAAAAATCAAGATGTGGAAAGAGGGAAGGAAATGTGGGAACTTAGCACTCTCACAAAAGGATCCACTTGCCCTAACTTTCAGGGTTGAAAAGATGGCAGAGCCCAACCTTTTTGATTTATGGCTCTTTAATTATCAATGGGAGGAAACAGAGGTCTCCAGAGGGGATTCACTGCCACCTGTTTTGAGTGTCTGTCTGAGAATGTTCTAAAATGTTCTCTGGAGATACCTGTTCTATACGTTGGACTCCAAATGGAGCCTTCATGATTTAAGTTCACTGTAGACATCCAAGAGCCATAAGGGAACTAGATTTGATTTAGACATCTAGCTTTAAGACAGCTGAACTAGGTTGGATGTACTTCACCCAGTCTTCCTTTTTAGTGCCATCTTCATTTTCAGTGCCATCTTCCTCTTCCAGAAGACGGAGAATGAAGAGATTTTGACCCCAACACATAGTGACCCTGGGTAGTCACTGTACCATGGATCAAACAGATGCTGAACAAAGCAGGAGCCCACAGCATCTGTTTTTGCAGTAGCCCAAACCTCAGCAGAACCCTCTCCAGAGATGAGCTGTCTTTTTAACTAGAAGACTCCAGGATATACATAGTTCTGCATTCTGCTGTAAATCACAGGAAGACTCAGGCTAACATTTCATGAACTTGAATTCACTGCAGACAATCAAAATTGCATGCAGACAGCACCCCCACCCCAAAACCTCAAGATTTTCCCCATTACCCTGTTAAAACCAGAAAAGGAGAAAGGGCATCATGACCAGCCGTGAGAGGCACACTTACATGACTGGATGCAGATGGACATAATCTCACTCCAGCATGAAATACAGAGACCTGCATCACTTCATGGATGTGCTTGGGCTAAAAAGTCACCCTTATCTCTCCCAGACCTTAGTTTCCTTTCAGGAGCTCTGGTGGGGATGGTAGTTGTGAGCAACTGCTTGACAGAAATGAGTGTGAACCACGATACTGATTGTTCAGCTCTTTGACTATGTTAAGTGCCACTAAAACACTGCAAGTGTTACATATATTATTCACCTTTTAAAGGTATAACGGGAACTGGCAATCATTATTGCCTTGGCCAGAGTCTGTCTCAGATTTGTTCTGGCTGGAAAGACAAAAGATAGCTATTGCAATTTGAGTAGGAGAACTTCATCATTAGCTCATATAATTGCCTCATAATATATATAAAATGGTTTATCTCTCAGTGGTTGGACCAGGGAAATAAGCTCATAATTCTTATACGTGCCACCAGATATACTATTGGCCATGCACAGACTGAAAAGTCCAGCTCAAATTCTGCTCTGGTAGAGACTCCACACAGATCTGACACAGGCAAAAGGGTTGGATGGGATATGAGCTCTTATTTAACAGGAAATAAGAAATAAACAGAGAAAAATAGAGAAATCCACTCCTACCTTAAAAATACAACACAACCCCATCCATTTGTTGCCATTGAGCTTCTTTTGCAGTCAGATAACATCAGCTGGACCAAGGCTTTGCACCAGCAGCTGCCTTCCTCCTGCACAGGCCCAGCAGCTCCACAGTCAAGGCTAGGTGGGCAAGAGGTATTTAGTCCAGGAGGTCCTACAGAACATCTGCTCCAGTGTCACCACACATGCTTAGACCAGGAAACACTTTCTAAAACATTATCATGACCGCCAGCAGAGGCCAAAAGCCACTGCCTCAGCAGCATAAAAAGAGAGCTGGAGATATCCACCAGCATCTAAGCACCTAAGACCATGCCTTTTGTATTATTATTATTACTAGTAGTAGTAGTAGTAGTAGTAGAAGTAGTAGTAGTAGTAATAATAATAGTAATAGTAGTAGCAATAATAATAATAATAATGTTATTATAATATTTATTTATATGTTGCCTCTCCTGCATACCCTCCTGGCTCCTGGCAGAATTCCTGACCCCAGTAAACCATGGTTCGAGGAAAGGCTAATTGAACAAGTAAGTTTACAGGCTTCCTAGAGAACTTAGCTTCCCTGCACTGGAAAAAGTGGGAGAAAAGGTTCACTGAATGCCATTAAGAATGAAAACAATGGCAAACAGGTTCATAAAGATCACTAGATGAAAATTTTAAGTGCTCTTAAGCAACACGGAGGTCTTTGTCCCCTTTCCTAGAATTATATGCATCCCATTATCTTCTTCCTGAGGAGTGGAGAGCAGTTCAGGAAGGGTGCATTTTGATAAGCAAAGAAAAAAGAGGGGAAAAAATGCAGCTTTTTCAGGCTTGAGCAGCACAAACATGGAGCTCACAAAGGTTTAAAAGAACCAAAATTAAAGGATGCAGTGAAGCAGCCTCAGGACTGGCTACACAGTAAGAAATTAATCTGACAGAACAGGTTCAGAAGGTCTAGAGGATGAGGATGTTTTTCAATTTAGAATTTAGAGGGAAAAAACAGGTAATGAGGGCAGCTTTTAGATACCACATGTGAGCAAACAGCCCAAAGGAACCTGAGACTGACCAAATATCTAAATGAAAATTTAAGAAAGCCTCCAGCACTAGAAATGAAGAACTTTGCCTGGAGCTCTGACCTAGCTCCAGCAAACAGTGGCACTTAAGTACTGCGTAGCATAAACAAACCTGTTTAAAACCAAAAAGGTTAAATGAAATCACTTCACTTGAAATAGACTTGATGATGAATATCAATACAAGATAATAGAAAACCTTATCCCTTCTACTTTTCCAGTGCACTTTCACATGTAAGCTTATCATCAGGCTCTTGAGATGCGTCTGTGACTGTTTAGGAAATCATAATAGTCAGCAGGTCCTGTTTCTTCACAACAATAGACTTCAGGTCCCCCTTCAGGTGCCGAGACAAAGAAACTCCAAAGCACATAGCTTTCGTTTGCCTCATAAATTTGCTCCAATAAAATTAGGCTCACATAAAACAATCAGGTTTGGGACCACCTCAAAAAAACTTTTGAAGGCCCACTGGAAGCCAGCTAGTACCACCTTTGTTAGAAGTTGAACCAAGGCTGACATAGCAGGTAAAAATACTGAATAAATTTGGTCAAACATATCAGAATTCCACCAGTGTGCAGCAGGGGTGGATTGATCTACTGTGATCAACTGTTTTGACACTATAATTATCTGCTACCTGATTTATCCTCTACGTCTTATAAGATATGAAACTGTTCATTGATCAAACATTGCTTTTTTTCAATCAAAAAGGGTCAAAATCTTTTGGGTTTTGAGCGAGTGCCTGGCTACCCAGACCTTTGTATTAGTATTCTGACAGTGGCCCAGCAGCAGAGTAGCATGGAGGGGAGCATTTGTTTTGGTTTGAGTCCACTTAGCGTTTTTTAGCCCCAAGCATTGCCTCCAGCCACTTGCACTTCCTTAAGAGGATTATTTGCTAGTGATATTTTCTTGAAAAAACATCAACACAATGTGATGCTGTTGCCTTTGGTTGGGAAAATAAGAGAAGTTAATGACCAGGCATATGTCCAGGAGGGATTGTTGATGTCATTAAATATTTCTTGTTTATTTACTGGCTTAAAAATAACAACAGCAACAAAACCAGACTTTTCTCAAAACTTTTTTTAGTGCAGACTAGCTCAGCTTGGTAACCCCATGTCCCTCTCTCCCCTTTCACCACCCACTTGCCTGGGAGAAGCATTTGGCTTTCCGTTCTACAGGCAACAGAAACAGCTCTCAGAACAGAATGTTCCTTCAGGTTGACCCAGATCAATATTTTTTCAGCATTTCTGAAATTTTCTGAATTTAGACTGCGGCTGGGGTCATTTTTGGTAAAGACTAGATCACTGGGGGGAAGAAATTGTCAAAAATCATCTCCTGGGAGAGAGGACTTTGAGGGATGGATCGGGAGGACTTTGTGCACTGGTACTGAAGGCACGTTTCGGTAGGTCAGTATGGGTATGGCTGTGCTTTTGGGAGAGCAGAAAGCTGAGCTGAAACCCTTCATAGTTCAGAGCAGCACCCTAAATCTCCACTGGTCCCTCTTGGCCCTCATTGTCTCTCAGAGAATGGAGATGGGGGGTGCTGTTTGAGGAGGGCAAATGAGTCCAAATGCAAATCTGCAATTCATTTTCTTTTTCCTCACCCTGAGCCTACAGCTGTTGCATTGGAGACTGTGGAGAGTACATCCCTGCCTCTTGTGTTTGTGGACCTACAGAGCACTTCTGCAAAGCAGAACAGCTTCAGCAGAAGAAACTGGGAACCCGTGAGTGTGGACCACACAGCAGTCCAGTGGAAAACCCTGGAGTTTGGATGAGGTCTGAATTAGAGGAGGAATTTGAAGAATCAGCTCCCACAATCTAAATGATTGTCCTAACTCAGCTGAGAAGATTCAGTGTGGAATTGAATGACTTGCAGGTACTACTCAAATAGAAAAGGGTTAAAAGTCATTATGGATTGGGACTGCAAGTCAAAATTAACATCCTGCTCTGGAAACAACTTGACATTTCTATGTACCACTTACCTTCACCTTCATCTGATGCAGGCCTACCAGCCACAGGCAATAATTGTCTTTCTATACAGAGAAATCTGTTTCTGAAGGGCAAAGGTCAATATTCCTTCAACAGGATCTCTGTAGGTATTTTCCAGGTAGGACCTTTATGCACCACGACAGGTTTCCAGCCTTCTACACAGCACCATTTCTCTATGTCCTTACACGTTGCTCCCAAGATAACAGCACTCAGTACAAATACTTGAGAGAGCTTTACTGTAAGTACCGGTATGTGTCACTTTACCTCAGGACACGGGTAGACCTCCTAATTGGTGGGTGGGTCACAAGGAAACAGCTGGCAGTATGCAATACTCAGTATCTGATACAGCTGAAATGGTCACCACCTCCAGGCTGCGTTTGCTGTTGGAGAAGGTGACACGAACAAGCCTCTCTGCAGATACGGTTCCTCAATTCCTTCCTGTTGTGTTACCGAAGTCATTTAGAACCTACTTTACTGGGGGATGTTTCCGCCGACAAACTTATTGCCCTGAATATTGACGAAAGCAGCAGAGAAGAGAATGACAATTTAATAACAAAAGTGCTTTCCCTGCCTCCCCCAAAAATCGGCTGTTGGTGAGCTGGGGAGGGGGGACAGCGCTGTCAGGTAGGAGCCTTTAGGCTCAGCTTGATGGAGGTGAATAATTAAAGCAAAGCAAGTACAGAGAAATTCTGTTTCTTGAAGTTTACATGCAATTTTGGATGTACTGTAAGCAAAGCCTTCAGCTGAAAGAAACGTGTCGCAGCCCAAGGCCAGTCAGTGACAGATCTAGGGAGTCCATAGTCCTGTGCAAAATCAGCCAGATCTGTAAATCCCTGCAAACCCACTGAGAGGTAAATCACGTACCTACACAGCGACTCCAATTCATTCACAGTGGGCATGTGGAGTCTGACCCAGCAAGCGTCAGGCTGGCCAAATAGAGATTTTTCATCAGTCTCTGGTTTCTCATCTGCCCTTCACGGTTAAGGGTCAGGCTCCTTTTGCTTTTCCAGTGCCATCCGAGTGTCCTCTCCTGTCAGCGTGGGCACATTCAGCCTTGCATCGGGAACTGGTGACCAGCCAATCTGGCAACTGAAACGATGGGTCAATAACCTTCTGGTAGGTATTTGGCCGGTATATCTACACACTGTTACTCAAAACTACCTCAGCAGAAGCCCCAGAGCTCCCACCTTGTCACCTACTGGGGGTTGCTTTTCCACAATCAGCTGATGGAGCTTGGCCATCTTTTCCTGCAACGCCTCAACACAGAGACTGGATACTCCATTGCAAATGTCAAAAAAGCTCCAAAATGCTGGAGAACCAGTACTACTCCAATACAAATAGGCACCCCCCTGCCTAGCATCACAACGTTACAAAAGCAGCTCCTTGACAGCCGTTCAGAGGTACTTTTGTCCCCACTTTGTGACAGGGAAACTGAGGCACGGCAAGCGTGGGTGACTAGCACAAGGTCATACGCACCAGTGGGAGTTCTGGGAATAAAGCCCAGAATCTTCTGGCATATTGAGACAGAGGCATATATTTCATGCCGCCTTGGCAGGCTGTGGATGCTCTCCTCTCCTCCCCGCACTCAACGTGCCACAGAAACAGCCTTTGTTCACCCTAACTTGCTTCCAAATGTTTCAAACATCACTTCTGCTGTCAACGGTGAAACTTGCCTTCAGTCTCTCTGGAGCACTTGTCCAGCCACTATGTGGCTGTTCCTGCGAGGCTGGGATTCCTCTGATCCTGAGTATTTGCCAACTTCTATACCTTTGATTGGGGTATGGGTTAAGTCTGGAGAGCTTGTCCTGATCTTTTTAGTTGTCTTTTGTCCATCACACAGACCCGCTGGCCACAAACACTGGTCACGAGGAGACCTGTTTTCATTTGCTTTTGCCAAAAATGTTTAATTGCGGTTGCAGTCAAGACTTTCACCCTTCACTAGCTCAGCCTGGAATGGGCTGAATATCACAGTGGCAAAAAAAGATACAGCAGCCCACTAGCAAGTCTTTAAGCCACAGGAGGCTTGAGGGCTGTGGTTCTGTTATTAAACTGCTTGTTGCCTGAAACCTGGGCTGAACACAGGTCGGGTCTTTCAATGAAAACAGAAGAATCCGGAGTGCTTCTAGGATACCTTAGCACCACAGGTAACCATGAAACTGTGGTCTCTCTGATACTGGTTCTTTTTTCTTTTTCCTTGGGAGAAAGCCCTGACCTTGAAAGTTGTGCAAATGCGGGAGTTGTACAAGCACGTTCCTGCCGGCTCCCCTCGTGCCCGGCGTGGGGTACCAGGGATGGTATCACACCCTCTCCACGCACTGCTGATAAGCTGAACTAACAAGAATACGAAGGAAATGTGCCAAACCCGCAGAGGGAAATGAAAATCAAATCCCTTTTCTCGCATCAGCGTCAAATTTTTATTTCTTGACAAGATAGGAGCCCGGTGGAAGGGAAACGAAACGATTAAAAAACAGATAAAAACTGGAAGGAAGCCGCATATCCAAGTCATCCACTGCCCTCCCGTGGCTGTGTGTAAAGCACCCGGCAGCAGAGGAGGGTCTCCTCTCCCAGTCCGTTCAAATACATTCGCCAAATTTGTAGGTTTACATTATGTTGTCTTTCCCCAGCACTTAATGCTTGGCTGTTGGCCGAAAGATTGTTTCTAGCTTTAATAGTGGTAGAATATTAATTAAAAAGAAAAAGCCCAGAATGCATGCTTCATGTACTGTTTTAAAACCACAGGAAAGTATAATGTATTAATATTTCTCTATATTTTTTCAGAAATTATAATACTGCAGGTTTTGGTGTCAAACTGAGTAAAATTTCTTGCTATAATGGTATTATCCTCTGAGGTTAACCCTGTATTTTTCCTTAATGCAATGCAAGAGTCCCTGAAAAATTCCTGAGTCGGGCACAGATAGGATTACAAAGTCTTACTCGTTTTCCCATGCCGTTGCCAAAGGGGCAGGATTGGGATTGTGGAGTGCGTTGGAAGCGTTATTCTGGGGCTTTTGATCCAGCAGCTTTTTTGGCATGTGACACATTTATTGTCGACATGTACACGACTGAGGTTTCAGAGGTGTCCAACAATCTTAAATCAAAAAGTGACTACATTTTTTCCGGAGTTCTGATGTTGGCGTGAGCTGCTTCCCGCTTTTGCCAATCAGTCACCTACAAATTGCTAAAAGACCGCCACGCCGCTGACACCCCACAGGTGACTCTTGTTTCTGTGAAAATAACGGGAAAACGGGCTATCACCACAGAGGCAGGCCCTGAAGGTCAGATGAAGGACAGGTTGCTGATAGAGGCGGTGTCGATGCAGACGTGATAATTAAGGGACACTTTCTCTGCTCTGGATGTCCCCACGTGGGCAGGTTGGTCGGCAGCCACCCCATGCAGTGGAAGGAGAACCCTGCGGAGTGATGTTCTGTGCCGCCCAAACCCACCCACCATGACCACCCTGCCCACCACACACCCAGCAGAGTGGACACACGGCCTGTTCAACTCAAGGAAGATGCTGCTGTGAAAGCTGTTGTGAGGAAACCCCTAAGCAAGG
This sequence comes from Pedionomus torquatus, assembly GCA_013398155.1. Classification (NCBI taxonomy): domain Eukaryota; kingdom Metazoa; phylum Chordata; class Aves; order Charadriiformes; family Pedionomidae; genus Pedionomus; species Pedionomus torquatus. Next base: position 135,506 of record VZRU01004562.1, read on the forward strand.
GGATGGAGGGGGAATTTTGAAGGACATACAAGTCTTCCTATTTAAATATGGCCTCCACAATGAGCAGCCAACAAGGAGGAAAAAGGAAGGGCCCTGCTTTTCTCTCCACCAGAACACAGAGGAGATGGCTGAGTTGGTGACACACAGAGAAGCCTGGAGGCATGTCTTTCATCACAGCACAGCATCTCCAGAAAACAAGTTCATTTGGACAGGAACTGAAAACTAAGGAGGCAGATTTGTCACCACAGGGGGATGCAGGAGTCACCCGAGCACGCCGGCAATACTGTTCTACCACCAGGTATCCATCAAGGCAAGAACAGAAGTGGTGTCTGCAGAGGAATGATTCAGGACATGATGGGGACCTTCATTGCAGCTGTCGGCAATCAATCATCAATGAGGATTTTGCAAAAGGAGAAGAAAAAGGCACAGAATTATCTACATTTCCCTGATGTATGAATGCAGCAAGATTGGATGAGACATCTTGCATCTCTCCTCTAATAACAATATATAACTAAAATCGCCAGCAGTGCCAATGTGGGCAGCCCCTTGAAGAAAGATGTCAGGGTGTTTTTTGCAGCTTCTCCCAGAAGATCACTTCAGAGTCCCTTTCAATTTTCCCCAGGAGAGAAAACAGGAATATTTCTGGTGGAAACGCTCATTGCTGGATCCTCTCCCGGTGAGACGGCAGACTGCAGGAACAGGAGGGTGCCCATCGTCAGGAGCACAGGATGTGGGAGCAACCAGCTCTGCTGGAGACTTGTCACAACGGCCAGGAGGAGGTTGAGCTGCGGAAGCAAACTGAAGGCAAACCGGGTAGAAACCCAGCTTCGGTCCTCCACAAAGACATTTCGCTGAACGCAAAGAGGCTGATTTGCTTCTGCTCCCCTGTACGTATGGCTGCTAGGAGCTGAAGTACCGAGCAGGGAGCACTAGATATTTTAGAGACATGGTGCACCTGCGTTAGGTGAGGTAATTTCGTCGCCGAAAGCTCATGGCAATCATTCACTTGGCTTGAATGTTGAACTGGCTGACTATACCCTGTTTAGGATGGGGAGGGTAAAGGAAAGGAAGGATCGGCACTTAAAATTGCAAACGTCACTCCCTCATTTGGAGTTCTGGATAAACAAAAACCTAATGAAGTTTTGAATGTGTCTGGAACAAAATGCTGACTAAACTAGGCCAGGAGGGGGGCATCCGAGGGGTCTGACATCTCCGGTGTCAGTCAATCACTCATATCTATTTCATTTCATTCACTTGTCAAAGAGAAAGAATATTTACTTACCTAACAAAGCTTTGTTTGCTTATGTTTGTGGTGGCCTGATGACACGAGTTACCCTCAGCGCCGCTACAGAGGCGAGTAGGCTTAGATTACAGTTAAAACCGGCGCTTCTGTTTGACAGAGATTACACACAGAGCGAGGATGAAAAACCAGCTAAACAGGGACTTTGTTGGGCCTTTCCGTATTCGGGGCATTGTTGTACCAGATCGAAATCAGGGTGATTGACGCCTAAGTTGTCATTTTAACCCCAGCACAGAAGTTTGGGGATGTGCAATTAATAACTGGCCCCGACACCTCCCAGCGGCAGGGAATCAGATCAGGGGTGCGGCTCGGGCCAGAGCTGCCTCAAACTCGTTTCCCTAAAAATAGGTTTACTTTGAAGCATCCTTCTGTCTGGAATCTGGGTGGAAACAGGAAAACTTAATAAGATTTGTAAGCAGAAGTGCTGCAGGATGACTCGTATTTTTGCCTTGCAGCGTGGCAGGGTGAGTACAGAAAAGCTGCCCTGGAGGGCAGGCTGCAGGGAAATACTCAAGCCAAAATATATGGCTTGTGTCTCCTCCGAGTCATTCCAGCCATGTTTTGGTATCTGTGAAATTTAATCACTATGTTAGTAATCAGGGCTGTACAAATTATGATTTTATAAACATGTCTACCTGAATGTTAAGTATTTTATTTATCATTTCCTTCCTCACCCCAGCTCCTTCTCCCTCTTCCCATCTCCTCAGCCACCAAAACACGGTAGAATATAAGGTTGTCTGTAGAGCTGAGAAACTGTTTAATTTAGATGATGAATGAACCTCTTCCTGACTTAAAATTCAATGAGACAAGTACATACTTACAGTTGTGCAAGTAAAAGTTGTCACAGAATCTACTAATGTTTCCTTTTGGTGTTAAAAGAAGCCTCAAACAACGGCAGCAAATCCAGGAGCTTCTCACCTGCTTAGCAGAGAAAATGCCAAATTTTAAGATAAACTGAAGCCCTCAAGATGCCTAGGAACCTGGGTTAAGACTGGTAAAAGTTTATCGCAATATCTAGCCAGCCTCTTTGGCAGCATCAGCTGCTTTGAGAGACAGACTGAACCATCACAACAATGATTTTGTGAACAGAAACCTGCCCCCTGTGGCCATGGGATCTCTGCTGCCAGGTATCATAGTGTTAAACGTGATGGAGACACCCTTCCGTGGATCTCATCCCTTTCCCTCCCTGTGAAGTTTTGAAATTCTTCTAGGTAGAATTTTAAAACGTCACACAACAACCAGTCAGTTTGCATTTGTACAATGATTGCTCATCTTCTGTATCTTCCTCCTATCGTTAGCTTCTTGTTTGGCCCAGTTTTTTAAATGTTTGCTCTTTTTTCCCCACCAGCCGTGGCTATTTGCCAGCATGTATCGCATACATGGTCCTTTCTGACATTTTCCTGGTGCTGTCTGGCTCAACCAATGTATGTTTCCAAAGCTCTCAGAAACCTGTCTATGGATTAAAAAAAAATATAAAATAGACAAAGCAAATTATTACTAAGTACTTGACTTTTATCCATCTTGTTAGCCAGCTCCAAAGCCAAGGAGGGATTAGTTAGCAGTCATACCATTCATTCTTGTTTGTCCTGTTTTTAGGCTCATTGTAGAAGTACTGATATTTTCATGGCTTTCAATAAAAGACTGAAGACTTCTTTAACTGTTTGTCTATGGGATTTGATTTCAATAAGCAGGCTTTAAAAAGCTTGCTATTAACTCTGATTCCCTGAGTGGGTTCCAGAATTATACATTATATGATGCATTTATTGTATAAATGGTGCATCAGATTTAGTCACTTTTCTCCCCTTTTTGATTCATCATAGAATCACAGAATGGTTAGAGTTGGAAGGGACCTCAAAGATCATCTAGTTCCAACCCCCCTGCCATGGGCAGGGACACCTCCCACTAGACCAGGTTGCTCAAAGCCCCATCCAGCCTGGCCTTGTTAAGTTTTTCTTTTGGTCTTGTAGCAGAAAGTCAATAAATGAACTAGCAATAGTTACAGCAGCTAGAAAGTCTGCATACAATCCTCAAACTTTTGCAACCCCTTGGTATTTTGCAGGTGTTTTGTAGCTGCTTATGAGCTACAATGAAATCCAGGCACTTCCCAACTCACATTTGTTAGAACATATACATTAGTGTAAATATGATATTTGCAATTATTTTAATGGGAAAAGCAGGACTGGCATTGGCTCTCAGAAGGTAGCTGAGCCAATAGTTGCTATTCTGACGGTACCAAGCCTGAGAATACAGAGTAGCTACAGTCCCACCTTTAAAAAGTGTAATCAGTGCTGAAATATTACAGCAAAGTTTTCTGGAGCTCTAAGAGGAGAAGCACTGGCTGCTCACAACTTCCATAACAGCTCAGGAGAAAGAGGCACAAACTTCACCCCCTGCTTTTTCCAGAGTAAAAGATACATGCATTTGGGAGCTGGCTGCTTTCACAGCGATGCTTTCTTCATCAGCAAACCTTTGCCTTTTGCCCTTCTGAACCATTGCATGACAGTGGATGGTGCCTGATGATCTTCGGTGATGGGACCAAAAATAAGGCTGGGCACGGAGAAAGGCTGGTGTAGGGGAACCTTTCCTGTGCTCAGCTCCATCTCTCCCAGCTGACAGCCACCATGTCACTCCACCTTCAAGCACTTCAGATCCTCCTGGGAGGCAACCGACCCCCTTTCCCTGCCCCACTGGCTACTCCTGCGATGCTGCGCTCACGGGTCCAGGGGGGCACGGAGAAGCCGTGAGGACAGGAGCCGTTAGCACACAGCCAAGCTTGCACGCTGAATAATTACGGCTTTCTTTGTCACAGCGAATCATGGTAGGGGAAATTATGGCAATTTCTTCCATGGGGAGGTGTAGCCAACAAATCAAAGCTTCTTACTAGATAGTAACTGTGCTTCGGGTGATGCCCACATAAATGCTGCCTTCCAAACGATGGCCAAGCGGGGCCCAACCTTACAGCCTTCGTGTCTGGGCAGAGAAAGCTACGCTCCTTTCGCCGCTGTGGGTGAGGGCAGCGTACCCCCAGCCACCACGGGTTTCTATATGAGTGACAGAAAAGGGGCATCTACCTGGTGACAGCCCATGCCTCTTCCCTCAAAATCTTATTATTTCTGTATCACTCTTCTCCTCTAAATCATTTCCATCCTGTTTTGACAAACAAGGCTCTGGTTTAGACCCTCAACTTCCATCCTAGAGTAATCAGCAATTCTCTGAGACCCTCTAACCCATATTAAGTGCATCTGCTAAGAATATCTTTGATGCCTATTGCTTGTTGATATCTTGCCTTTCTTGAAGTCCATCCACTGGCTCTTCCTACATCAAATTCCAGTTTCTTGCACTTAGTTTCCAGGCTCTTGACAACTCTATCTTCCTAGTCTTGTCTATTATTGCATCTCAACAGGGATGTTGTGCAAATTAACTTGTTAGTATTTTTGAAGCACCCAGAAACCATGGTAATGACTGCCACAGAGAAGCTCATGCAGAAATTAATCATTAATGTTGCCATTGTAGGGCTTGAATCCTGTGCAGTAAATAAGGCTGGGGGGGGGNCTTTCTTGAAGTCCATCCACTGGCTCTTCCTACATCAAATTCCAGTTTCTTGCACTTAGTTTCCAGGCTCTTGACAACTCTATCTTCCTAGTCTTGTCTATTATTGCATCTCAACAGGGATGTTGTGCAAATTAACTTGTTAGTATTTTTGAAGCACCCAGAAACCATGGTAATGACTGCCACAGAGAAGCTCATGCAGAAATTAATCATTAATGTTGCCATTGTAGGGCTTGAATCCTGTGCAGTAAATAAGGCTGGGGGGGGG
>VZRU01004562.1:142136-165153 GCA_013398155.1 Pedionomus torquatus
GTGGAATAAATAAGGCGGGGGGGGGGGGAGGTCACACTTCAAATGAAATCACCACCAGCTCATCATTAATTCACTGCTGTCTGCCCCCTGCGCCAGATGAGGCAGAGGTCTTAAGGAAAAAAAAAATAATAGTGAAGTAGTGAGAGACTGAAATCTGCAATTTGATACTTGTGCAAAAAGAGGTAGGATTAAAACTAGATGGGCAAATTGAACTCCAGTATTTCCTAACCCTGGAGCGCTCCTTCCAGCCTGTAGTTAACTTGAACAACTTCTCCTCTCTGCAATGGTAGTCACTCGGCAGAAAAAAAGTGCCAAAATAGAGATGATGGCTGGCCTTCCAGGTAAAAACACAGATATTTTAGGGCAGGAATCAGCCTGGGATGAAGGAGTGTTAATTTTGTTGTCTGACTGCAGGGTACAGTCCTGAGCTAAATGCTTGGCTTCCACCATTACCCACAGAGATCCGGGTCCTGCGGTCAGTCCACCCCAGGGGCAGACACTTCTGCTCCGCTGAGGAGCCCCGAGGCTTCACTGATCACTCGGGGCAGACGGACACCTAGAGATGCCTTAGCGAGGTCTCAGTTGTAAAATCAAAATCACAGGTCCCCATCCAGAGCCAACTATTGAAAAAACAAGCTGTCCTTCTCTTCCCACTCTTTTTGTCCTGGGATTTTAAACCTCACAGTAGGCAATCGGAGCCCCTGAAGAACATGGCACACAAGGGTTCATGCTGGACAGATTATTTGGGGCCCACCACGATACAAACGTTGAATATTAGTCGCAACACCATCACCATCACTTTCTTTCATTTCCCCTTTGAAGTGGTTATCCAGGTGGGATTGCTGCCTGGACATGGGTGTTTAGCCATCTTTTTAGATGCCATAAGACAGCCTACCTGCCCACAGGCCTCCCCTCGGTCCTGCCAGCCAGCTCTGCACAGGTGGCCCAGGTCTCCCAGGAGACACTGGGCACCTACCTTAGGTGACTGAACTCCAGCCTGGTAACAGACACAGAGGTGGCATGGAGACTGCTGATCTGCTGCTTTTAACAATTTCAGTGGAAAAGGAGGAATATTAGAACCATAGAATGGTTTGTGGTTGAAGGAACCTTTAAAGGTCATCTAGTCCAAGCCGCCCTGGGCACTCTCAGACCACCTACCTCCAATCATAGAATGGTTTGGGTTGGAAGGGACCTTAAAGATCATCGAGATCCAACCCCACTATCGTGGGCAGGGACACCTCCCACCAGACCAGGTTGCTCAAAGCCCCATCCAGCCTGGCCTTGGACACCTCCAGGGATGGGGCATCCACAGCTTCCCTGGGCAACCTGTTCCAGTGCCTCACCACCCTCACAGGAAAGAATTTCTTCCTAATATCTCATCTAAATCTCCCCTCTTCCAATTTAAAACCATTACCCCTTGTCCTATCACTCCACTTCCTGACAAAGAGTCCCTCTCCAGCTCTCCTGTAGCTCCCTTCAGATACTGGAAGGCTGCTATAAGTCTCACTGAAGCCTTCTCTTCTCCAGGCTGAGCAGCTCCAGCTCTCTCAGCCTGTCTTCACAGCAGAGTTGCTCCAACCCTCTGATCGTTTTGTGGCCCTCACATGGGACACTCTGCCCTTTTCAGAAGTGCTCTATGGAGTAAGGACCAAGCTTACCACCAAATTCCTGCCAGCAAGGCTGCAGTAAGCAGCTGGATATGCCCACGTGACCCAGAACAACCCCGCTGTACCCAGAGTATTTCCCACACGCCTGTAATTTAAAGGTTTTGGGACTGGAGGATATATGGAGTATGTGAGTATTTCACCAAGACAGAAGTTCACTGGGAGAGACCTGACCTTGACAGAGGTCTTGGGTTTGGCAATCAGCTCTTCTCAGCTTGCAATATTTAACAGTCCAAGTCCTCTATTACAACTGAGATAGGTGTTTCTCACCGCTGTGTTTACTAAATACATTGACCTTTCTAGCCTTCATGAAGGACAAGTCTATAAACATCAACTTCACTGGCCATAAAACTTTAAGGCAATTAAAGGAGCTAAAAAAATCTACTCAGAGTGGTACTATAGGGTTGGGGCTGACTTGGGTGGTGTTTGGAGTCTTTTGTCTTTTTTGTTTGGTTTGGGGTTTTTTTTATGTTCAGGCAGGTGAGGTGCACCTACAACACTGACATTACTACTCATGAAGTGGGACTTGATGTCAAGCCTCTGCCAGGTCTGAAGGCACCTGTGTACAGTCTTGCATCTCTATCGCCCGTGGGCTGTTGCCCTGTACTTCTCCCAGCAAGGCTGTGTCTCCTGTGACGTGGGCAGCCTGCCCAGTTCTGGCTCAGGACTTACTGGTGGCAGCAACCACAAAAGAGAGGGAGAGGGCAGCCAGGAACCTTCCTCATGTCCAAATTTAAGTGGAGTTCTTCCTATTGTGCTGGTCCCCGAGACACCTCCTGCAGCGTTGAGGGCAGAGATGGCCAGTGACAGTGACCCCAGGGAAATCGTGCCGGTGGCTGAAGCATTTGCCTGGGGAAGTGAGGGTTTAACTCAGTGGACATTAAAGCTCTGTGAGCTCCCTGCTCTCACGTGTAGGAGAACACGGGCAGTTTACAGCTCCTCAGAAAGCGCGAGAGACAGTCAGAATAAGGACATGAAGCAGAAGGGTATTTTAGATCCATTAGTTATAATTTACACAACAATGACATATGGCATAAAGACAAAATATACAGATTTTCAGATCTATATATACATGGATCAACACAGTGCACGATTTAAAGTTATGTTACAATTAAGTGTACAATTTTAAATATGGCTTTATAAACTAGTAGTAATAACAGTGCTAAAATAACATGTCTCGTGTAAGTTCATAGACAAACAACAATAATGCAGCTACAGCGTTAAAGTCCTCATTTAGCAATGTGTTGCTTCATTTTAATTAAACCTTATACACTGCAGGTAGCTGGATAAATCCCTCCCCCCCGTAACCCACAACCACACATTCTTGCTGGATTGCACACCCCAATGGTTAAAACTTTGGAACTTGCATTCTTCAAGTATTCTGAAACATAAAAACCCGTACATTCAAGGAAAGACGAGTTGTAAGAATAAACTAAGAAGCGAGAGAAGAACATACACGCAAAACCTGGTGCCCGGTGAGAATACCGTCACGACCACTGAAGCTTAAAAATGCACTTACTTTTGTTTGTTTAGAGAGCTTAAAAAAAACAAGGGTCACATCTCGTTTGCCTTACTGCTACAAATAAGACAAACTTTAGGTGAGGATAAGTAGACAGAGGACTAAGAGAAGAGGTAAGTTGGAAGCTCAGTCAGAAACTCTGTCCCCAATGAAGCCAACAGCACTTTTGCCAGACTTCAAAGGGGGAAGGATTTTATTTATTCTGCAAAAGTTGAATGCCTTTTGGAAGTGTAAGCTCCATTTCAGCCTTAGTTTAGTTGAGCTGAATTTGGGTATTATTAGATGAAATCCCGCAGTCCTGTTTATGCACGAGTCAGACTAAATGCCCCAACTAATCTCCTCTGGCCCATAATAATCTGTAATAATAAATAATATGTAATAATAATAATCTGTAAGTGGGGCAACCAGGACTGTGGTACTAACAATTAATCACTGCAGTGACACACTGAGCATTTCCATCATTGCAGATCCCTGTGCTGTACTCGGACATCACGTTTCTTTTCCAAGCTGCTCAGGGAGCTGCAGAAACCTTGGCTGAGAAGTACTTCATGTGAGGGTACCTCCACAGGGAAGGAATGCAAGAGAAGCCCTCCCCGATGGTCAGAGAGAGGATTGCCCAAACCCACTGAGACAGAGCTGATTTACCATGCAACGCTTCTCCACTAAGGCAAAGCTGTCAAGTCTGGGGTCACTGGCCTGAAAATTAAATCCCCCCTCCCATCAGCAGCCCATCTGGTGCCATGAAACACCTTCCCTCGGACACCAGCTGGACGGGACCTACATTCACCAGTAAGCTCAAAGCTGTGCTCACTGCAATGCTCCATAAAGGGGTCAAATCCCAGCAGATCCTTGCCCTTGCCCTTTGTCACCCGGACACAGCTGGCTCTGCAGCACAGACACGGGGTGACAGCACACTGGCAGCATCACCGGAGCCACAGCTACTGAAAGGAGTCCCTGTGCCGGCTGCCCAGCACCCAGTACCCAAACCACACATGAATACCTGCTGAAAACCACTGCAGTCACTCGAAGATACCTCTAGTCCTCCTGGTCCTCGGGAAGAGACACTATTACTTGGGTGCTCCTCCAGATCACAGCCACTGGCACGTATGGCACAACTCACACCTACACTATATATATACATATATATCCATTTTCATACACCAGATACTGGGCTGTCCAACAAAATGCTGCATTTAGAGAGCATAATTTGCTGTATTTCAAACACATGCCTAATTCCTAATTTTGCAGTGTTTTGGGGGTGGGGGGAGGTGGGGGGAGGTGTTAGGCTAAAGAGCTACTTGACAGAAAACAGATTTGAATTCTTATTCAAACATCTAAGGACAAGACCCACTTGAATTCATCCCCTGCCACAGAAATTTCACTTGGTGAGCTGCCCTGCATAAATCTGCACATAACACACTTTTCCAGCAGGCAATATTTTGTAAGGCTTAGTAGCTGACAGATACAGCCCTTCCGATGAAAACAGTACGAAACTGTCAGAATTGCTTGAGCAGACATCACTGACAAAAGGAAATTTGTGCCTGAACTGTTACTGCAGAAATATTTCAGGCAATATTTCTCAAAGAGAATACAGATCTGGAGGGACACTGCCAAGGTTTTAAAGATCAAAACGTGTGACTTGCAGTGTTATAATTGGATGGGAACAGTCCTCCAGATCTGAAACATCGGGTTTGGTTCGGTTTTTAAATCAAGCACCACATTTGTAGAATTTCTGTAGGACCTGTACATCCCAGCGTCTGTTTCTCCCGCTCGGTAACAGTGAGCTCTGCTGACAGAGCCAGCGAGTCCAACAGGGGTAAACAAATCCTTTCTGACACCAGAGAGTGTTACACAGTCAAACACTGCAATTCTCATCAAAAAAAAACAACAGACTGCTTCAAATCTAACTTTGCTGGAAATGCAGGGCTTGCTTTAAACTCACATTTGCCAAACGAGGAGCAGACCGATCATCCACTCTCCTAAAGCAGCACGACGGAAACAAAGGCAGTACTCAATGTTTGGTGGTATTTAAGGTAAAGTAGCTGGGAGGAACCCACACTGCCTCCTTGTAGGGATGAAGAGTCGTGCTCCAGCTCATGAGCAGGAGGGCTCTCACCTGACTGCCAAACAGTGGCATTAGTTGGGCCACAGGTTCAGCCCGAGTCCTCCTGCAGCAACCTGTCACTTGGCATCCTCCCCGCATTCCACCCTCACCACTTCCTTCCCTGATCACGCAAGGGCCCCCTGTCCTGTTTCGCGACGGGAGGGACAGCATGAAGGAGGCCTGAGCTAGCTTTCCTCCTGGCAGGACAACATACCACCCTCCATCCAAAACCAGTCCAGGGCCGCAGCTGGCACGATGACCTGGTTTGGCGCTGGCAGTTGTGATGCTCTCATAGACCTCACAGGTCCTCACAGACCTTATGTCGTCCATATCACCTCAGACATGACATCATGGCATCTGTCACCCTCAAGGTCTGGCTTGAAGTTGCCAACCCAGCTCACCCACCACGTGTTCCGCACCATGTGGCTGTCCTAGGTTTCACTGCTGCAGAGACACCTGATGTCCCTGACCCTCAGCAGCAGCACAGCCAGGACCAATGGCATCCCTACCACAGATTTGATTGCAGTTTTGATCAGTGAGGGAGGGAGGGGAAAAAAACAAGCCAACAAAACCCAAACCAATACAAAAAACACACACACGTGAAGAAACACAAACAAGAGGAAAAAAGGATGCTCTCCAACTATTTTCGGTTCTGCCTGGCCCCTCAGCACTAAGGTAAAAAATAGAGATGATCGAAGGAGGAGGGAAAAAAAAGAAGTCAACGAACCAAACCACTGCAGGACTAAGAAAATATTGCTTTTCTGGCAGAATTTTGCAAAAATTCTGTTCTTTGGGTTTGGTTTTGTTGGTGGTGTTTTTTTTGAAGAAAACACAATTTTTCTTTCCCCATGCAAACCAAAATGAACTAACACTTTTACAGATGTTAGAAAAGCTATTTTTTAAAAACATTTTTCCCCCAAACACTTTACCAGCATCAGCTTCCAAAAGAAAAAGAAAAAAAAAAAAAAAACAAAAAACAGATTAAATCCTTTTAAACAGATCTAACAGTCAGTATTTGTTCCAGAAATAAACCTAAGGATTGCCTATGAAACCTGGGCACAATACTACATCTGTGGATTGCCTATGAAACCTGGGTACAATACTACATCTGTAGATTCTTAAAGAGAGGCCTTTTCCTTATTTCACCTCTAGTTTGAAACACAGCCAAACACAAAAACGCAGACTTCATCAAGAGCAGCCGGCATGAGAAGAAAGCCAACTAACTTCTCCCAACCAACTTCTCCTCTAACCCTGAGCAGTCCCTCAGAAAAGGCAGGCATGTGATGAGCTGCAAAATACATTCACTGATTAACACCCTGGGAAACCTTAGTCAACAGCAAAAAGCTGCTTCCCCTTCTGTGACCCTTTCCCATCCTTACCTCTTCATCTTCCTCCCCAGGGGCAAAGCCCATTAACTGGCCAGTCAGGGTGAAGTTCAGTCTCCACCGAGGCACACTGATTTATTCAAAACAAAAACAAAAAACACTGGGTGCAAAGGTAACCATGGTCCCACCAAGCACCTACATCCTTGGGAGGTACCCATGCTGTGGTATTATAAAGGTGACAGGGTCTCCTGAACTCAGGTTGGTCTTAATAACTGGGACTCATCTGCTGTCAGCAGGAGCCTCCATAACCTGCAAGCACAATCTCCCAATGCTGAAACAATAGAGAAAGCACAGCCATCAAACACGCATGGATAATCAAATGAGAACATCTCCATCGGAATTTAAAAACATTTGTGTGTTGCGAATAAGAGCTTTTTGCCATGGATGCCCTTTATCCAGAACACCATACCTACACCTCTGCAGGTAACATCTGCCCTGACTTGGCTATGAAATTTCACAGGCATTTCAGGCCATCTCCTCTGTGCTTTCAAGCCCAAGACTTATCTTCTTGTGCCCTATTTCTGTGCTTACGTTTCCTGAGAAGTGGATGATAGCTTCCTCCTCCTCAGTTTTGGTTCACTTTGCAAAAGACACTTGCTCACAACAACAGAGATCATTGGCTGGAACACGGTTCCAACAACATGCCTAGGGAATTGAGGGTACAGGTACAAATTCACACCCACCTCAGACCACACCAAACTTGTCAACTCTTTGTGCATGGGAGTCACCACAGCGAGAGACCTGGGGACTCACAGCAGACGTGTACCCCTTTGTTCAGAGCCACGGCTAGTTTGGTGTTTCCCCAGAGCAAGCGCTTTCCTCTGCAGGAGACATTCCACAATCTAAGAGAGAGAGTTATTCTTCGAAAGCTCAAGTTATTGCAAGCTCCAGACTATTAAGACTACCAACAATTGACACCCTAAAGCAGTTGCTGGCACAACCAACACACTAGAAAAATTTTGCTGCAAGATCCTGATTCATTTAATCGTAACTCACTGAGAAAGTCATAATTAAAATATTTTTAAATGGGCCACTACCAAAGCCTACAGGTAAATATCCAGTTTTATATGCATGTTTACAAATACCACAGCTAACTATCTGTCCCACAGACTTTATCTCTACTTAATCCAACCAGTCATGGTCATGCAATACTAGTGTACACGCTCATCTTCAGACTGGTGAGTTAAGTCCCATAGATCATCCTCACCTCAACCTGTATTTAGGGAGACAGAAACAAGAAGCATGTCAGCACCCATGTGATGACTCTGGATTCGGGATTCCAGATTCACACACATTTCATTGCCTGGGCCAACATCTTGCATTTACACGGCACCCCATGCCTAGAAACACCCCAAATTGTTTGACAAGCTCCACGGGTTTGACATGTCTGTTGGTAAAGAGCACAAAGCACCCACTGCTGAGATGCACCAGACTTTCAGTAACAAATCCCAATTCTTTAACCTTGCCTAGCAATAGCAGACAGTGGTAGGAAGTAAGAACATGATGGTAATTCAAAAACAGAAAAGAAAAACACCCATTCCAGATGTGAGTTTTAATCATAACCTCCCAAACACTCATTTCCCTTTTGAATAAAAATATTCTAGACTTGCAATTTCCACCTTTTACAAATAACAAGAAACACTGAAAAGCTCCTTTTCACAGGAACATTTTTTTCCTTCTGCCTTCCTTGACTGTCTCTGAAAGAACTGGGAGCGCTTCCTTCCTGCAGACACTGTAGCAGAACATGCACCCAGAGGGCAGGCAGATATCAAATAAAATCCCCCCAAAACTCAACCAAATCAATACAGCATGAATAATTTTCTTCCTTGGGAAAAAGGTGTACCAGTCTTGCCGCTTCCATTTTTGTCCTCAACCCATTCCTGTAAAGACATCAACACAAACCAGCTCTGAGAAATGCTCCACTTCCCGGGGGGCTGTCCCACCTGGTTGCAGAATCTGGTTTTGAAGGTGAATGAAAATGCAGATTGAAAGGTCCTGTTGCTCTCCGGACCTCCAGTTTGCCCATATGTGTTTTAAATAACTGTTTACCATGGTTCCACATGAACAGTTACACAAAATGAATTAAAGTTGAAATAGTCTGGGTAGCATGTCACAGCAGAGTCAAGCATGATGGTCTCCTCCAAAGTGGTATAAAGCTCTTCCTGACCTGGAGGAGAAAATAAACCACACTGATCCCAAGAAACAGCTTGTCTGCAAAATGGGAGATGCTTGTACACATCACTTGCATTGTTCATGATCTCTGTAGTCATCCATGTCCACATCCGAGTCAAAGAGGGAGTGTCCCGTGTAATCTGTGTCAGGGGTTTGAGAAATACTGTTCCCCTCCTCATCAAACGTTTCTGTCCTTGAATAAAAACTGAAGTCCTGCAAGGGGGAGTAAGTCTTGCTTGCTTCACTGCTTTCCTCGGATTCATACAGAGTGTTATCATCATCATGATGCCATTCTGGCCAAAATTTCCTCCTTATTCTTTCACAATACATAGCGAGGTTAATCAGTTCACCTGCAACACAGCACAAGAGACACCAGTAAATATTCCCAAGAATAATGCTGTAATTCACCTGCTGACACAGAATCACATTTAACACTGTTTGGAAACAAACTGTTCTTTCCAAAGAGGCTTCAAAACTCTAAGATTCCATCAATTCCCTTCGAGGCCCTGTTTCTAACTTTCATGGAACTTCAAACATGTATTATTAACTTACACACAAGAAGGGTTACATTGGAATAAATATAAATACACATAGCAAATTAGCTATCCCAAAATCGACCTCTGCAGAAATAAATCAAACCAAGATATTATCACTGTCAGTTTTTCATAGCATAATTCTTGCTTATATTCCACAAATCTGGTTTCTAAGGTCAGAATTTGATCCTATATATTGTCTATTCAAATACAGTGAATTTGGGATTTACACCACCAGATGGCAGCGTTGTCTGCAAGATAAATCCACATTCTGAAGTTTTTATACCATCACTGGCTTGCCCTTAATATTCCCAGACTTAGCACCTTATGCATATACAGACATGAAAGTTTAGAGAAGAAAGGACAAAAAGAAAGAACAAAGAAATAATAGCATATTTAAGGAAATGTCTATGTAAAACCTGCACTCACAATAGCATGAGTACAGGTAAAGAGAATCATCCACACTGCTTGGGTATTTGCACCTATTGTCATCTATTTATTTTTGTCAGAGAAAAACTAGTTCAACAGACACGGTATTAAAATCATAGAATGGTTAGAGTTGGAAGGGACCTTAAAGATCATCAATTTCCAACCTCCCTGCCATGGGCAGGGACACCTCCCACCAGACCAGGTTGCTCAAAGCCCCATCCAGCCTGGTCTTGAACACCCCCAGGGATGGGGCATCCACAACGTCCCTGAGCAACCTGTTCCAGTGCCTCACCACCCTCACAGGAAAGAATTTCCAATCTAAATCTCCCTTCTAGTTTAAAACCATTACCCCTTGTCCTATCACTACGCTTCCTGACAAAGAGTCCCTCTCCTGCTCCCCTGTAGCTCCCTTCAGATACTGGAAGGCTGCTAGAAGGTTTCCCCAGAGCCTTCCCTTCTCCAGGCTGAGCAGCCCCAGCTCCTGCAGCCTGTCCTCACAGCAGAGCTGCTCCATCCCTTTAATCATCTTCATGGCCCTCCACTGGACCCATTCCAACAGTTCTATGTCCTTTCTAAGTTGAGGACTCCAGAACTGGACACAGTACTCCAGGTGAGGTCTCATGTGCGCAGAGTACAGGGGGAGAATCACCTCCTGTGACCTGCTGGTCACGCTTCTTTTGATGCAGCCCAGGATACGGTTGGCTCAGCTCATGTTGAGCTTCTCATCCATGAGCACTCCCGTGTCCTTCTCCTCAGGGCGGCTCTCCAGCCATTCTCTGCCCAACCTGTATTTGTGCCTGGGATTGCCATGTCCCAGGTGCAGGACCCTGCACTTGGCTTGGTTGAACTTCATGCCATTTGCATTAACCCACCTCTCAAGCCTGTCCAAGTCCCTCTGGATGGTATCCCTTCCCTCCAGCGTGTCAACTGCACCACCCAACTTGGTGTCATCAGCAAACTTGCTGAGGGTGCATTCTGTCCCACTGTCCACATCTCCAACAAAGATGTTAAATGGTACTGGTCCCAGTACTGACCCTTGTGGGACACCACTCGTTACCAGCCACCACTTGGACATTGAGCTGTTGACCACAACCAACTTTTCTTCTTGAAAGCCATGGAGCTTTCAGAATTTTATCTGTGATTCCCCAAACATCAAGGGAAAGAACTGACAATACTTCTGTCCTCATCTCAATTTGGTTTGTTTTTTTTTCCCCTCAAAGTTTTAATAATGAGCAAGCCTATACCTCCTAAGTATTGCTTTAGCAGCTCTCTTGCACAGAGTAGACCTAAAGATCAGGCTCATTCCTTTTACACCTATTTCACATTTTTTTCCTCCTTAGCTCTTCCCATTTTTCATACTGCCTGGTTTATTCTGAAAATGGATGCAGTGATACTTTCACATACCTGTATATGTGAAAGTATCACCTCACAAGAAAAAAAAAAAAAAAAGTGGAGGGGAGGTGTATGTTTCCAATTCATGCAAAAACATAGTGGCTTCAAAGTCAGGTTGGACTTTTTCCTTGCCCAGCATCTTCAACAGCCAAAGCCTGTAATTTCAGTGGGACAACAGCACTTGTAGTTAAAACAAAACTACTCAGCTCAGCAGAATTTGGCTCATGACCATGCTTCTGTCTCCTCATACCTTATCCAGCATTCATTCTTTAGAGGCTTTTAGTCTTTGCTATGTTAAACAGGGAAAAGATCAAGTGCAGGAATAGAAACAATTACCATGTAGAACATTAAAGAGAACACAAACAAGAATTTTAAGAGAAAACAACATTACAGGATACAAACGCTACATCAAAGGCAAGAACAGCCCAAGATGCAGCTGAAGTGCTACTGCAGTCTTCAAATGTCCTCACAAGGTGCTCCAAGTCTAAACATGGCAAACGTCACCGGGAGATTCTCCATCAGAGATCACTTAAGCTTTCTTACCTTTGATCAATCTCTCTGGCCGAGTCCCTGGTAGTGTCCACATTGCCTGTGCCAGATGCCCAAAGACAGTGGCATCAACAGTGGAAACGTTTGGTCCCATAATGTACTTCTTGTCACCTATAAATACAACAGGAAACATTTCTCAACGGGATGTCACTTCTTCCCAGTTTAAAAAACAAACAAAAGGGAAAAAAAAAAAAAAAAANCCAAAAAAAAATCCAAACCAAACCAACCAAAAAAAAAAAAACCAACATTCCCTGGTTATATCTTTACCATTTGTTTTTTTCACTGAAATCCTTTAGCTGAATACATTCGCTGCTTCAATGACAGTGATACAATGTTGAATATGGCTGAATAGCTGTTGCTAAGGGTTCACCAAGTGAAATCTACTACTGCAGCTTCCCCTCTTCACCCCTTCTATAACTAGACCAATTATGGAGCCACTGCTGGCCAAGTAACCTCCTCTGCTTATCACTGCTGGCAGCACGTACGCGTTGCACCCCTGCTGCATTTAAAATCTTTTCTGCAGCCAGCAGGTGCCCAAATGCACGATTTTCTCCTCTGGTACAAATCCAAAAACCACTCAGTCGTGGTTCAAAATCATGAATGTACTTGCTGAAAGAAGCTAGCTACCCCGTTTCTCTTGTGCACACAGATCTAGTTTCATGTTACCCATCTGATCACATGAAAAAAGGAAGTCGTACCCAAAGCTTTCCTCTCCCACCATTTGCTCAGGCTGAAACTGATGCAGCAGTCAGACTGAGTAGTCTGCCTGCGGTCAGACCTGCAACTTCAGGAGGACATAGCCATGGGCAGGAGTGAACATCTCCTCCCATACACCACCAGTGCAGTGTCTCCACCCCCAAACACTGGTTTCTACCTGCCAGGGACCATCAGGCAAACAAGTTCCTTGGGACCGGCCTGGGTCAGAGGAGGGACATGTCCACTCCACACCGCTATTCTGCTTTCCTCTCTGGGCACCCCAATGCAATGATGGTCCTAAGTGGCCACCACAGCACAAACAGATGGATAACTAAGTAAGGTAGGGAAGAAAATCCTGTTTCAAAGCCACCATTTGCAAAGAAATGTACAGTATAAACTTGATTCCTCATCACAGGCACAAGAGCTAGAGCAAAACCACACATGGAGCAGGTGAAACACACAGAATTGCAGAGGTCAGCTTAGATGGTTGCACTGTGCCTGTGCCATAAACTCTGTGAAACGTGGTATGTAATTGAATTCTCCAAATCCTGTTATCCCATCTCCCCAGGACATTGTTCACCCATCCCAACATAAGCTGCCTGTAATTCAGCAGGTTATTAAACGTTAGGGTTATTGAGTGAGTTTAGAAAAACTGTCCAGCAGTAAAATACATCAAATTCCAGAGTACAGTACAACAAATGCTGTCAGCCCTGTGTACTATACTGTAGTAAAGCGGTGCTCAGGCATAACCAGTAACAAGAACCTCCTCTGGCCTGTAGGGTGTAATTTTAGCACGGAGTTAACTCTCCCCAGCTCTTTCACAGCAGCATCAATCTATTGTTTGAAAACTAAGTACAAGGTAAATGTTGTGTCTTTTCAGTATTTATGTGACACTGAGCATTCATCGATCTCAAATACAACTCAAAAAATGGTCCCCAAACCACAGTTATACACCAACACTAGGAATTTAGCACCGTACAACCAGGTCTGAGACTCAATCCATAACGATGCTGTGCTGGGAAGCAATATTGCTGTTTCTATCTTGCTACAGCTAAGGCAGGGGAGGGATGAATGACAAGCGGAGTGGCTCCCCAAACACAGCACCTGCACTCTCAGGTCCATGGAAACAAAGAGGAAGAGGGAGAAATAGAGCTGCAGTTCCACAAAACTGTACATCTGGTCACCCTGCACAACATAGCTCCCATGTACAGTTCCTTCTACCAGTTCCAACCTGTTCCCAAAACTTCCAGTGCAACATTTTTTCCAGAAGACTTTCAGACAGACCAGGTACTATTTCTGGGTGTCCAGTTTTATGTCACACTACACAGCACCTTGTCTCATGGAGGATGCCATAGTGCTAATAATCTCAAACCCCTTGCTGCATCCCCTCCCTAACCCAACAGAAATGCAATCACCTGGTCACACCAGACTTGGATGAAATTTGTACTGCCCAGGGATGCGAGACCACACAGCTCCACTACTGACAAATGCATGTGCCAGAGGATTACGAAGCAGCTACTTCAGCAGTGGGTCAAGAAACCCTGGCAAGAGACAGACCTATGGTAAACAGGACCTACAGGAGACCTGCACCCTTCCTCAGCAGCACATATAGCCAATGCAGGTTGCTGCAGAGCATTTAAATTAGCATTAGAGGCTTGGGTTCAGGTTAGTCCCACCTCTGTGGGACTGCCCACCCTCCACAAAACATCAAATGCTTTCCAAAAGCCAGTTCAGACAGCTGCTGCCCTGCAACTTCCCCCTTACCCAAAAGCCCAAGGCAGGCAGACAGTTAACAGCACCAACAGATTTATGGGCACTGCTCACTCACATCTTTTAAATTATCAAACCATATATTTTTTAAATATTGATAAGTTCATATGCCCGGTTCCCCTCACCTCCTTACACTACTGCCAGGCAGTGGAAAACTGCTGTAACACAAGGACACTACATTTGTGGTTGGAAGAATAAAAGACTGCAAGACAGAGCAAGCAAGATGATACCAAGAGGGCAGGGTGGTCCTTCCACATTCCAATTCCCATATTTATAAGAGATCTGAAGGAGTCCGTTAGGGAAACAGGTACATGAAGAAGGAAAAATTATTCTCAGAAACGAAAAAGGAAGAAGAGAAAGCACCCAAGATGTGACTGGGAATGTCAAAGGAAGTGTCACAAGACCTGGCAGCTGCCAAGTTATCATTCTGTGGAAGCAGCTCTTGGAATTTAAAAGTTGTTCTTGTTCTCATGTGAATAGCCCTGTGAAAAAAAGGGGAGCATTAAATTAATCTGATATGCCTGATGACTGACAGCTACAGTTTGGTATGTGCAGCTATCCTGCAAGGTAGGCATCCTTTTTAAGCTCTTAAAATTGCTGTCTAATTAATAGCCAAAATCCCAATTGCCTTCTCTTAAGGGGAAATATGTGGGCACATACATGTGAAAGACAAAGATTGTTGTGCAGGCAACAGACTGACTGACCACCCTGTCCTTCCTCCTGCGTAAAAGGAGGTCTCCAGTCAGGCTGGACATCCTCATCCCACGAGACTGCCTGAAGGCCGCAATTACCAGACCCAACCATAAACAGCCAGCTGGAGAAAACCTGAGCACGCTGGGTTAAAGAAAAATCAAGGCAATTTTAGAAAAGTAGATAAATGCACCAATAATCAAAAGGGCAAACATATTGATTCACATAACTGCACACTGATTAATCTGACATCCATTTCAGAGGGGAAGATGAAAAATACTTTACAAGTCTGAGTGTTGTCATAGACTCCAGAGACAGAAGGATGCAGACATTAAATAAGCAAACCAAGAGACTTTTACAGGTACTCGGGCATATGTTTCAGTTTCCTCTTGAAGTTTACATCTGCTCTGGGCAGACAGGGATGATTTTCGCATAGACACATCCACTGCTGCTCCTTTCAGCCTGCCAGCCTTGCCCAGCCAGAAAGAGGAGGCTCTGCTGAGCTCTCAAGTCACATGTTGAACTTGCTCCATCACCAGTTCCGACCCCAGTCCTCTCTGTGATGTACGTGAAGCCACGCTGTGCTAACCTCAAAGCTATGGCAACAGTAGTCCAACAGCTGAGGGCACCCTGAGATGGCCACAGTTTTGCAGCAGTTGTGCCCAGGCCTCCTCTTCTAAAATGAGGTACTCCCTCTCTTCCTCCCCCAGAAAGAAAAGAGAGTTCCTAAGCTCCAAAATCAGGTTTTCTTTGAAGAGGTACTAGAATAGGTAACTGGTTTGCTATTAAACTAAATGCAGCATGAGAAAGCATTGACAGAAGAGGAGCTGTCAACAAATCCCCTCCTTGTCCAGAAAGCCCACACATCATGTGTCTTTTTTCTACCTTGCTCCCAGTCCAGCAATTCAGATTTGTTTCAGAAAACAAAGTCACAGAAAACTCTACACAGCCCCACCTAGGTCCTCTGAAAACATCTTCCTTTCCAAAACACCTTGGAAGTCCAGAAGCATCATTAAATAAGCACAGTTATTTAATTAGAGCATCTGCAATATGTCCTCACTCCAAAACACAGGGCAGGGAGGCATTCCTTCTGCCCTCTGCTCAGCCACCTCTAAAACTATCTCAACAGAGAAAAAAATAGTCACACAAGTACCATCTCTCTTGGTTCCGAGTGCAAGAGAGACACAAGCTCAAGTGAAAAAACAATCTGCCCCCAAGAAACTCCTCAAAATGCAGATTTTAAACAGAAGCACAATACAGTCAGCTCACAGCAGATTGCAAGGTGAGAAGCACAGCGTAGGCAGCTCTGGTGCAGATTTCAGCCTGAGCTACACAATAGAAATGAGGCTCATGTGGTTCTAGCCAAGTGAGGTCAACCTTTAGACTAACCCTATGGGTTCCACGCATGACAACCAACAAGCCTAAACCCATCTACTTTGACAACACAGATCTAATCAGATTTCCAGCCACGAAAATTCTGTGATTCTATGATTCTATCTCCTATTGGCAGCTTTGAATACAGCTGCTAACAACAATCCAGCTCACAATAACATCTGCAAAGTGTTTCCAAATGGCAGCCTCATCTATCAAACAGCCATGAGTCCCATGAAAAAAAAAAAAAATTAGACACATACCCCCAAAATATAAATAAGAGGTTTCATTTGCAGAACTAAACACTATGTTTACATAGCAAAAGGCTCTTCCAGTATCGCAGGCCACGTTCTGCTCCTCTAGATACACATAGTGGGTAGACAGAGAAGAAAGCTGCTTAGTCCCAGAGAGACACAATTTGGTAACAAACAGCAGGGAAAGAAACACTATCCCTGCAAGAGCAAGGGTGGGACTGAGTGACAGTAGCAGTGCGGACTCTACCTACTGACAAAGTGAGATTATTTGTGTATGTGATTGAGCTGCCCAGGAAGCACTCGCAGTGGATTTCATCCTGTTAACAGTGGGCTGTGACCAAACAGAAGGCGAGGAACTCATGGTACCTTACCCAGGAGGCTTGCGAGGGTCCGCATGTCCTTCTCCATCAGTGTGTACATCTCCTCCTCGGAGAAGCGGCCAATGCCATGGCCGTACATCTCCCGCTTCACAATCCCTTTGGTCAGGTGGCAGAGGACCCACTTCAGCAAGTCACTGAAAGGACCAAACAGCGAGACCATCTTCTGCGTCTCATGAAGATTTTCCACCCATTGGCAATAAGCTAAAGTCCTAGAAGGATGAGAAAATAAGTTAAGAGCGGTGCAGTACTCAGAGAGCCCATCAGCACCCCACAAAGGCTCGCACAAAGGTTAGGCAGTGAGTTTCCTTAACGCTGGGTGCTCACTGCCCTAATGGAGAGGTATTTTCCCATAAAGAGTGGACCCTCACAGAACTCAGAGCAACAGCTGAGAGAGCTGGCTTTGCAACACTTACACAGACTGCCCAGGGCTTATTCTTTCAGTAAATCATTACTCATTCAAGAGAAAATGGAATTCACATCGAAGTACAAAATAGAAGCTAGAGAATTCTGCTAAACTCTCATAAAAAAATGCGACACCAAAAGGATTGTTTTCATTAAAGATGACTGATGGCACAGACCCGGGGAAAAGAACACCATCACAACTCTCAAAAAAATCAGTCTTTCCCATCAACCCATTCTCCCCACTTTCCATACTGCTAAAACTTAGCCAACCAGTAACTCTGCCCCAACATAAATACTGTAGCAGTCATTTTTCAAATCTCTGCTCTCCTCAGAAATTAACAATGACATAATCTTTTAAAAACAAAATTAAAAAAAAAAAAAAAAAGGAGGAGTGGTGGCTATTGAGTTAGTTGTCTCCTGTATTTTTGTCTCTTTAAAATGTTGATTTTATGCGAGAAACATTTGCAAAGGACTCTGTTGCATTCAGGGTTGCATTTCAGCTTTACTGAATAGCAAATACATTATTTTGAAAGGTCTTTTTATAAGAAATTGTCTTACCAGCTGAAATTTTTGTTTCCTACATGAATTTTTATCTTTACTAATGTTGTAGGCAAACAAAAGAATTACTTGCTGCTGCTAATCAAGAAAAGTATGAAAAAAGAAACATTAACTTTTTTTTTTAATATCTAGCACCTTCTTTCATTACAAAAACCGCAACAACCCTATGACTTTTGTCACCAAGTTCAAGGGATGTTGGAAAAAAGGCTTAAAGACATCTCTACATTAAAGTAGACATGACAAACCTATGAAGCCAAGAGGGCCTCGAAAACATTGGGAGTTGATGTGCACATTCCAATGCATTTGTAACAATTTCCAAACTGAAAAAAATCTCAAAGTGAATTTACATACTTGAGATCATATGAAAACAGGCTTGTGGAGACATGATAAACTAACATAGCCAGATCAAAAACTTGAAGTATCAAAAGTTGCAAGTTCATGTACACAATTATATTAAATATTAAACTTAATAATTAATTTTTTCTGTTTCCAATATTATCAGAGGTCAGGTTTTTTTAGTTTGGAATATGACTTCAGTTTTATCTTTGTACATATTTCTAATTGCATGTGGTTTCCTTAGTGCTGATACAGATAGCCTAATTCAAGACAAAAAAAAAACCAAAGCTGTATCTCCTGAAGAATTCCTGTGAATTTTTTTTGAAATATAAGTTTTATCAAACTCCTGTATGTCATGACCAGAAGTTGAATTCAGCAGTACCATCAGGGAACAACTGTGTTTACACTGTGAAAATGTTCTATTCTTTATGTTTCTACAGATTATTTACTTGAATTACTAATAACATGAGGTAAAAGAATAATACTTGGTATAACAACTGAAAAAAATCCACTTACAGCTCAAATTCAGAATAGTCCCAACACAGCAGGTGAAAGGCATTTTAATTCTACTAAAAAATGTCCACCACAGGAAAATGACTTCTGTTCAAACTGATTTCATTGAAGTCAGTAACAATCATTGCTGGTTTTGCTTCAAATGCTTGAACAGTGAAGAACAATAATGCACCTGCTCTGTTTCTGATGGCTTTATCCTCAACAGGTTTGACCACAACCTCTGACACTATTAATACGACACAAGCATCCTGCTGACATTTCACCCTCTTCACTACCATCCTTCGAAAGGGGGCGTTCTGCACAATCCTTGTTTCTCAAAACAGACGGATCAATTCAAGCCATTGGGCTGCTTTCAGCACAGCAGAGATTGAAACAAATCCAGATTTAGGGAGAGGCACCAGCACAAAAAGGTGGAACATGAAGCCAGCAAGCACAGGAGTGAACAGCTACTGAAACTCCACACAAATTGTCTTTGGCTAGAAGATGTGGTGCAAGACTGCCTTAGTCTAGGAACAAAGGTAAACCTGAATTTAAGAAAGATGGAAAGAAGATCAGGCTGAAAGTATAAGGGTGCTCCATGGAGCTGAACATTTCAGTAGTCATGTTTCATGGCCCTGGGAAACGACAAGGTCCCTTGGGTAGCTACAGCTCTGAAGGGGAATAAGAACTCAGGTCTCGGTGCAAACGCTGGGAAATAGTTTCAAAAACTATCTGTAAGTTAATAGTTATTACTTAAATGAGCTAAAAAAGATACCTACTCTCTGACAGGACTGCTGTGTCTCACTGCAAAGATTCTCCTTCCCCAGCACAGACCTCAGCAGCTTTACTCAGCAACTCTGCAACACAACTTAGTTGCTTTAGGACAACAGGCCTGGCCACGGAGAAGGACAACAAGAGAAAGAAGCCAAAACAAAACAAAGAAGACAGGAGATACCACTGCAGCTTTTTTTTTTAACAGTCACCCCACTCACACAAGACTAACTTAGACCTATGGACTTGCCATCACTACTGTTCACACCAGCGAGCTGGCACCACACCAAGAATGCCCAACCATGTCCAAGATGGCTTTAATTTCACAAGACAGGATGAAGAAGGTTTCTCGCAAAGCCAATCAGCCCATACTTTAAATCAAAAATACATTTCCCTAGCACTCGCTCGCTCTTGGGCAGAAGGTCTTTGGGTGTGGAAGAAGCAGAGATCAGACAAAGTGTTTAGCCATCCAGACAGAAAAGCAGGAAGAGCAGAACTGCACAGGATTTAGGTAATCCTGCTGAGGCTAAACTGCCAAGCACAATCTTAAAACTTCTGCTTGTCACTTTGAATGAGTAAAGTTGTCACACATCCCAAGTCTCAAATTTACATGGGCAATGAAGGAAGGCAACTAAATAGACAACCACAGAGTTTACTCCTAAAATTTTATGGTTTTGAGCACATAAAAGCAAAGAAAAAAGCAGGCTAAGCTTCAAAGAGACAGTTAAAAGCGCTTTTAAACCTGGTTTTGCAAACACTTTGTTAAAATAATTCTATTTAAAGGTTCATTAATCTGTACTTCCTATCAAATCATGCTCCTCTGCATTTAATGCCATCCATCATCCCTCTGCTCAAACTACATTACTAGAGTATTATCAACATTACAAAATGTTATAACCTACTTCAGCATAACTACACATTTTAACCTACAGTTAATACTTACGGGATGACATAATTANCTATCAACATTACAAAATGTTAGAAAATGCCAGAAATCGAGTAGTTCCCATAACCTACTTCAGCATAACTATACATTTTAAACTACAGTTAATACTTACGGGATGACATAATTATTTTAAACATTGGCCTGAACTAAGCAATTTTGGAAACACTAACATCCCCATTTGTGTCAGCACATCTGTACAAAGCTTAGAATATAAATAAAACAATAAAGCGTTAAAGAGCAATGCTGCAGGGGTGAAGCAAATCTGAAGTCTAAACGTAAGAGCAGCTTTGGCCTCGATACATAAATCAGGAGAGAAGATGGAGAAAATGACTCATCAACAGCGGCTTGCCTGATTATCCCCAAACTGCCTGAACATCAAGGCAAGGGGGAGGTGTTCACACAGATGTGAACTGGGGTTATTTTTCCTATCTGAACCTGCGCAGAGTGGAATTTCTCGATATACAAAAGGATTATAATGAATTCATTCCACAATCTGCTGCAGAAAGCCCACCTGCTGTGCCCCGGCCCAAAGCAACTGGCTTTTAAGCTGCCAGTGGCATTCAAGGCTCATCACTGTTAATAGCAGGAGAGACGCTGCCCTTATAATTGGCTTGATGTATTTAAACTTACTTATAAACACATTTTATGGTTAATACATGGCTAGCCTGACTGCCAAAGTCAGATTCATTTCTATTCTCATAGCAAGCTTTTCCTGTACTTCAAGCACTTGTGATATATGTCATGTTTACATGGCCTTCTTTAAAGACAAAGCAATAAATTAATTAAATGCATGTATGTGAACATATATACACATACAGTTATAGATTAGTAGGGTTGTGTTTGACAAGACATCTAATGGGTTAGTTTGGTTAAGCTGCATAATGAAGGCTTTAGGTTCTCACTGAGCACATTAGTGTCATTGGCCTGAGATCCTTCTCCTGAGATTGAGGTGTCAGAAAGCACCTTGCTAGCCCTCCAAGCACCAGGAGCTGCCTGATTTGAAGGCCAGCAGTGCCACCAAGAGAAGAAGGACAAGAGAATGTGACATCCTCCACCCTGTCTTACATAGAGGTCCCATGCCACAAACATGCTGTAGATACACCAAAACCACAACACATCCTGAAGATGTCTGTGGATGCTGGTCTCCGAGGGCCCACAGGTTGCTGCAGGCAGTGGAGGTGACCAAAGATAAGCCTTCAGAAGATGACAGAGGTCTGCCCTGGATGCAGGACCTGGGACGAGAGCCACAAAAGCAATCTGCTCCCACCTCCTTCCTGCTGACTCAGCTCAGCACCCATTCAGGTTAGCAGGCATTTTTTCTTTTGCTCATTTAAACAGCAAAAGCCTAATAGTTATGGCATTCTCCAGGGACAGGAGCTCCAGTGCCAGCTCCAAATCAGTCCTGTCCATCTTGGAAACATGCTCCAATCTCAGCATGAAAATAGGCGTGCTCACTTGCTTGCTGTCTTTCTGCTTGGCCCCTGACAGGTATCACAGCCCAGGATAGAGCCAGAGTGCCTAGAGGCCAAGGTTCACAACAGCCCTGCACTGCTCTCATCTCCAGCCAAGAGCAGCAATTTCCACCTGTAAGAGGTACTAATTGGTGAATATGAGCAATTACCTCAGCAATAGCTAAACATTTCAGAATGAGATGCTGAGCACCCACCAGGATTAGCTCCAGCCAGAGAGCACACCACAGGATGTACTTTGCTTCTTTGTTCGATAAATGTACTACAGTATTACTTATTTATGATGAAGCTACTTTGCATGTTGCTGGCAGCACAATGGTATGAATCAGTTTATCTCGTTGCTTTGGAGGCTTGGTTTTATAAACCTTATTCTGCAGAAAGGCAATCACTGTCCCAAGTTCTCCACCATGAGACTTAAAGCTTAGGGTTTGTTCATGGTGTCCTCTGGTGGGACGTGGGCAGGTTCAAGGACCAGCGTGAAGGGATCTCCCAGCCCCAGATACTATGTTATCAGGGAGAAATGCGGTCCTGCATTGCTAAAGCCTGATTTTATCATGGTGTCAATGCAGGATGGTCAAAGTCATTATCCAGTAACTGCTGATGCCTCACAGCTCAGGCTTTGCCTCACACCAAGACCTAACACAGTGTAACCTCACCAACAGAGGTCACAAGCCTCTGGTACGGCCACACAGCAGGGACACAACAGCAGGGTAAGTTTCTCATCAGTAATGTTACATTTAAAGCCGCTAAGTTTATGGACCGTGAAACAACCAACACTAAGGGAAGGAGATGGAGCACTAGAGGATTGAAAGGCCTCGTCTTCCCTTTGGCAGCCATAACTGAGGAGGGGAAAAACAAACACACTAAAAAAAATGACATTTACAGTCTAGTTGAGTCAGATTTTTGAGGCAATAGCACTGCAGACAGGCATAATTGCTGAAGGTCACACTTCTTGGAAGGCAGAGATTACATTTCTAAACCACATCATTTGAATCTGCCTACTGAACGTTACAATTGTTCCCAAGAAACACTAAAAATTATGTGAAGAAGTACATGTACACACGTTGCTGCTCATCTTCAATCACAAGACAAAAGAAAAAAGCAGCTAAATGCATTCAATTTAAATCTCACTTTT
>VZRU01004563.1:0-124106 GCA_013398155.1 Pedionomus torquatus
TGCGGATGCGATGAAGGCATCGCACGACAGCCCCAGTCTAGACCTGGGGAGCTGCTGAGGGTCGTTCTTCAGGCTGGGCTCCCTTAAAATTAAGGAGATGATGATAACTGCCACAGCCTGGGCTTCTGCCGCCCTGCCAAGCAAGTACGGATACGCGTAACTTCTAAAGAAGCCAAGGGAATGAGTTGAATTTTACTGGGTTTGCTGTTATCGGGGGTTTTAAGAGCACAGAATAAAGGCCTTCAAGTAACTTGTGTGGGGTGGCAGGGAATACTGAGAGTCCTAGAGAAATCCTGCTGGTGAGAGAGGCCCTACGTGATTATAATTAGGAAAAACTGGGGTCAATTGGTTGTTTAGACAAAACAGAAGAGGAACCGGTGCTTCAGGAAACACATTGTTGTGGAGAAGTTGAAATAAACAATTTAAGTATGCATGGTTGGGAGTAAGGGAAAAGTAGGAAGAGAAGTTCCAGAAGCTTATAAAGCTTTGTTATTGCAGTTTACGTGGGTGCTGTCTAAATGATGAAGGCGCAAGCTGAACGCTGCACTTGTGCCGATAACTGTGAATGTTTTGCTATGTACAGGAACACTGGGGAGCACTGGTATTCTTTTTTACTGGTACTTTACTTCTGTGTTTACCGAGAAGCCAGAGAAAGTACAAATTAAACAAACACCGAATGGTGGAAAACTGTGACTAGCCTAGGGAGCTGAGGGATCTCGGTTGCTGTGGAGAGCGACTGTTGTTTTCTGTCATCCTGTCCTGAGGTCATCTCATCCAGCATACAAGGAGATGCTGAGACAGTAAAAGACTGCACTTTCTTAGGATGGGACAGCTAAGATACTCGTGCTGAACAGAGTCAGAGCAGCTTGATACCTAAGCAGTGCTGGTATAATGGATGTCTTATTATTTGGTGAGAGTGCGAGTGGGTAGTTGGAGTTGTGCTGTTGGAGTAAGGGTAGTATTACTGATCGTTGCTACTTCGCTCCGTGGTGAGTATTTATTCTGTTCCTTAGGTTATCTGCATTTTAAAATGCATATAATTACTTCACTGAAGTGTTGAAGCATAATGATGTGTTTTATAAAGTAGTCTGTGATCCTCTGGTGAATGTGTGGGTGACTTTTTCCTTTCCTGTAGTGTGAGGAAATCATGTACTGTGTAATTATTTTGTCTGGCTTTTGTTGGTGCAAGCAATTGCTGTGCTGCTGCTCTCAAGTATTTTGGATATATTTATTCTTAGATTGACTAGTTTACAAAATATATCCACCTCGCTAATTTAAATTTGTAAGCATCGTCCTCGGTATTCCAGAAACCTCACGCAGTAATCTGTAACTTTTTTATAAGTTTAATCTGTTGGGTTCCTATAATTTTGCTGCTCTTAACAGAATATAAAAATTAAAAAAAATCTTTAAAAATCTCTGGAGTCTGCCTTGTTATAATATGTAATAGTTTTAATCTTGAGGTTTTGATGTTCAAAATCAAGTTATGTAACTTATGTCATTTTACCCACATTATTTGTCTTATTTGATTTGTATGAAAGAGCATGTTTTTTAAAAACATGTACAACTGGTATCTTTCTGAGCCTGTAATAATCCAGCTTCTGACTGGGCCCTTGTGAGAGGGAGCTATTTATAGATGTCCATTCATTAAGTTTGTCGTGCAGGAATGCTTTTGATGTGTTTCCTTGAAGCAATGGTTTTAGAAGTGCAAGAGATGACATATGCTGTATTTATGATTAAATGTTTGACTCTTCAGAACTGATGCAATTCTCTGCTAAGGAGTCTGGCACACATTCTCTGTTGGGAAGTATTGTGATTAAATTTCAGCTATGACTGATTTTCTTGTTCTTTACAAAGTTCATGTGAAGTTGCCTGCCTTAATTTCTGACTCTGTTTTCTTGTTTGTTTGTATAACAGCAAATTTCTTATTTATGCCTGCCTGCTGCTTTTTTCTGTGTTGCTCTCTCTACGTCTGGATGACAAAATTCAATGGAGTTACTGGGCTGTGTTTGCTCCAATATGGCTATGGAAATTAATGGTGATTGTGGGTGCCTCAGTGGGAACAGGAGTATGGGCCCGAAACCCACAGTATCGGTAAGTTGAGGATATTTATTTTGCAAAGCAGAGGGAACATAATGTGTTTTCTATGCTAAATCAAATTAATAAATAGGTTTTTTTGGCAATATAAGATATAGCATCCAGGGGGTTTAACATATTTATAATAATTAGCATCACTTATAGTGTACGCAAACATGTTTATGCAGCTACGGATGTCTTAATCTTAGTGGCAGCAGTTTATCACAAGCTTCAACAATGTTGTCTTTGGGAGGCTAAAAATTCATATGGAGTAACTTGTTGCATTTTTCTGTTAGAGCATTGGGAATTCTTCACTTTAGTATAAGCCATATAGAAATATGTATTTTTATATGCACTAGGAATATATTCAATTTAATTGGATTGTTTCCTAAATCAGTTTCCTGAAATGCACAGACTATATTTTTTTTCCTCCTTGCTGTGCATATGGATGAATATTCAGTGAACATACAGATAAATATTCACTGCATACTCAAGCATCACTGAACATAGAGGGTTTTTTCGGTCTTTTAGTAGTCTTATAAGCAATATTCGGGTAGTTTAATACACTAATATAGTAGGCAAACAAGTAACATTTGGAAGTCAAGATGTTTGTGGGAATGAGTTTTGTGAGTTGCTCTTAATTTTTGTCAAAGTTGTTTAACATTTATTTTTCCATAGCCTGACAATTAAACTATCACTTTCAGACCTTTAAATACATCAGTGTTCACCGTTTTGGTAATCCAAGTAGGATGTGAATTTGATCATGCTAGGGGAAAAAACCACAACTATTTTATCTGCACAGCAGTGGAATTCTTAAACAGTTTTCCAGTTGTGAAAATCCCACTGCCTCCTTTGAATGAAATACTTGAAATGCACAGCTCGATGGGCAAGCAATCATGTTATATGATGAGAATTTTAATAAACATACACCTTCTGCCAATTTGGCAGAAGGTGTATGTTTATTAAAAAGTGTTAATATAAACCAAGCATCTTGATGTTTGCAGGATCCTGTGCTTTCTTATTGATGAGTGAACTGAATGTTTCCTTATCTTCTCTTTAGAGCAGAAGGAGAAACCTGTGTGGAGTTCAAAGCTATGTTAATTGCGGTAGGAATCCACCTGCTGCTCCTGATGTTTGAAGTTCTGGTGTGTGACAGAATTGAAAGAGGAACGCATTTCTGGCTTTTGGTCTTCATGCCATTGTTCTTTGTGTCTCCCGTGTCTGTTGCAGCTTGTGTGTGGGGATTCCGACATGACAGGTCTCTGGAGGTGAGGTTTATTTTTATGTGTAAAATTTGCAGTGATACTGGATTCTCCATCAATTTGTAGTTCATCTCTCAGTAAAGCATGATATGGATGACTGCATCAGCTGAATTAATTGTTTGCACCAACGTGGTAGAGTGAAAGATCGGGATCAGGAATAATACAATTTTTTGCTAATTTCTAGATTTTGCTTTTTTCCCAGCCACCAAATTGCAGCATGTTTTAAAACTGCCTCTTTATTATTCTGTGTTAAAAGAACTCACCGTAAACAGTGCAATATGGACTAATATTAGACAATTAAAGAGAAATTACTGAAGAAAATTACACTGATAGTAAGCACTGTCCCTAGGCAGAATTGAATTTCCAGGACCTAAGATAAACAGGGTTGAAATTTTTTTACTATCCCCATCTGTGTGCTTAATCTTTAATTTGAGAATGCAGATGGTAGACATAAAATAGTAGGTTTTTGGTTTCTGCCTCTATTTTCTTTTTAACTCATTCCTTTTGGTTTTGGAAGAATTTTGCAAAAATTCTCAAGATCTTCCTACAGTTGTAGTGTTTGGTAAAAAATTTAGAATTCTTATTGAGCTGGGAGGATTTTAAGGATTTTTTTAAATTTTTTTTTTAAACATCCTCAAACTACCCCATGACAATTAAAAATCTGAATTTTAGATGAGCTTCAGCCTTTTCAGGTTTAATTTCAAGAGAATATTTCTCTAATATTAGTGTAAGCCAAGTTTCTAGAGAGAAACGTTTTTGGTAAGTGATTGTTAGGATGGCTGGTAAACATACTTTAAATTGTTGATCTAAAAATACTGCAAATAGGGCAAGCAGGACAAAAAGCTTTAATGTTTTTAATGAGAAGTATTGCTTTTCTGGATTGCCTTAAAACCTGAGTGTCTTCAGTATAATTTAAAATCTCTCAATTATAGAGTATATGATTTAAATTGGATGTTATCTTCCACTATTCTATGTATTGCTTCCTGCCCCAATCAGATAGAGCTGGGACTTTTAAATTGGACTGTTGGTAGCTAAACCTGTGTTACTTTCATCTTTACTGCAACTACTGAACAATATCTTAAATTTAGAAATAATAACATTTATCTTTAAAGGTTTCTTTACTGCCTGTTAATTTTAGCTGTATGTCTCAGAAGAAAATGGTTGAAGTTGTTTTCTGATGCTTTGCTTTTTTCGGTCTGATTAGTTTGCTTTTTCTTATTTCTCTTATCACTCAAATCAGTGCTATTTTTTTATAAATAGCATGAAGGTCTTTTCTCAGGGAACAGCTGCCTCTGTAGTTACTCTGTTGGGATCACCACCTTCTAAATTTAAGGATGCTTAGGAATAGCTAATGAAATGCAACTGATATTGCAGTGGTAAGAGTGGAGTTAGAAAAGTTCTTTGACAGATTTTTTTTTTTTTTTTTTTTTTTATCTTGGAAATAGCTTTACCATGCTAAGAGTTAACTAATGTTTTTTTTCTTTTTCTAGCTGGAAATCTTGTGTTCAGTCAATATTCTACAGTTCATATTTATTGCACTCAGACTAGATGAGATCATCAGGTGGCCATGGCTGGTGTGTAACAAATGTTTCCTTCTTACCCCTTTTTAAATGCTGACTTTCATAAGATATTTGCTCTATGGAGCATGTTAATCTGTGATCAGAGTCTGTGGTGACATTTTGCTTGCTCAACAGTCCGTCATCGAAGGCCTGCCATTTCATTTGGTGGTCTCAGGGGAGGCTGTGGTTTGGGCGTTTCATCCTTTGGGAAAGAGGGATGTGCCATCGACTGCAATTCATGTCTTGATCAGGTGGTGAATGAGAAATCCTAACCAAAGGTTTCTAATGGGAAACTAGCCATGAAAATGATGGGTGAATTGGGGAATGTGTTGGCAAATACTGTGTGTTAAATAACTAATTTATTGTGTTACCATGCATGTAAATCCACTTATTGTACAAGTGGTCGCTGTCAGCACTGCTGAGATCTCCTGTCCCGAGCAATTTTAGAATACAAAAGCGCTGTTTCTCTGAGTTCTTGTAGACTACCATAAAACTGGTAATGTAGCATTACTTTGACTGTCCTTTCTATTTTCCAAAGAACTAGGAGAAGGATCTAATTTAGAATCTGTGTTAAGTAAGGTGTCCATTGTAGAAAATACCTGCTAAAGTCAATTTCTATTTGAGCCCATGTAAAATCACAGAAGCCTTACTATTCGTATTTAGACTTAATATGTAGATTTGCTTTATTTAAAAAAAGAACAAACAACCCACACCTGAAACAAATCAAACTGATAAAAATGTATCACTGTCAGGGAGAAAACAGTTAATTTCTTTTCCTCTTTTTCTTTCAGGTTGTTTGTGTTCCACTGTGGATCTTGATGTCCTTTCTGTGTCTAGTAGTGCTCTATTACATTGTATGGTCTGTTCTGTTCTTGCGCTCCATGGATGTGATCGCTGAGCAAAGGAGGACACACATAACGATGGCTGTCAGCTGGATGACGATTGTAGTTCCACTGCTCACATTCGAGGTAGGAAAAAGCATAACAAATTTTATGTATCTTGTTCATTTTTTTCTGCAAGTGATGAACGTTGCTCTGTCTCTTTTTGAACTAAAATGAGAATACTGTGCTTTTTTTTTGTTGTTTTGTCTTGGAATGAAGTATTAACAGCATATATGACAGAAACCCAAGAATACTATGTTTCCTTAAAGTTTTTCTGAGTAAAATATGTATCGCATTGGAACTATACATATTTCTGTGGAAGCCATTTTTCTGCACTGAAAAAATTTCTCTCCAGCATATGTTTGAAGAAACTTAAAAGTGGGTGTTGCGATTAAACTGACACTGTATAATTTTTTTGCCATTTAGATCTTACTAGTACACAGACTGGATGGGCATAATTCTTTTTCTTTTATACCCATATTTGTTCCTCTTTGGCTTTCGCTGATAACATTAATGGCAACAACATTTGGACAAAAAGGAGGAAATCACTGTAAGTATTTAAAAATCATGGAAACAGCTTGGAACTCAATGCTTAAATGTATTCTAAAAATTGGCTTTTTTGTGTATGTTCTGTCATAAAAGAACTAGGAGTGTCTGTTATTATTGTGTTCAGGTGATTTTAGTGTTTTCAATGTTTGTAGTGCGTCTTGCTTTTTTTTTTTCTTTTTTCTTTCCTATAAGAACAAAAGTTCTGCTCAGACTAACGTGCAATCTCAATGAGATTTTAATTGTAACTTAGCCTTTTATCCTTCCTTTTATTTTCATGGGTTTTATTTTCATGGGACATGACCGGATCTTTCTGCACCGCATTCTGAGAATAGTGGAGCACCCATCATTTTTAATTAGCATTTTTTCTAGTAGCCTGATTTAATATTCTCTTTTCTCTTTGGCCAGACAGTGCTCTGTGTTGTTCAGTTGTAACTTCAGTTGCTTAAGTGGCCAGTGCAGACTTACTAGCACTGACAAAAGGAGCATTTGTACTTCCAGTCACCTGATGTTGTTGACCAGTGTAGATGAGTAGCTGTTCCCATCAACGTTGTAGTTCGTATTTCTTGTTGACAGAGCAGTAAAATTTGTCAGGACTTTTTAGAGCTGAAAGGAACCAGTAGTGATGTTTGTTATACATACCCACTTCTGTTTTGGTCCAGTGGTGAAGTATATTGAGAATTTCTTTCTTTGGTCATGACTAAGCTTGTCTCTTAGTTTACTTTTATATTGTTATTGCATGGAAAATTTTTACTGGTGGCTTCTTTTTTTTTACTGCATACCCTTGATAATTTCCAGCCAAATTAGTCTTTTGGGAAGCCATGTGTCCGTTTTATCTTCTGTAGAGTTAGTAAATATTCATGTCAGTTTTAGAGATGACTCATCTGAAGTGAGTGACTTGCATGAAAATCTACTTTTTAAAGTGCTGAGCAAAATACACCAGTTGGCTATGAAGTATAATCTCTGAAAAAGATGGGTTGTATGGGATCTTCCCTTACTTTTGTTCGGTAAAAGATTTGACTCGGGCAGGCTGTTTCTTTTAACGCTGACCTTTGGTATTGGTTAATTAGAGAAGTGCCACCTGCTGAATTACAAGTTCCACACACTTACATGTTCTTTTCAAGTCTTTGCATATAGGAAAATATATGGCAAACACAGAATGTGTACTGGTTTCTAATCTAGTGCGGGTAGAACCAAGGATAAGATACTCCTGGTATCACACCAGATTTGGCTAACAACAAAGTATTTGGGAAGTACTGAGTGCATACACTGACTAATCTGTGCCTACGCCGTCCCATTTACTCTGCTATTGTAACCTATACGTATCAAAGGTTGGCAGAATGTTCTTTCTCTGTGTACTGGTGACCCAACACTGCTCAAGGTATAAATAGACTCTTGTTGTGGTAGCACATCTGTAACTTAAACATATGCACACACAGACACGTATGTGCAGACATGCAGATGTATGCAAATGCCTGTATATATTCTGTATGTGTATCTGTGTGTATATAACCTGAACTGTAATGTTACTATATGATAGATGTAAGTAATGCCTATCTGTGATTCTGTGCAACTTGCCTGGATGCGTTCCTGTCCGTCCTGCTCTAGGGAACATGCTTTGGCAGGGGGTTGGACCAGATGATCTCCAACGGTCCCTTCTAACCCCTACCATTCTACTATTCTGTAAACTCTTGCTAAGAAGGAGCACTAACAAATCTTAAATTTTTCATATGCAAAGAATCAAGAGAACTTAAAGGAGATTGTATAGGCTGCTTGCTTAATTAAATTTTCATTCTGTTGTGCAATAACATGAAATTGTTTTAATTTGTTTTAGGGTGGTTTGGAATTCGCAAAGACTTTTGCCAGTTCCTACTTGAAATTTTCCCATTCTTACGAGAATATGGCAATATTTCTTACGATCTTCATCATGAAGATAACGAGGAAACAGAAGAAGCACCACTGCCTGAACCACCAAAAATTGCACCAATGTTTCGGAAAAAGACTGGAGTGGTCATTACGCAGAGTCCTGGAAAATACGTGATTCCACCTCCCAAGTTAAACATTGATATGCCAGATTAAGATGACAGTAGTATATTAAATTTGAACTGGGAATCAGCAGACAAATGTATTTCATCTCATGCCTTGTCCCAATAACTTTAAAATAGGTATTGCTGAATCAGTGGCTTGGATTACACAAATCAGAGATCTTGAAGATAATCTGAGAGCTTTTCCAGAGATATGTGGTGGTCTAATTTGTGAACCTTCCAAATGGGTTGGTTGCACACTTGCCTGTATAGTATTTATATGAACATTTTAGCAGTGTAATATATTGTTTAAAAGTCTTGTCGTGTACAGTGTAAGTATTACCTAAAAGTATTTTTTTAAAAACCCTGTATGAAATGCCTATGCTATTCCAGGTGTCTTTTAGGTCCTAAATATACACTTGATTTCCATGTCTGTTGTAAATATGCTTTTTTTGGAATGCCTTAGTATAGTACCTCTTCTTTTCGTCTTCAGCTACAATCATTGTCTCAACCACAGAGGTACAGGAGTGTTGCACTTCTCAGGCAAGACTGGAAAGCTTTTTTGGGGGGAAACCAAATGTATAGCAACTTACATGATGGTTTTGAGTTAGCTATGTACATTTTCATGTAAGTATTTCAACTTTTGCACTGGCTTGGGAGTTAAATGTTGCTTTTGTTGCTTTTCCAATTTCATGTTTTAATTCCTCTTGAGCAGCATGTACACTGTTCTCCTGTTAGACTGGCTGTTTAATAAGCTGTTCCCTCTTGTGTTGTGTGGGCAGTCTATGCCAGAAACATTAGTTGTAGGTTTTACAGCTGTTGGTTGCTGCTATAAATACAGCTTGGTCTTTGTTACCAACTTTGTAGAAGTGTTGGTGTAAATGATTAAACTTTTCAAGATAGGAAGTCCTTGGTGTTGGTTATAGCATTTTGTCACTTGAAGAAAGACCTCCTTTGACAGAATGTCTTGGAATTCCAGGTGCTTTAGAGGCCTTTGAAACCTATGCTCCAGTAGCTTGCAACAGCAGATGTTGGATACTCCCACATTCTTGCAGCTGCTTTTTTTTTTGTTTAGGTGAACCCAGTTAAGGCAGTTTAAATAACATGAATGATGTTTCCCTAGTGTTAGCCTGGCAACGAGATAAGAGCAAGGAGTGTATGGACATTTCTGCCTGGAAAGCTTCAGCGATGTGGTGCTTTCATTCCTAACACTACAGACCTCCCTATTCCCCGAGGACCAGCTACCAGCTGAAACCCAATACAGCACTGTCCTATTTCATTGCAACTATTTACTTTTTGACTCAAGTAAAATAAACAAATCTGTACATAAAAAGGGGTAAATGCTATTTAGCCTTGCTGCTCCTGTTTCGTGGTGCAAAGAAATAGGTGCTGCTCTGTGGTGTCATGGCAGCACAGCTGGGTGTCCTAGTGATGTTTGAGAATTTCCCGGGGGATTCTCAGTTGGTTGGTCACTTTCTTTCAGCTGGCTGTTTGGCAAGGACAGTCTAGCTGCTAGGGTAGATAACTTCTGCTGAAAAATTTATTCAAAATGAGGAAAAACAATTTAAACTGGAGCTTTCCTCATCAGAAACTTTATGTGATTCTGTTCTGGCCAGAGGAATGGATTTGTCAGGCTTGACTTCTCTCTGTCCAGCATGTGACAAAAGAGCAGCTTTTGGTCATGCTGCCTTTGGACCTCCAAGAGAAGGTGTTTTACAAACTTTGATTAAGCAACCCTTGTCACAAAGAGAGCATCTGAATTCATCTGAGGAGAGCTCTAGCAAAGGCAATGATACCTCTTCATGCCTTGGCTTTC
Source organism: Pedionomus torquatus (assembly GCA_013398155.1). NCBI lineage: Eukaryota > Metazoa > Chordata > Aves > Charadriiformes > Pedionomidae > Pedionomus > Pedionomus torquatus. The sequence continues at coordinate 10,162 of VZRU01004563.1, forward strand.
TGATGCAGCTGTGGGATGTTTTTGAAAGCAATTTGCCTTGAGTCCATTTGGTGGGGAGACAACGGAAAGTGCAGAGATCACAAAGAATTGTACAAAGAGGAAGCACTAGCAAGGAGGAGACCTCTGAGAATTTTCAAAAGCAAGAGCATGAAAAGCATTGCTCATCACCTCCATCTGTAGGATTAAACAGAAATCTGTGGGATTTTCTGGAGTCAGGCTCATGGGATGACTTGCTCACAGAGGAAACAGCTAGGGAGGTCTGCTGGATCCTATACATGCAAATATACATACTCAGAATATTCTAGTGGGACAGATTTCTGTTCCAATGAAGTAATTGCTACATAGGAGATGAGGATGGTAGTAAACGTTCTCATTGTCAGTTGTTTCTTGGCTCACATTCAGAAGTTTTTGAAGGTAATGTTTCCGAGTAGTAGAAATGCTGATAAAATAGACATATATTGGGATGTGTTTCTTGGTGTTTGCCCTGTGTCTTGCTGTACCAGAGGTGCAGTTTCCTTGTGGCATTTGCTGAAAGCTGAGAAGGTGTGTGTCAGCATCACGGTTACCTACACGTTCATTACACACTGAAGCTGCTGAAAAGAAATGGTGTTTGGGTTTGTATATCAGTGTGTATGCTTTTGAAAATCCTGTGCTTCTCTGCTACCACCCAGCAGAAACACAAGGCTGGTTACTGCTTTAACAGGACTGTATCTTATCACTTTATTCAGGCTCAACTTCAGGTTTAGAATGCCCAATAGACTTTTGAACATCCACATTTCTCTTTGCAATTAAAATCCTTAGTTCTCATATCTTTGAGACTGGAAACCACAAAGTGGTGGAAGTTACCCTCCGCCCTTGACACAGGAAAGACATGGATCTGTTGGAGTAGGTCCAGAGGGAGGACCACAAAAAAGATCAGAGGTCTGGAGCACCTCTCTTGTGAGGACAGGCTGATAGAGTTGGGTTGGTTCAGCCTGGAGAAGAGAAGGCTCTTGGGAGACCTCACTGTGGCTTTTTGGTACTTGTAGACCTGGGGACCTGAAGGAAAGATGGGGGCAGACTTTTTAGCAGGGCCTGTTGCAGTAGGACAAGGGGTAATGGCTTTTAACTAAAAGAGGCAAGATTTAGACTAGATAGAAGGAAATGTTGTTTAGGGTGAGGGTGGTGAAACACTGGCTGAAGTTGTCCAGAGAAGTTGTAGATGCCCCATCCCTGGAAACATTCAAGGTCAGGTTGGAGAGGGCTCTGAGCCACCTGATCTAGTTGAAGATGTCCCTGCTTGTTGCAGGGGAGGTTGGACTAGATGACCGTTAAAGGTCCCTTCCAAACTAAATTATGCTATGATTCTGTCAATTAACTATTTTCCTTTGCATTTTTTTAGTTTCACTTCTACAACTCAAATTTTAGAAGACATTTTCCGCATCTGCTAATGAAGTATTAGTGAAGCTTTGGCCCAAAACATCAAACACCAATAGAATTTTCACCAGACATGGATTTGCATGTGTGCTGTCAGAAAGGAGAAGCAGATGCTGAGCTTGTGTGCGAAACCACTTCTGGGGAAGAGAATGGTCCCTTGACAGCTGGCCCATGAGAGAACATGCACACCTCTGCACCCAGGAAGACTGCACCTCCCGAGAAATGAGTCAAGGCAAGAGTCTAAGCATACAAAGCCTCTGCAAGTTGTCCTGTCCTGTTTTTATAGCCATGCTGGTGCCTGACCTTGGACCTTACTTCCCAAAGTTAAAAGGATTGTTGCTGTAATGCAGGGTATGAATTTTAAAAAACTCTACAAGTGCCAAAATTAGTGACTTCTGTTTGTCTTCTGTCTTCACACTTGCCTCTAATTCAATGTTACATTTTCAAAACTTACTATTATTTTTCATCTTAAACAAGAGAGAGAAAAAATACAATTTATACTCACTTCATTTAATTTTGTACAAGCACTTTCTAATAAAGGCCTTTCTACAATGGCTGTCAGATCAGAGAGGTGTATGCTGCAGAGTGCTTCCCCCCATTCTATGGCTATCTAATGTACCTAACCTGTGAACGAGGGAAAACTTGGTCCTTTCTGAAGTTTTACACTTTAACACATACCACATGCAGAAACCTCATCCAGCAACTTTTTGCCTTGGTTGAAGAAGCCCCTAGGACTGGCCTCATCTCAGGTGATTTCTTTCTCAATGATCCACAAATGTACAGTTAGGAGTGGGCTGAGGCACATGTCCTAACACAGAATGCCGGGTTTGAAGGGACCTCAAGGTCCCCTTCCATGAAGCTGCTTCTCAGCCAGGTAGAACCATGTTGAAAGCCTTGGGAGAAATCCAGCTGTCCACTGCTCACCCCACTCCAGCCGGGCAGGTTACCTTGCTGTAGAAGAGAGTCTGGTTTGCCCAGCATGCTTTGCCATTGGTGAATTTATGCTGTTTTTCCCCAGTCGCATGCTTCATTTGACTAGTGATAGCCCCCCAGGAGGATTTGTTCCATAACTTTTCCAGGGACTGAAGGAAGAACAATGAGCCTGTAACTTCTTGAATCTTCCTTTAAGCCCTTCTTGTAGATGGGATGGCAGTAGCCTTTTCCCTCAGAAGTTCCCTGATCTCTACAACTTCTCAAAGATCAGACCGCAGCCTCGCAACACCATCCATCCAACACCTTTGGGTGGATATTGTCAGGGCCCATCAGTTTGTAGGCCTCAAGCTCCTGCAATAATTTCATCCCAACTCTTCCTTCATGGTCGGTTGGTCTGTTCGCATCAATCACCTGGATTTTCATTCCCAAGGCCTGGAGCCCAATGGTGCTGGTAAAGACAAAGGTGAAGAAAGTGTTGAGAACCTCTGCCTTTTCAGCATTGTTGGTGACTAATTCTCCTCTCCTGATTAACAGTGGGCCAGTATTTCCCTTCCGCTTCTGCTTTTTGTTTACACACTTGAAGCACTCTTTCTTGTAGTTTTTGACATCTCTGGCCAATTGCAGTTTGAGCTGACCTTTTGCTTTTCTAACTCCTCACTGCATGCCTTGGCAAGGCCCTATTGTAGCTCTCAACAGGTATTCCTCTGCTTTTCCATCTCTGGTACGCTTTTCTCTTGGTTTTGAGCAGATTCAGAGCTCACAGTTGAGCCAAGAGGGTCTCTTGCTCCACCTACTTCCCTACCTTTAAGGTTAGTCTAATTAACTTTAAGGTAAGGTTAGCAAATCATTAATAATTTCCAGTAATAGTAATAAAAAAAATTACATCTTGTTTATTTTGCCTCAAAAGAGCAGTTCTTAAAATGTATTTGCTATTTCAAACAATTCATTTTGGAAGGGAATCTTAAACAACTCACTAGTATTCAAGATGGTGACTTGTCAATTACAAGTTTGCATTTAGGCAGGAAAAATAATCATGAGGGTTAGGCTTATGAAGGGATCAGTTCTTCAGGGATGTCCACCTCCCACAGACCTCTTCTGCCTTTGGCAGGAATTGGTTCCAGGAGCCATCTTGGATTTGAAACAACAGTCAAATATTTCTGTTCTAGATTACTTAGGACAGCTTTGTTTTCCAGCTCCAGAATCTTCTCTGGAGGCAAGTTTTCTGGATAGAGCGATGTCTCTCCAATGTCAATTAATCCTGTATTACAAAATTAAAACATAAAATTAGTTGTCTGTTTGATCTCCCAGATAAAAGTTTTCCAAACATGAGTTTCCCAGAGCACAGGGAACAGCTCATTTGTTACCAGAAGAACACAGTACGAAGCACACACACACCCCTCAAACTAGTGTCATTCACTGCAGAAGATGGCCTATGGGACCAAACTTAGTTGAAGCATATAGTTGTAACAGTCACATCTCAGAGATATAAAATTCTGTTAAAAGAAGCCTGCATCTAAGGAGATACAGCTGCCGCCAAAGCCCCTGAGCTACATTTGGCCTCAAAACAGCTTCATTACAAATAAAACTCTCTCTGCTTCTATCAGAAGACTATTCTACTAACATTTTAGAATCCTAAACTATATGGAAACTCCTGCTCTCTGGAACCCTTTTAATGTCATGCAAGGGATTTTCTATACTGCTTAATGATTAAAAATGCTAAAATAAAGATCAAAGAAGCTTTGATACCTACTCCACAACTTAGCATGCAATTTATGTCAAGGTTACAAATCTACATATTACTTAGTTCGTAACACTTTTCAGCACTGTAAAACCCAAACAATTTTACAGTGTATGTGATAGAAGTACTTTGAATATTTTTAGCTATTCCTGCGCAACAAATGAGAATGCAAGACAGATGGTGCAACAAAAGACACCTGCAAGAAAAGAGTGCAAAAAACAAGTACTGGCTAAAGCCTATGTAGTGCAGCAGCATACATTGTATTTCAGCACAACAAAAGCAGAGAAACACCACTGGATCTGAACTTTGTGTTACAGAAACAAACTTCTTCACTGCCCAAACCCCAGGAGTGATGGAGCTTTTGTAGAACTAAAATAGAATTTATGTATGTCATACCCTAACATAACATGCAAAGCACTGCAGAGTCAGGACTTCACTTGACTACAGACACTGCAAAAGTTTTTCAGCAAGAGTTCCCAAGCTCAAAATGCAAAGTATAACTGACATTTATTACCACGCACCAAAATAACATGCAACCCATGTTATACTTTTACTTCATGACAAATAAGCACAAATCTACTTTATTTCTTGTACAGACTTTAGAGTTGTAGCTGGAAGTTTTTAGTGGAGAGAATGTATTTTAAAAGCTGAGGCCTGACTAAAATCCTTTATCCTAAAAGTCAAAGGTACTTCACATTTCCAACACAATGAAGAGGAAGAAATTTTATTGACAACTTCCACCACTGAGCCCAGTTTACCGTATTAAGGAATGGAACTAGCCCCTCAGTCACCACTCCCTGCAAGTATCAAAGTGATGTTTGAACAAGCACAACCGCATCAATCAGACGTGAGCTGGACCGAACCCTCCCGGCCTGAAAGCTTCCATCGAAAACAGAACCCGAGGCTGCTTACCTGCAATGACGCCTCTGCCAAATTTTTCCCCTTTATCCAACAGGTCTTGCACTTGTTGCGGTGTCATACCAAACCTGCTCAAAAGAATTTCTCTCCAGGTTTCATCTTCCCAGTCCTTAAGAGCGATGTGAACAGCCACGGTGCGGTTCTCGCAGCCCGCGAGCACGGGCCGCCAGCGCGTCTCCACCGTTTTGACTCTGTTTAACACGAACCCAGCAAAGGGCTGCCGGAAGGAGAGGCAACCGAATTTCATCGTTTTCCTCGCATCGGAACCCCTTTAATAATAATAACAAGCAGACAGATTAGCGCTCACAGGGCCTCCGTGGGCACGACCAAGGAGGGCGGCTCTCTCGGGGCTGACGCCAACCGCGCTCCTCGGCCCGGGGGCTCCTCGGCCNATCTCTGGAGAGTGGGGGAGAAAGGGGCTGGGGTGTCCCCAGGGACAGCCTGTGGGCCTCATCTCTGGAGAGTGGGGGAGAAAGGGGCTGGGGTGTCCCCAGGGACAGCCTGTGGGCCTCATCTCTGGAGAGTGGGGGAGAAAGGGGCTGGGGTGTCCCCAGGGACAGCCTGTGGGCCTCATCTCTGGAGAGTGGGGGAGAAAGGGGCTGGGGTGTCCCCAGGGACAGCCTGTGGGCCTCATCTCTGGAGAGTGGGGGAGAAAGGGGCTGGGGTGTCCCCAGGGACAGCCTGTGGGCCTCATCTCTGGAGAGTGGGGGAGAAAGGGGCTGGGGTGTCCCCAGGGACAGCCTGTGGGCCTCATCTCTGGAGAGTGGGGGAGAAAGGGGTTGGGGTGTCCCCAGGGACAGCCTGTGGGCCTCACCTCTGGAGAGGAACCATCAAAGACCCCTGGGAGTAAAATGACAACAGAAACTGACCGGGGTGTCCTTCCTGCAGCAGCCTGGCACTTGTGTCCACAGCAGGAGAGCTGTCCTGAGGACTCCGTGCAGCCAGAAGCCACTAAAAGCTATTTGGCATGTACAAACTCGGTGGTTTCTCACCTCCCTCTTTCTTTAGCCATTAGCTCATTTTGGATGGAATTTTCCAAAGTGTTTTCACTCAACCCTACTCCTTGAGGAGAATCTGATTTGTATCCTGTTGCCATTTAACATGCAAGTTTTGCATCAATGTCTTGCTGTTCTAATAATACAAATAATTTGAAATCTCAGTTCGTGTTTGACAACAGAGTTTTTACCTGTAATCCCTGGTGGGCCATCCCTAACAGCATGTGGAGGCCTAGTGAGCACAATAAAAACCCGAGACCTCACAGAGAAAGACAATTTGGATTAGAAAGGGGTTAAAATAGATATATGGTCCTGCCATATCTGCTCAGCTTTAATGGAGTAACCGAAACGTATGTTAATGACCACGTGTTTTAACAGAGTTCATCTCCAACTTAAACAAATGAAGTGGTCTCATTACAGCAGACCCTAATGTTGAATAGCAAGAGCCTGTGAAAACGGCTACTGGTGCAGCAAGTTGAACAGCTGAGATCCTGCCTGAATTTGTGCAGGTACGGAAGATAGAAGAAAAACGCAGAGGCATCTGTATGCAAATAGCAATCACAGGAACATCATTTTTTGTGTCAGTTGAGAGATATAAATAAGACAAGTATTTGGGGAGTTTTTCCACACAGGCAGCATTCTAGAAAAAGAACATTCACAAACAGGACCGAGTTCACAGTAGAATTAAGGTAAGAGAAGCAAGAGAACAAAGAAGAAAACCTTAGTAATATTTACAAAGGGGGAAGAGGGTTATCACCAACATCAAATCCTGGGTTTGAATACTTTTTTTTTTTTTTTTTAATACTGTTTTCAGTCACTTAGAGTTTCTCCTATGCTTTATTGAACCACATTTTCCAACCATGAGAAATCTCAAAATCATTCTAACAATTGCAGGAACTCAGAAGTGGAAAGAGAAAAGTAATCTGCTGAAATTCAACTGAGAGAGATGGGCTGTTCCTTTACTTAAGGAAGGCAGAAGAGCATTGTACAGCAGGAGGTAAGTAAAGAGTTGGGGTTTTTTTGTCCAGGTCTACGAATTTTTGAATAACAGGTTGTATTTCAGTTGCCGCAGCTGGTGACTAAGCCCTATACAGCTGCTTGATCAACCCCCCACATTAGTGGAAAAAATCTATCAGAAAAGTAAGAGTAAGAAAATTCACAGGTTGAGCTAAAACAATTTAACAGGTAAAGCAAAAGCCATGTGCGCAAACAAAGCAAAACAAGGAATGAATTCATCATTTCCCATGGGCAGGCAGGTGTTCAGCCATCCCTTAGGCAAGCAGGGCTCCATTGCACATAGCAGTTACTTGGGAATACAAACACCCCTCCCTTCATTCTTCTTCCCTCAGCTTTATATACTGAGCATGACATCATATGGTCTGGAACATCCCTTTGGTCAGCTGGGGTCAGCTGTCCCAGCTGGGTCTCATCCCAACCTTTTATGCCCTCCCAGCCCATTTGCTGTTGGGGTGGGAAGTGGAAAAAGGTCTTGATCACATAGCAACAATTAAAAACAATTAGTGTGTTATCATGAACACCAGCACTGCACCAGCCATCAGCAAGAAAGTTGCTTCTATGCCTGCTGAAGCCATGACTGAGGTAAACTACAACATTTGTAAATTTAGCCTTAGTGTTCTAAGGTTACGTGGTTCTAACTATGCTGTAGTGGACAGCATAGTTAGATTATTCTTTTCTGATGATGAGCACTTCAGATTGCCAGTTTTGATGTGTACTTCAAATAGACATTCATTGAACGTTGTATATTCCAAAGTATTTTATGGCTGATAGACTTCAATTTATTTTTAGACCTATTTTTTCTTATCACCGTTCTCTGAAATTCCTACTGTTCTCATTATTCTTTTTTCCACTGGATATTTCCAATATCACATTCAAAATGTTCCAAGTGGAGTCATTCCAGTCCTTCATACAGTGCCATAATAACAAGAGAAAGTAATGGATGATAAGGATTTAAGGTCATTGTAGTGTTTACAGGGTTATTATTGTAAGTGTTCTTTGGCTTTAAGCAATTTCCATCTTCCTAGATGTGCATGGTTAGTTGAAGAACCTGTTGAATCTGTTTAGAGTTGCAAATACATAATGAGCTTTCATGCTTTCTTTGGTATTTGGTTATGGTATTTTTCCACTGCATAATTACAATTTATGTAAGGGTTAGTGCTTTTGGGGAAAATAGAGGGCAGATATTTTCTCTGTTGTGTAAGTAAGGGTTAGCCTTGTTTTACACTCGTGTAACTTACAGCAGGATTTGTATCATGTTTCATCACATAAATAAAGTACTGTTTTTCCTGATTTAAGCAAAAATCTCCAAGGGACTTAAAATCTCAAATCTATCAGTTCTAATAAAATGCAAATAGCACAAGACTTTTATGCTGCTAACAAAGGTGAAGAAATACTGTATTGAAAATCTCCTGTCAGAAAACTAGCTTACTTGGTTTGTAGAAACCTTCTCTGATATATTGTTACATTTGCTGGAAGACTTAAAACCAATTTACAGCAGCACCTAAATAAGGCCCTGATATGATGAGATTTTGTGTGTATGTTCAGCCTTTTGTGTGATGAGTGATAAAGGGACTTCAGTAGGTTTCCTCAGGTTATGAGATAATGATTTGAAGTATACAGCAGTCAATATGAAAAATAACATTAATTCTGATTTTAGCAGATGATCAGATCACGCTTGACATCTTAGATGCGTGTAACTGGTCACTCTTTGGTCACTGTGGCTTACAAATGCTAACTCCATTCCCTAATTGTCTGATCTTGGCACACTGCCTCACATGATTATAATCTCAACAGCAGGAAATTCTACAAGCTTGGTCTGTACTTATGTAAGGTATATTTCATGTCAGTGTCTCTAAATTAGCTTTTCTTCCCTAATTTAAATTTTGATAGAATAAAGACTGCATAATTCTAGTTACAGAACACGTTACTGCATTCAGTGGAGCTAAAACGATGCCTGGTACATCATTTATAAGGAGTCAGGTCTGATCTCATCTAGATAGGCGAGGATTGCTGTGTTTCTTGTCACATTCGCTTAGTAGCTGATTTTACATGACTGGGTACACAGCAATATGTGCTGGGATATCTTGGGTCAAAATCAGGTCAAGGTACTTGATCAGATACAGTTCATTGCAGAAGTGGTAAAGACACGGTGCAGTATGTTCTGGGATATTGGAGGTCAAAACTGAAAATACTGCTGTTAATAACCCATGAAATACAATGCAATATGATTATTTATATTGAGTGGTCACTATTCAATAACTCACATTCACAAGAAGCTGGGATATGGTGACATATGAACATCCATTGCATCTAACGGTGTAAAGTGTGATGCTGTGACTGTATTCTTTTGGCAGCAATTCCATCTTAAGGAATTCTACCAGTCTTCTACATTTTGCCCCCCTTTCCCTTAATTTTACTCTGTCTCTCATTCTAGTATTGTAGTTTACAAAGCCTCAGTACATGCTGGGAAAACAGCTTTATGTTATCCTTATATCAAAATAAAGAACTTACAATTTTTGGATGAACTAAAATACTTAGCATTTTACCGCGCTGATGTGTATTTCTTTGTATATATTGTGAGAAATGGGGATTGTCTTAAGTGTTTTACTAAACATAGCTCCAGTTTCTTTAGATGATTCTCTTGTTTCCAGATGTGTTGCAATAGAGTGTCTTCTGGACCATTCTCTGGAAATGCCAGTCTGTGATCCTCTGTTCTTTTTTACACACCCACCACCCCCTGCGAGTAGGGTACATTCCTGGTTTGTAACACGTCACTGACATTACTGTCCTCGTCAAAAGTTTTGGCATTACAAATAAGCAGTAGTCATAGTTTGTTGGTTACTTATAGCAGAGTTTTCCTTTGTCTGAGAAATATTTTAATGAGGTTTCTCAGTGTGGGCAGCTTGGTGGTAAAAATGCAGTTGAATTTCAGAGTCTATTCTGGACTAAAATGCCTACATACAGGTACCTTGCAGGTTTCCATATGTTTTCAATAATAGGTCGTGTGTATGATAGATCTTCTTATATAAGAACATATGCACTGTTCTTTTTTAAGATCCCTGGCATGAAGGCATAAGGTAGAGTGTGAGCTTTAGCCTCTAGGTGTTTGTTTGCAGTCATCATACTGCCTTTTGTCATGGTATATTGTAGTAATTGTATAGTGGTATGTAGTAGCTAATATACTAGAATTTTGCTAATATTCAGAGACCATCCTAGTCCTGCTTTCCTGAAGGTTAAAGGAGGTTTTAACTATACGCTGAACAGTTGATTTTAGAAACATCTTATGTAGCTCTTGGTAGCAATCTTTTTTTTTGGTTGAGATACATGGCTTCATGCTGAGGTGATCTGCAGGGGAAGGAGAGGTTGTAATAATGAGCTCTCCTTCCCCTGCTGATTATTGCATCCAATCCACAGGCAACTCTGAACACAGTATGTGGCTGCATAAAATATTTTTAAAGATAAGAGTGATCAACACCTTTGCATGGCCATGGGTCCACAATGAGGGTTCATGCCCTCTAAAATTCTTAAAACTTTTTTTCCTTTTTTTTTTTTTTTTTTTTTTAATGAGTCTGTACTCCTGCTAAAAAGGGGGAAGGTTCATCTGATTGATACTGTCCATCCAGCTTTATAATTATTTCCATTATTAATCTGTTTTCAGAGGCAACGTGTTACTGGAAGTTTTGAAAGGTCCTTTAGAGCTATTTCTAATAGATGGAAAGTTCATGTTACCTGTGGCAGCTAAAATATGACTGACTGACTTTGTTTCCCTAGTAACATCTATCTTATATGACACTTACAATGTTTAGGAATACTTCAACAATTTCTGCTGTGTTTGGCTAAGTACCTTTTGATTCTGTCTCATCAGGAGACATTTAGAGGAGAAAATAAATTGCTTCACTATTTTGAATTAATCACAAAAGATATTTCTGTCAAGAGCTACTAGAAAGAGAATTCATGTGCAGAAGCAAATGCATTTTCAAACCGGTTCTGTACATTCTTTTGTAACTAAAACATTACTTTTTGGCTATTGATAAAACACTAATTAAAACGGAAAATGCAGTTTTCTTCTCTGAAGTCAAACTAGCAAACTAACTCTAGCGAACACAATCTTCCACATTCACACAGCGCTTCCAAGCGCTTCCACATCAGGGGTCAATCCTGTCCTGTTTCTTCCTGGTTTCCTTTTTTTTTTTTTTTTTTTTTTTGGTTTGGTTTGGGTTTTTTTGTGTGTGTGTTTTGTTTTGTGGGTTTTTTGTTTGTTGTTTGATGAGATTTGTTTGTTTTGTTTTGCAATATTGGTGTCAATAGAGGCTGTGTTAAAGCACTGAAAAATGAGTTGTTGTGTTACTGGGAACGATGTTAAAGAATTTAGGAAAGATGTTGCTTCTAGCTGGTATAGGTTGTTTTTCTATTCCTACTGTCTAAAAACAGTTGAGGTAAAGTGGAAACTTGGATATGTGTATAATGCCTGTATAGACTTGATATGTGTGTTGATGATCATAGTGATTAGAAAAACGTGTAAAAGCCAAATCTAGAACTGATTGGTCTGTTGTGTGGTGGTTAAACCTGTTTTTAGCGTTCTACATAAGATTGAAAAATAGTTGACTTCTGACTCGCTCTCTCTAATAAGAGCATGTGTGTATATTACTTTAGTGAGTTATGTGGGTTTCACTGCAGTAATAACCATTTTATCTGTTTGTGGTGGTTGTCTTTATATTTTTTTTCTTATATGTATGTATTGAATGTTTAGGTCCTATCTTAAAGTACACCATTTCTCTGCATTTTCTTTTATGTTCAGGATTTCTTCATATATATTGGACTTCAGTGCCCTCTTAATTGTCAGGTGTCTTGATTTCTACTTCCCTGTTGTCCCCATAGCAAATACAGTATTTTCATTATGCGTGCCTAATTAGATGAAGTGTTACCTTTCGTTAGGCATACCTTTAAAGATAAAGCAGTATCCTATCAGTTATTTCTACAATGTTAACATAAACATACACTGGAGTACTCCCATGTTTTATTTTAATCATTAATCCAAATGTCACATGAATCTCATTACTACGTCAGCAAGAAGAAATTTAAATAAAATACAGCCTGATTTTGTCCAAAATCTGAACATTTCTGAATTACCAAAGTAGTTTTGAGTTGAGGGCTTATCCCCTTCAGTGTAAATAAACTCTATAAAATACCATGTATCTGATCATAAAAACAGAGTGCAATGTATAGCTGAGCTCTTGAATGAGAGTTGTGTTTTGGTTTTGTTGGGTTTTGTTTTGGTTTGGTTTTTTTTTGTTGTTGTTGTTTGTTTGTTTGCTAGTTTTTTCTCTTCTAAGTTTAATATGTATTCTTCATTCCTTAAAGTTGGGTGAGCTGGACCGAATATTAGTTTCTTGGTCTTTCTCAGCTTTCCCCTAGGTGGCACCATGACCCACAGAACGGCTCCTGTAGACTTCAGAGCAAGCCACTTACAGATACAGACGTGTCTAATGAGTGATGCAAACACATTATCAACCACCACTTAGTCATCCTTCTTTTAACCGCTTGCACCGTTTCTCGGCGACAACATTTTTTTCCATATTAGATCAAAAATAGTAACGATTAGAACGTGGACAAGAACTTTTTTTTAGTAGTATGAATTATTATTTACTTTAAAAAGCAACTTGGAAGTATCTCATGTAAATAATTTAATTCCTTTGCAGTAAAGGGAGGGAGGATACTGACACCTTGTGCAATGCAATAGACTATGGCACACTTGTGCTTATTTGGGTAACAAACTGCTGTTGTCTGAATAGAGCTTCATTTAGATCTAACTCAGCTTCCTACTCCCAGCTCCAATCCCAGTCCTGCTTTACTGCCAGTTCTTCTGTACTTTGTGTGTTGTTTCTCTAGCTCTAAGTACAAATACCTGTGGGGTAAATGAAAGCCTGTTTCTTTTATCTGCAGTCTTTTATTTGGAGCCGGATTCTGGTTTTTAATGATTTTTAGAATAAATAAATAAAAAGTTGGAGTTACTGCTGTTATCATAGTGGGATCGGAACTATGTCATTGAAAACTTGTTTTAGAGGTTTATCACAGCCTAACTGAATAGAAAAGAAGGTTCAACACGCAGGCAGATTATTTTTGCCATATAAAAAATGCTCCTGAATCTGTAAGTGTTGGTGAAAAGATTGTTCTTGATTTTAACATTTGCACATTTGTAACTGTCATCTGTTGCTATCCATTGCAGTTTTGAAGTGCTATTAACTAAAGTCTAGAATGCTGTTTTTCCACATATTTTCTTCCTGATTTTCTTCATTTGTTAGTCTCATTCTCTATGTCTGTATCTACATTAGAATTTACCAGGATACAGAGGTGATGCTGAGAACCTGGTGTTGCCAGGACTTATATTTTAGGGGATCAGGCTAACTCTGATCTGAACCTTTGGGGTCTCTTTCACATCTTAAAATCATTTGCTTCATAAGTTCCTAATCTGAACTAAAACACCAATATAAATGCAACCAGTATCTGTATATCTTAGAGTACCAAACTGATAAGTGTTCCCCATATCAATATGTAGTTCAGGGGTCTATTCGCACACACCTGCATGTACACCTTTGGCATTTTTAGTAGGTCTTCATTGTCTAGCTACTCTTTTGAAAAAGTGACAGCCCAGCTTCGCAACAGTGAAATAGTGTTGGCTTTTTGTACCTGGGCTCTTTTTGTCAGATGGAAGGAGAGTCATCATTTAGTAGAAAATTCCGGTTCCTTTTTTAAGGGTATATTATTTTTCTGCTCATCTAAGGGGCTTTCTCAAGCAGATATGATTTATATGATTGCCTAGCAAAGCAAAGTCTTGCCCAGTTACTTTTTTTCCATTTTAATAAAGCATCGAATTTGTGAGTTGAAACTCATATCTAGAAAGACAGTATTATTTTGGAGCTAATTTGTGTCACTTGGTGCTATCAATCAGTATCCTGTTGATCAGAAATGCATTACAATGAAACATCATTTCTTTCCAAGTATTTATTGTGGTTCCAGTTCATGGATTTGGAGAAAGTCCTAAAAGCAGAGAATAGTTTACAGTGAGCTGCCTCTAAAGATTTGTATAGTGTCATTTCAACGGAGCGCCAACTTTTTGGTCTAGTTGCTGGTCAGATATTAATCACAGTATTAGGATGCAAGATTAGAAGTATGTTTCTTTGCAGAGAAAGAGGAAGTCAGGGCTGTGTAGCAGAAGTGATAGATCTTGAACAGCCTGTTCAAGGTATTCTTTTCTGATAGAGATTTCAAGCTTTGGTACTAACTTGAGGATGCCCAGAACTCTAGTGCCCATAGTGCCCTGTTAGGCTAGTTCATAGGGCTTCTGCAAATTGTAAACGCAAGTGCTGCAGCAACAGTAGTTTAGTGTCTCTGCTTCCTTCCTTAGTTGTTAACTTCTGTAACATTGTCCTGTCATTTCTTAAAGTTCATATTTCTTTTGAGTGGTTAGGGTGGTTTTTTTTTTTGCAACCTAAGTTAGTGAAGTTTGGTATTTTATAGGAATAAGTTCGGGTTTATACTCAAATTTAAACTCTGTGATTAATCTGTACACGTTTCCTTTTCAATGCTGTATGAATAGTGGGTTTTGCTATAATATTTTTTTTTTAATCACCTTGTTTGGGGAGTTTTGCTAAAAGTTCTGTATTTTTACCTTTATATAGCAACCAACATTTTACATTATCATTCCCTTAAGTGTTTTGACTCTCTTTGCAAACATGAGTTAGAAGGAAGGCCAATATTTTGGACCACGGTTACATAAATTTAGCATGTGAAAATTGGAACATTTTTTATTTATATGTTCACTGCTGAGAATGCAAATGGAAGTTTGCAAAATGAGTCAGTGAGAGTCATAGCTAGAACTCGGATTCAGGGAGTTTCTTTCTATGAGTTTCATCAGAAGGAGGTGTTACCCCCTCTGGAAGGTGTCTTTTCTCTACTTCCTTGTTAGGTATTTGCATATGTGAGGAAATGGATCTATATAACTAAATAAGTAATAATTATCCTCTGTGGCGTTTAAACATCTGGCATACTTGAGTTTAAAGTGTGCATAGAAATTAGCAGACTTAAAACTAAATGCAGTTAAATCTGTGCAGAGCCTGAAAATAGCAGTTCTAGATATAAATATTTAAACCTACTTGAAGTCTGATATATCAATTTTGGCAGTGTTGAAGACAGTAGAGCCTCAAGTGTTGTTAGTGCCTGTGAAAACAGCACAGGGCAAATGAAATATAACAAAGTTTTGCAGCTTTGGATTCCCACATGTAAATTATTTCTATGCCCAGTACTTAAAATGTAAAGCCACAACAGGTTTTACCCTCAGGATGGTGATGTGAAAGAGCAGGACTGTGAAGCCACCGCAGTACTCGCTTGTTTATCACCCATGACATACTCTATCGCTGTTTAAAATGCTTGTACCATACATCACAAGCGGCCAGAAACGTTGTCACGTACACTAGATGTTCTGCCTAAGGAAACCAAAGATCGTTAGTAACTGGAGTGCTGTAGTTGTGTTCTATTTGTTTTGTTAAATGCCTACTTCCATTTTAGTAAGGTAACTTTTACTTAATTTTTTTTCCGCCTGTAATTGCTAGTTACAACAGACAGGTAGTAATTTCCTCTGCAGCTTCAGGAACAAGAGAATAAACAAATAGCTGTTAAGTGCTGGTGTGTTTTTACACAGTGGATGCTTGTAATTCTGCTACACCACAATTTTAAGCCAATCTATAAGAGCAACAAACCGTTGATTCATTAGTATACTCTTTAGTTGTACCACTTATGAATGTAGCTATGCTTTAAGACACTCTTCTTTGCAAGGAAAATTTTTAGTAAGTAATCTTCAGCTTGATAACAATGAGCCCTCTTGCCGTTTTTTGTTTTGGTTTGTTTTTTTTTAAGTCATTATGAATTTTTTTTTTTACTTCACTGTTGTAGGATTACATGTATTTCTTATTCTTTAGGCTAAGGTGATTCTTCATTTCTACCTCTGAGCAAGTCTTATTTAAACATATCTTGCTCTCTAGCAGTTTTTCATTGTTGTTTGTCTGAAAAATGATGTTTAGAAATAATAATGGCTGATTTTAATTTTTTTTTTGGTAGTTTATTCACATAAATAAGGGGTTCCACTTATTTCTACACATGTGTTCAGTCAGAAGAACCTAAAGCTCATGATCAGAAGATGATCTTCTTGGTAAAAATGCAGCATATAGAGAGCTGTCGTGGAAGGATACGCTTCACTTCTAAGAGAGAAGCAGCAATATATTCACTGATCTGAAAGAATGATTTAACGAAGTTTGATAGTAAATGCAACAGTGGTTTAACAAGATTCCGTGGCAAGGTATGCCGCTTATTTACTGCATGGAAACAGAGCTGTCAGACAGACCTTCCTGATGAGTTGAGGTTCAGAGAGCACCCCCTTGGCTTTCTGAACTCTGTCTCCGAGAGGAGTTGAGGTGTGGCTGGATCCAGACTCCATCTGCCCAAAGGAGGATTTAGGGAGGGACTGATTGTTCCTCTCCATCTCATCTTTCAGGGATTCTGTAGGCCTACTTTATGAATAGCAAGTCATAAATTTGTGGATTTTGAGTGTGTTTGAGTACAGGGAGTAGCAATTTCAGTTGTGATACTCTACTGAGAAGATATTTGCCTGGCAATCTATTTGAACATAACACTGTCACGGTAATCCTCCTTTGAAACACACACACACCCCATGCCCACACACATGCTGTCTCACACACTGAATTCCCAAGTGACAAAGAAAACCAGTGCTGACTATTAAGGATGCAGTGATTGCAAGATGAAGTCATTACATAGGGTCTTAAATTCTTTGCAGGTGTCAGAAGCTTCCAAGTGTCAGTGATGGTAGCACAAGGAAAGGACCTGTCATACCTTCAAAAAAATATTCCAAGTCATTCCTGTGTGGTGTTGCAAAGACTGGAATTTCTTAAGTAAACTTCAATAAAAAAGCTTAGAGGAAAAAAGAACAAGTCTGCTTATTCAATAAATTAATTTTATTGTACATTTTCAAACCTGCTATCATCTTCCTAGACTTCCTGTATTACTTCTGTCTATGCATTTAAGATTCAGATTACTGTTACATGATCCACCAAAGTGACTTGATCTTATATTGATTCATTTCAGTGCACAGACTCTGGTTTCAATGAGGAAGAATGTAATAATTATGATGCCCATAACTTTGGAAAATATTTGCAAAACTATGTGATGCAGCTGAGGTAGAGCAAAGGTTATCTATTTCTTTCTTTATATGAGTGGGTAATTCTTATTAGAGGTGCTTAGAAATGTAAAATTATAGCAGAGCCCCTTTGTAACAGTGGTGCATACGGGGATTTTCAGAACTATGTGGGTGCTAAAAATACAGCTGTACTCCTTGGTCTGCTCTCTGAATCAGTTGGAGGCAGGCCAGATACACCAGCCTGGACGTCATGCTGCACTAATGCAGTTATCCAATTACCTGAAATGCAGAATTTGCATTGCAGAAAAACTGGGACTTGTGTAGTCTTCTTTTTGTATTACAGGGGTTTTGGGGTTTGGTTTTGGTGGGGTTTTTTTTGTGGGTTCCACCCCCCATCCCACTCAGAAAACTCCTAATAATTTCAGTTGGGTACGTGACTTCAAGTTTATAATCAGTTTTTAAAATTTTCAACACTCACAAAGGGGACTGTTTCTTCCCAAAACTGATATAGAGAAATGAAACAGCAAAAGATAAAATCATCTAACCAAGGTCCCATGGGAAATCTATGCAGAAGTATCAACTAGGTCTAGAGATACTGAGTTGTGGCTCAGTTTTATGACCTTACATTAATTTTTGGGTGCAAATGTTAATGTTTCATAGCTATATTTTTGACACTGTCAAAAAGCAATTATTACAACTATTTAATCTGATCTCTATTTTCTATTGTGAGATAGTTATTAGCACACTATAAAGCATTGTCCGGACCTCTCATTTGCTGTCAGAATGTCATAACTTGTTGTAAGAGTTTCAATCCATTAATACTACCCAGAAAGTGTAATGGTTTTTCAGAATATTTGGAATAAGAACCAAGACTTACGTAGATTTCTTTGTATGGTTATAAATTCAGAAAAAAATAGTAGGGTAAAAGAGCTTGGTGCTCTCATTTATACAGCTAACGTGCTTTCAAGGAGTGGGTAGTGCCTTATGAACCAGATAACTGAGCAAAGTGGGCTTCTGAAACACCGTTGCACTACATCTACCAATTACTGCTGCTGCTTTGAAAATGTTGATGTTTCTGTGGTTTTAATGGGGGAAACATAGTGTCCCACATTACTACTTCCCCACCCCCCTCCCCATAGATACTCTTCTAAGAGACTAGACTTCTACGGTCAAGACATACTGTAAATATAAGAATTCTGTACCTTTTTAGACAATCATCTCTGATAGTACACTTAAAAATGAAGTCAGTACAATGAAACATCATCCAGACAAATTCAGAGATGCTGTATATCTTATGAACATATTCTGGGAGACTTCAATAAAGGTTTATAGTGATTCTTTGCAGAAGGCTGTTAGTAAAAATTATGGATTGCATTACAAGAACCATCTAACTTCAGGACAATGTATGATACTTCTTCAAAGTATCAAGTTTTTTAAGTTACCACATCTTCTGTTTTAAGCTCCCAATATGACACTTCTAAACACAATTTCTTCCTAACTTTATTTTGCTCTTTGCTTTTTGACATGCACCATTTCTCCTCCTCTTTAATGCCATTGACATATTTGACTTCAGGTTGTACTTACTCTGCACAGTTCTGAGTCAATGATGTCAGCAGGACTTCAGAATAAGATTTGTTCTTCAGCTTGGTGTTCCCACTGCAACCTTGTTGAGGTGACCTTTTAAAATTTTTGCCAGAGACATCCATCTTTATAAATAGCTATACTGTTCTAGGAAATTCCAGCTATTTCATTCCTATTGTGGCCCTTTCCCTTGCCTATTATATGTGTTCTTCATCAACATGAAATAGAGCAAGCATGAAAAATAAAGTGTATGTAAATTTTGGGTTTTCTTAAATGCATTTTGGAGATTTTGAGTCAAGCAAGTGAGTCTAGCAACATGAACTGAACTTGCTCTGTAAGCTGAAGATGGAAGACTTGTATCCAGTGATCAGTCTGTGCGCTGCTTAGTTTTCTGACTATGGCAGCCCTGAAGAAATCTTCAAATATTTTGACCAATTTCTAAAACAAAATTAAAAAAATAATCATAAGTAATCTTAAGATTGCCTAGATATTTTGTAGATATCTGTCTTAAAAAAACTAAGTTAGAAGCCATTATTTCTAGCATTTTAAATACTTATTAATCTCTTGTGATTGAAACTTGTGTGTTATATTCTCTATGCAAAGTTGTCATTTTGCTTTCATACTCATCTGCACGACTGTTTGGCACAACATAACTGGCTTTGGGTCATTAAAGGGCTGTTACTGAAAATGGAAAGAATGAGAAACCATTAAAAGAAAGCTGCCAACAGAACATTTTAGAAGCACTTCTCTTGTGTACTACCTGTGTTTGTATCACAGGCTGTAAAACTTTGTTAAAATACTGTGCTCAGTGTGCCAAAGCCATCTGAGTCGGCTTTAACTGTTTAGTTGCATTTCTCACCACAAATCCACTAAACTTTGTAACAACGATGGATGCGTTTTTTAAAAGATCCTGATACACCATGTTCTCCCTGAAAGTAAGTACAAATTAAGGCACACACACACCCCCAAGCTCTAAGCCCTTTTGAAAAGATTTTTCTCCCACCCACTCATCGTTCTCAAGTCTTCTCATTTATTACAGGTGTATATATGAAAGAGCCAGAAATACGCCAAATCAATGTATTAAGCTAAACAACTCATTGACCGGCTGCCACACTGAGCTATTTCTTACTTAACTGAAGTCAAGCTAAGTGCAAAATAATAATTAAAAAAAGGTATGCAAATGAGCGTTTCACCTGGAAAAAATACTGCAGTTCAAGGGAATCCCTATTTCTGAGTTAGGAACATACTTCAGTCACTGCAAAACTCAACACATGGGTACTTTATTTGTTTAGTGACAAATTGGCTGTTGCTGCTAAAAGCGATGATCAAATAAAGAAAAATGGCTGAGCTGTTGGCAACTTATACTTTATCCATGGTCTTTTAAACTGAAAATTCCTGATTGTCAGAGTTCCAGAAATCATTTGTATGTTGCCTGTAGAGCTCTAGGTACCTCAAGAAAACTAATTGCATTGTGATTACTAGTACAGATTAGGAACAGGAGGAGTATGAAGTGTTTTCTCCTGGATTGTTCTTCCCTAAATTAAAGGTATTTTATTGAAATAGGTGAGAAGGTTGCAGGACAGGGAGCTGTGATGGCTTGATCAATCTGGGTTGGTAGATCCTGGAGTAAAAGAGTGCACGCAGCAGAGATTTCTGCTTATCTTTAGACTCTTAATCATATTTGTTTTGTCACAAGGAAATTAAGTTTAAGGTATAATTTACACAGCAAAGTACTGACGTGGGGATTAACAACACACCACAGAGTTATGAAAGATGATGTATAAGCAAATGCCTTGTGGGTGGCACAGAAGAGACAGCAGAGGACTTGTAGCCAAGAGCTGTGGCATCTAGAAAAGAGGCATCAGTCCCCGCTGAGGTCTGGTCTTAGCAAGAGCTGGAAGCTCCTGCCTTCCACATAAGCAAGAATCTGGGGATCAACAACACCTCTCCTGTGTGAGAGGGAGAATCTCCCAGTTCCCCCCACATTTTAGCTGTTACAGTATACCTTAATTTCTAAAATATAAACACAGACTAGTGCATGCCCCTCTTGAAAGACGCATGAGCTAATGGATAGGGCAGTCAGAACAAATAATCAAAAAGAAACACATTTAATAAATGCTTTAAAAGTTCTGATGTTAAAATAGCAGAAGAATAAAGAAATATTACGATTAATTCACTACTAATTTTGAGGATTATTGTAGTAAATTGGAACAGTTGATATAACTGCATGATGAACTGCTGAAATTCTTTAATCGTGCTCCCATACCTGATGGGGGATTTTTATTCTTATTTTCTGAACAAAACTTGCATGGTAGCTCTCACCTTTGTAGGTTGACTGGTCATTGCTAACAATTAGAATATTCTAGTACTCTTTTCTTTAGATTGCAGTCCTGGTCCAAGAGCTTGAGCTGTGTTTAGAACTCTGAATTTGAAAGTTCTAAATTGCAGATTTTTCATAAAATAACACTTCTGCTATCTAAGTAGAATATCTTTTACTGGTTTCATTTTACAGATTGAGGAAAATTGAGGCACAGAAAACTATTGAGTCTGCAAGCCACAAAATACAGTAGCAGCACTGTTTTGCAAGTCACTTGTATCTGGAAACTTCCCCTAGGTTTGAAGACATATCTGTAAGTAAAAAGATGTTCCTTTAAAGAGAAAGCACAGATGCTTGCTGACAAAATCTGATTAATAGTCAAAGCAAAAGTCTTATTCCTGGGGTGGTTGTGGGTTCTTTTCGTATGGCTGACTGGGATGCGTGAAAATTATAGCTGGACCTAAAAAGAGTAGAATTTGAGCTTAAATTTTGATTTTTCACTGGCTTTCTTGCATTTTGTTCTGAATGTGGCAAAGCTGACAGTCAGCCTTAAGTCTTCTGAGTTCCAGAATCTAGGTCTTTGTCCTGTGAAATCCTAAATTCTGTGATTGTGAATTTCCCTACTGCTGAGTGATAATTTAATCTTTTCTAGTTACTGTTTGGGTGTCAGAAATGTATATTTCCTCATAGCTGTGGCTTCTAGGTTGGAGTATGATGTCTGTAGTACCTGATTAATCCGTTTTCTGCTGCTGCAAACTATGAATCTGTGTACTCAGGGTAGAGGCTCTCCAGGCCCATTTTACAGGTATATGAGCTGCATACAGAATGCAGGCTGATAAGCAAATGTTTATGTACCTTCACTGGAACTATGTCCTTAAGCTAGCACACTATTTTATGAAAAGAAGATGTAGTGAGATGCCTGAAAAACTTAACATGTTTTTCTGACTTTATTAATACTTGCATTTTTTCCATTCTAAGTCTTTTAGAATGTATTTTCTGTATTAAGTATATTTAATTTGGGGAGTTTAGGGGGAGGAAAGTGCAATGAATGGTTTCTTTGGAGATACATGAAAAATGTTGACAGATTTGAAATAAAGCATACAAGTTTCCTACTGGGATTCATACTTACTCCTGTGTGATCTGCTGTGTTATCTGTAGAAAATGTCTTTGTACATCAGAGAAACAAAAAGACCTTCAGCAGATTGTTTTATTGAACTCTTAATAGATATTAAGAAACGTAACGCAGCACTTCTGCCACATTGCTGTCATTAAATAATAAATCATTGCTGTAGCTGCCTAATGGGATATGGAGCAATGCTGATGGTGGCAGTCTAGACCTGAGCTGAAGTGGATTAATTTAAAGCATAGAGCAAAAATAGTAGATAGCAGTGCTCAGCAGAACGATTTTGGGGCTAGAACCTGGTGACTAACCACAAGCTAGAAGATAACAGACATTAGATCTAACTAAAAAATGATAACAATGTCTTTTATAGTCCTTAGATATCCTCCAACATCAAATTATGAAACTGTCATATAAGCATTAAAGAACAGATTTGCAACACTGCTATTTGTCTGAGATGTTCTATCCTTAGATATAGATATAAAGGGAGGGGGTAAAAAGCAAGTGGCTTTATCCTGGAAATGATGATGACCTGTACCTGCCTTTTATCCCAAACTAGATACAGATGCATGGGGCATTGGAAAATAAGACTTTATGGTACTTATTTCTAATGCGGGGCCTTTGTCACGTAAGTTTTGTTGTGAGAATATATATATATTTTTTATTTTTTTTTAAAGCAAGATTTTTCTAGTTAGGTGTGTTTCCAAAAAAGCAAAGCTGTAGGGTTCTGTGCTTCTGCCTTGTGTCTTGCTGACTTAGAAAATCCCATCTCTGGAACTGAGATGCGAGAGTAACATATGTAGATGAGAGCTACCTCCCAGTCAGGTGCAGTGGGTCTTTGGGCTGATGGCCTCGAGAGGTGCACCCTTGAGATGCCATCGATGGTTTGGCCTGTTGTACGTACAACTGATTAAGCAGAGGCAGGTGTAGCCATCTACCAATGTGGTTGTGTGGAACATTTGTAGCATTAAGTGCTTTGTCAAATTATTGAAGTTTGTCAAATTGTTAAAATTATTTACCAGATTCTTAAAAACAATCTGTTCAACGACAATAGAGTGCTCTGAAAACAAGAAAAAGAGATTGCAAAGAGTCCAGCAGTAAAAAGCCAAGAAAAGAGCGAGCAATTTTTCTGTCTGTGACTTTTGTTGTTTGCTTTATGTCAGAGTCTGTTGAATTGAGCAAATGTTGAATTTGTGAAACTAATTAGCGCATAAATATCCAGCTGTAATAGTAATCAAAACTTGCTGGTTCAACAAACTGTGTTGGTTTTTTGTTTTATTATTAACACATCCTGTACATATGGTCCCTGGTTGAAAATTCAGAGCTGCTCATACCACTAGCAAGTTAATATCAGGGGATTTAGAAGCACCTATGTATTGGTGGCAGTTGTGGAACCAAGGTGTGGTCTAACACTGACTGGTGCTTCCAGTGCTGTTTGTGTCTGTAAGGGAAAAAAGGGAAAAGTGACTGGTACTGCTCTCATTATCCTTGTAGTGTATGAAAACAAGGTACGGTATTTTAATAGATTTGTTGGCTGAGACTTCTGTTGGAGAGGCCTTCAGTTGATAAATTGTGGCCTTGCTAGAAGCTGTAACTGCAGCAACAAAGAAATAATGTCTGTTTTCTACAAGTCACTATTGAGATTTACTTGCTCATATTTGTTTAATTATAGTATCTTGGTGGCATTTTCTTTATGTTCTTTGTGACAGCATCAAAGAATGCAGAAGATTTTGGTTCTCATTCTTAGGGACCATAAAACCCCAATTTTTAGGTTAGCTCTCTCACAAATCAAAACACACCATCTTGTTAAATGTACTTTAATAAAATCATTTTAAGGCATCTCTTTCATTGTGATTTGCAGGTCATGAGGTGGTAAGTCTTTGCATTTAAATTCAAAATTAGAAGCTTAGATGTTTCAATGGAAAAAAGAAACAGAATCTATTTGGTATTGTCTTAATAAAATACTTTAAGTAGCTACTGGATTACAAGTAGCTTATAACTGACAAATGAGGCACTTTTAGTAGATCATTTATATACCAGACACAACTTCTGGTAAGAGATTTTCCTTAATGTGAAAATACAGTGCTTTTGGCATGATGCAGCTACCTTTGATCTCTGTAAATGACTAGCAGTAAATTTTGAGTGTCGGAAGCTGACCAGCGGGATGTCTTGGGGAAGACGAATGGATGGGATGTTACCTTGCAAAACCTGCAGAGCATTAACAGGGCTCATACTTTGGTGGGAATCTATGCAAGGCACTTGATGGTACTTAAGCTACATATTTGTAAAAATACATATAGTAAAGCACTCTTCAAATATGGCAGTGAAATTAGGACTTTCACGGTGAATAACATGATTTAGACTCAGTGGATAATATGCTGATGCTGCATTCCCTTCTCTTCCAGTTTCACTTCAAAGTGGTAAGAATGGGTTTTATTAGTACTTTTTAAGGCACTTAAATGCTTTTAAGCATTTTTCTCCTACTTGAGTGAAATAATTCACGAGGGTTTTTTTGCTATGTTTAATCCAAACAAGATATTCAGATCTCTTGTTTTGGTAATGATTTCATCTGTGACATCTAAAGATAACTGCATTTTTTACTTGAAACTGCATTGTCTTGTATTTCTATGGTGAGTACTTACAACCTGTTTCATGAAGAATAGGAAACTTTATTGGAGGTAAACTGCATACTTGCATTAACAAAAATATGTGGAAAAAAAAAAAGGTGCTGTTAGGCAGAAAATGCTGTTGCCTTAATTTCATGGGTTTATATATTCTGTGTATTATTGATGTATTTATTCATATCTTGTGTTCTACTCCCTTCTTTTTACTCACTTAAATTCAGAAATTTAGAGTTCTCCTGCAATTTGTAAACTGAAATTTTTTGAGAAACCTATTTCATAAGAAAGCCTACACCATTTTAATGAAGAATATATTGAAAGAAATGTTGCAGTTTTGAGAATTTTGTCTGTTGAAAGTGTTGATCTTGATGATATTATTTGAGCAAACCACAGGCAAAGAGTAGACAAAACTTACACTTTTAAAGCTACTGTGTATTTAAATTTCTTCCTAAATTTAATTTTCAAAATTAAACTTGAGATACACAGTCAGAATCCAAATATATTTGATTTACAGATATTTTTAGTGATGAACAATCCCCAGGTTTTATTACTACTATAACTGGATCTGTAAGCATGAAGTATAAAACTGACAAAGTCAGACTTAGGTGATTCTGTATTTTACAGGTTTCTTCCCTTCCCCTAGCATTTAACCAAAGCGACAGTCTTTACGTAAATTCAATCACCTTGCAATAAACTAAGAATTTTAGTACATTCTTTCCATTTGACAGGTCTTAGCTGCTTAGAAATTTAAAATTTCATTACAGAGCTAGGATAGATTTGCTTTAGAATATTCGGTTTCTGGTCTTTATCTACAGTACGTACTGCATATGTTTACAAATAACGAGCCAAGCGTTTCTTGATTTACTCTTTTAAATAGTCTAAATGAGCAAACCCTGTAGTATTTGGTCCAATGCTAGATAAATTTAGTTTGTATAGATATATGCATATCATAAATTACTAGTTACAGTGTGATAAAAATACGTATCATAATCAAATTAGTCCAGTTACATCATGATAACAATACGTATATGTTGCATATCTATAACGCTGAAGAACTAGTAGAACAAATCCCTGTTACAAAGAATATTCCTCATCTTTTTACACGTACACAGTAACATTCAGCCCACAGTGCTGCACAGTCTGAAAAAAAAAAAAGTCTTCTGATGTTATGTTGTTACATAGACACGGCCCAAGTTTATACTGAAACCATGACCTCGACTGCAACTGTGATCCATCAAAACATTTAATAAAGTGCTTAACTTAAGTATGTGAATAATCCCTTTGAAGATCAGTGGAACTACTCAAGTGCTTAAGACTGTGCATGCTGTAGTATTTTGCTAGGTTGTGGGAAAACTCTGCAAGCATGTGAAGAAACACACAGCAGTTTTGACGTGCAGTGCATTTCAACAGTTATTCTGATGTTTTTATATAAGACAAATTTAAACATAGGGATTTTTCATCTGCGTTTTGCAATAGTATTCTTGCATGAGATTGCTCAAGTATATGTTTTCACGAGGATGGAGTTTTATCCAGTAGGGGCTGTAAACCATGAACTCTTTATTGACCTCTAACAAATGCAAGAATTAAAGAAGGTGGAAAATGGTTCTGGTTGTTAAGCATATGAATGAAAAAACAAAAATCAAACAACCAAAACAAACATCACAAGTTGCAACAAGGAAAGTTCTTCTCAAACTTGGTGGGAAAACCCCAAAACTTCACCGTAGGGAACTGCAGCACTGGAACAGGTTGTCCACTGAGGGTGTGGTTTCTCTGCTCTTTGAATTACTCAAAGCTTGCCTGGACGGGCGCTGAGCAGCCCAGCCTCACCCTGTTTGGAGAAGGGTGTTCAGACTAAATGACCTCTGAAGGTTCTTTCCAACTTCATGTGTTCCACAACTGTTGCTGCTCTAGGAAAGGTTAAGGTGCAGAAAGGAATGCGTTTAGCAAAAGGTGCAGAAGGAGCCAGAAGTAATTCTGCAATTATGTTGTTAATAAGAGGAAGACTTGGGGTTGCTATTGAACAGAAAATTAAGGCCCTCAACAACAGTCAGCAAAAGGCCTGTAGTTCTGATGGGTGAGTGGTTTAGGTGTTTTGTGGGTTTTTTTTTTCACTGTGCAGAACTATTAGCAGCAGAGTGGTAAAATTTCAACCTCTACAAGGAAGGAAAAGCTAGAGGTGAAAGAGATAAGCTAGATACTTTCCAACCAGCTGTACCTGTTAAAGATGTTATATTAAAACTGATAGTGAAGTTATTTCACTGCATGGCTCACTGCCCATGTTTAGGGTACATAGTTTGCATAAGTTTTGGCACCTATGGTGTCAGACTGGCTGTATGCTGAATATAGGGTCTCTTTCACATAGATGGGCTGAAGCCTGGCCGTATACCGGTCTAAAGATTAGCAGTTGGAGTTTCACAACAGAATTTGGCTCGATGACACAGTAGTGCAATTCCAGCTGCTATTTTTCTTGGAATATTTGCCTTAGTCCCACCCATGAGCCTCTAGTGCTGTTAAAGTGGAAAAATTAGTGCATAGTAATAAGCGTAGAGAACGTTCAGGGTGTGCTGGGCAGCATTTGCTCTTCTAGATATATACTTTCAGGACACCTCTCCAAAGTTTAGAGTTGTTTGCCTTGTTGCTAAATGCTTCAATGATTTACACAGTCACTGCACCCCTTGTCTTTGACTCCATAGGTTGTAAAGTTTGAATAGCAGAGACATTGCCGAAAACAACGATAGATGTGCAATTTTCAGTCTTGGCTTTCATCTTATTATTTCCTTTCTTCTTTCACTTTTAACAAGTAACAAGTTTCCATTTAACACAGTTGTTTTTATACTTTATGCCTTACCTCTGGCAAAATTGAAAGGCCGCCCTTCCAGCATATGATTTGTGTTGTTCTTCACATTGAACTTCATGACTGTGTTCTCAAAGTTCATTGCTCTTTAACCTTCAAAATGCCTATAGACTAATTTAAGAATGTGTGAAAACTGCTACAGATAGCATTAAAACTCTTTACAAAAATTCTGTACAGTTCGCCCTTGACGTACATTACATGCTTCATTAATTTAAATATGTAATCTGTATTTGCATTCTTAAAAATAAATTCTTCCCTCAGGTATAGATAAATGACATTCATTTCTATCAATAGGGATTGCATGTACATACCAAAGGCTGATGTACAGTCCTTACCATAGTTAGTCACTGTAATGTCTTTTTTAAACTACTTCCCTGGAGATGTCAAATGTTGGTTTTCTTTTTATCTCAGTTCCTTTAAAAAGAATGAGCCCATTGTTATATTCTTACTAATTGTCCTGCTTTCAAATGATGCAAGCCCCCAACTGCTACATAATTCTAGTTGTGTTGATCAGGGATTGTCCAATTAGATATTTTATTACGTATTTTATTTTATGTATTTAATATTTTATTTATTATTTCATTTTATTTATTTATTCATTCTTCCAACCAGAACTAGACCATGTCTCCTGGATTAATTCTAGTTTTCAGTGACTCTGTGTGTCCAAAATTGACTCTGTGGAGTAATGGAACATTTATCATTCACCCCCAAAATATTAAAGGGCAGGTCGTTATTTCTGGCTTAACTTGAATTAATAATTTACTCAGCTTTGACATTACCTAGTTAATCTTATATACTTGTGGAGTTACTCTTTGAATAGTAAGAAATTGTTGAGGTTTATAGCTTCCAGAAACAATTTTTTAGCTGGAGTACTGTTTTAGCCATTTATTATCAGTAAATAATTTTATCCCAAATCACGGATACAAAAGGAGGAGGCAGTAATTCCTCTTTTCTGACTTGTTGTTGCCTTTCGACAGAACTAGTGAAAAATCTCCTCCTTCCTCCTTGTTCAGTGAGGCATTTACTTTTTCTTTGCTGTGACTGCATAATGAGTGCCTGCTGAGACAGTGTGTGTAATGCATACTTGTATGCATCAAAACCATGGGAGCTCAGACTTTAATCATAGGTCTCTGTTTACATGGAAAAAAAAGAAGTTATGTGGGTGTTCCACTTGTATTGTGGAATTCTGCTTGGGAGTTGCTATGTGTTTCATATCATATTTAAAAATAAGATTATTTTTTTTTTAAACTTGGTTTGAATGCATGTTGGTATGTCACTCTATGAATTTCAGGAAACACCTGAAAATTAAATATATGATATATAAATACAGATTATAAATCATTATTCAGGAAAGGGTTAATATTCTGTATTTGAAAAAGCACTTGGTCTTGATTGTACTTAAGTTACTTGTATTTGCTGTTTGGCTTTAATCCCAAAGCAGAAACAAGAAGCATGAGTCTGCTTGACGCTTAGCAATTCTTCACAGGCTGTGTGCACAGGTGTTTTCTCCCAATTCTGCCCAGTTGTCCAGGTGCAGATGACTTCTAGATTCTCTAGTTCTATTCAACTATGGGTTGAAAACATAAGATTTCAAAATGCCATTCTTCCATGAAACCTTACTCTTGCTGTAAGCATGTGCTGAAGTTTTAGGGGCTTTTTCCAGTCTAGTCAGGTGCCAGTATGTCAAAAAAAGTAGCTCTTCATTGTTATATTGCCTGATGCCTCGTTGCGAGGACACTGGCTTGGAGATGTAGGCTCTCAAAAGTGGGGAAGGATATTTGAGAGACAGTTTAGATGCAAGTTCAACTTTCTCACCTTATTGCTATCAAGGAAAGCAATCATGGTATGGAAAGTAATACCATCTCTTCATGGTACGTATTTAGTATGTGGTCCAAACAAGACAGAATTTAATCCTGTTTTTCTTTCTAGCAAGTTTTTTCCCTTACTTTTTCCTTAGATGTCAACAATATCTTAAGCAAAATACAGCTGAGAAAATGAATTTAAAATTATATTAAGATTCAGTTCAATGCCTATGGCTTGCTGTCACAAATACCAGTAAAGATGCACTGAATATCCATGTCGGCTCTGGAAGCTGGATTTCTAGAACCTACTGATTTCTTTGGTTAATAGGACATAAGTTTAAATAAATTAGCAAACAGAATGCACAACCAACCAGTGTTTCAGTTCTTAGCTACTTTTCTTGCTTTCAAAAGCATGGATTCTGTATTGTTTCAAGAATCTTGTGCTTTTGTGAATTATTCCTGCTCAGGGGACATACACTTGCTTTGGACACCTGCCCCAGTGAATGCTGTCTGAAGAGCTGAACATTTCATAATGTCTGCAGGACAATAACTCCCAGAATCAGCAAGCCTCTGAAACAAGACTCAATTTATTTTAGCTTTTGTAAAAGTTTTTGATTACACAGCAGCTGCCAAGATCTAAACTCCCCCGCCCACTTCAAGGCAGTTTTTCTAGTTACACATTTAGCAATGTTTGTAATTTTTCATCCATTCCTCTAGGCATAATAAAAATCACATAGAAGGTTTGCAACCTTTTTGGGGGGGAGAATTTAATTGAGAGACCTCTTATACAACAGCCTCAAAATGGTATATGTGCAGATAAGAAAATACCCTTTTATTTGCATACTGTGACAAGCAACTATTTTGATCTTAATAAAGCCATCTATTTGGGAGCTGACTGCCATACAAATACAGAATGTAGAGCAGGTAGAAGGAATGTTAATGTTTTCTTAAAGAGGCGAGCTATAGATCTAACAGAGGCAGGACGGTCTTACCTTTGAAATGTGCTTTGCCTGGAATGCAATCCAAATCTTACCTGACTTCAGGGGCTGTAATTGCAAGTTATGAACACATTAATAAAGCCACCTCGTTACTTATGTTCCTGCTTTTCTTGAACAAAGAATGGGGCAGACCTGTGATATATTACTCATCATATTAAGTTACTGATTCCCAAGCCATATTTTGCTTTTTAATCTTTGTGATCAAATAATTTCCTATGTTGGAGAAAAAGTGTCATGCCTGGAAAAATTAAAATACAAAATAAAGATACAAATAACAGTAACTAAAAGCATTTTGAATTTGTATGCACGCTGTGTCATGTGGTGGCTACAGCACAGGAAAGGAGTGCTACTGTATACCAGTTTAAATACTGTTAAGCAACTGGACATTCCTAGGAAACATAGCATCACAGAATGGTTAGAGTGGGAAGGGACCTCAAAAATCATCAAGTTCCAACCCCCCTGCCATGGGCAGGGACACCTCCTACCAGACCAGGTTGCTCCAAGTCCCATCCAGCCTGGCCTTGAACCCCTCCAGGGATGGGGCAGCCACAGCTTCTCTGGGCAACCTGTTCCAGTGCCTCACCACCCTCACAGGAAAGAATTTCTTCCTAATAATCTAAATCTCCCCTCTTCTAGTTTGAAACCATTACCCCTTGTCCTATCACTACACTTCCTGACGAAGAGTCCCTCTCCAGCTCTGGATCCCTTCAGATACTGGAAGGCCTCAATAAGGTCTCCCTGGAGCCTTCTCTTCTCCAGGCTGAACAGCCCCAGCTCCCTCAGCCTGTCCTCACAGGAGAGGTGCTCCAACCCTCTAATAGTCTTTGTGGCCCTCCGCTGGACCCCTTCCAACAGTTCTATGTCCTTTCTAAGTTGAGAACTCCAGAGCTGGACACAGTACTCCAGGTGTGGTCTCACAAGGGCAGAATCTTTTTCCTTAAGTAATATAGGAATATGTATTATAAGCTAATAAATTATTAATGTATTAATTGGAAAAGCAATTACTGATCATGTCAATTACATCAAACTTAATCAAAACTATTTTCATGACTGCATTTCATTTTTTTGAAATAAGGTAGGCTGTAAAAGCATAACTACCTCAAAGTATTCAAAAGAAGAATTAATTTGGTGCCTACTGCTCTATAGCATTACTGTTCAGGCACTCATTCTGAGACTAATGCAGTTAAAAAAGCAAGGGATGTGGGTATAACCAGTCTTTTTTTTCCAAATCACTTTAGTTTTTATTAGTATCTTTCTCATTAAGATCACTTCATTATTATTTTATAATCCAACTCGATTTTCATAGGATAGTAATATATTATAAAAGGGGATGAAAGATGTTTCTTATTGATAATAATCACTTCATAGTTAGTTGTTTCAATTTCCTACCATACAGTCTAATAGTAAATTTTATTCAGACACTGAATTCTTCCTATATTTTTCTATCAGATTTTTAGACGCTTGTATATTCAATGCCTAAAAGTTTCAGAAATTAATATTACTATAAATATGACAGTCAAGTACAGTTAACATTCAGTTAACATACAATGCATTATGGTAATACTTAAAATATTTAGTGTTATAACAAGAAAGTTGCCATTGGATGCCAAGTGACAGGATTTGGAGTAAAGAACAACTTCAAATGTTGATTTAGCAAATGAATGCCAGGCGCTCAGCCAGTCCCTTATAGGGCAGTCAGGTTTCATTAGCCTGTTTGATGTCTCACAGGTACTTGTGGAACTGCAGTCAGAACCAAACTACAAATACCATTATTTCAAAGACTGAAAAACAGCTTTGGTTTATGGGGAATAAAAAAAAAAATTAAAAAAACCTCTCTCCTATATTCAGAGGATCAAAGCATATATGTTCAGAGATCCACTGCCTGGAGCAATGCAACGACAGAAATATAAGCTCATAGCACTGCAGTATGGTTGAAAAAAAGAAGGGGGGGGGGAAAGTAATAGCTCTTGAACATTTTCAAGATGCGCTTAGCTCTGCTTTAGCTCAGCTTTGGAGATTAAGAGGACAACATTGTAATTTGTGCACAGTTCTGTGTTTACTGTGAAAAAGCTTGCTTTGTAATTTATGCATTATGATTTTGCGGGAGGCACCCAATAGAGTTGCAACGTGCAAATGTGGTTTGATTACTTCTTAAGGAAAAAACTTAAAATGAATGTGACAGGATTTTTTTTTATGCTAACACATAAATTAATCACCTTTTGATATGATTCTCTGAACATTTTAAGCCATTTTAATACAAGGTCTTTTTATTATTTACTGCGATGGATGAATGAACCCATTGTCAAAACTGCATTCACTATAATATGACATCCATTTAATGTCTTTGTCATCAAATTAAGATCAACTGCAAAAGGCTAATGAGTACATTCAGTACTGAATTGTATTTTTCAAGGATGACATTTTCATTTCAATGGAAAAAAAATTACAGAACTTCACACTAACACTGTGCCTCCCTCTATTTCTAAAATTCCTTTTAATAAGAAAATAACTTGTGGTATTTGGCAGACTTTCCCTTAACTATGAGATAAAGACCATACATAAACAATAATATCCTGTTGTACTTGATACCAAATTAGCTGACTTTTATTGCCACCGAATAGAAATGTGTAGTCTGGCTGCTTGCAGAGTTCGTGCCTGAAATTCCAGAAATAACAATATTGAAGTAGGCCACTTCAAAGGTAGTTATTCATCATCCAGAAAGTTTTTGACTGTTTGCTGACTGTTGATCTTCACACTCCTCTACGTTTACAGTTTCTTTGAAATCTCGAGAGGCACATGCCTAGTAAAGAAAGTATTTTATGCTTAAAGGACAGGTGTGCTGACTAAGTCATCATCTCGTAATTAAGAATTATGGTTGTCTTCAGGAAATATAGGTTACTTTGAATGTGGAGGGGAGATGGCTTCTGGCATATAAAGAGGAAGTATTATAGTAATGTTTCACTTTGCTTATTGATCTGTGTGTACCGTACAGCGCTTCTTAAGTAAATATTAACTTCCACAGAATGATGTATCTAGTGTCTGTATGACTGTTGTCTAATATCCCCACTAAATCCTCAGGAACCTCCCTGAGATAAATTTATACGTGCTGTTAGTTTTGCAGCAGTGGAAATGGAGACCCACAGACATAAAAAACTATTTGTGTTCAAGTGGTAGAGCCATGGTGGTGCATGCCTCCAGCCCACATACTCTCCTACAGTAGTAAACTTGTCCTCTTTTGCACTTTGGGCAGCTATTCAAGTTGTTATGTTACATATGCTGTCCCTCAACAGCCTGTTTTCATTTTGTTCACCCAGCTCCACCAATAATTAGTGGCACAGAATGAGTTTCATAATCGCTTTCCTCATTTTTATCACTTGGAAAGATGAATTTCAACTAATTTTCTTGACTTTCTGATAAACACAGGGCAATAGTGAGGTAAGGTCGCAAAAGACTATTGACTGTTGTAAAGCTGGTGGAGAACGGTTGCTAGAATCTGAAGGTTCTGTTGAAGAGTTGCATTAAGATTTGCAATGGAGGAAAAGCAAAAATGAAATATGTGATCATCAGTGGAGGGAAGCTGGAAGCTGTGACAGACATCTCTGTGCGCTGATTTGCATGGGTGGTGGTAGAGTCCCATAGGGCTTTCCCCCACTGGTTGGTGCTGGGGGATTTATGTCTCTGGGAAGTGGCTCACATGGGAACATTGTTATGATTTTGGGAGTTGATGGCAATACCTGGAGTCTTCATATTTCTTTCATCCCAGACAGCTTGCAGGTGATGTAGGTGCTGTTGGTTGGGAGGGGCTCTCTTTGGCTTTCGGGGTTTTTTTGTTTTGTTTTTTCCTGAGAACTCATACAGACTTCTACTGAAAGTGGCATACCTGTTCTCAAAACTTGTAGTATGAGTAACATAAAACCACCTTTGTCAGCCCTCCCTTTCTGTTTGCATAGGGTAGTGACAAGAGAAATCAAGGCATAAGTGTTATAATATCCCCAGTAAACTGTTGTTCACATCTGTGTATTCGTGTTAGCAAACCTGACTAACGTCAACAGTTCTCTGAATTGTAACAAGATTTGGAGGAGAGCTAAATGACTAAGCTTCAACTTCAACTGAGCTTGTAGAAATACTCATTGTGTAGAGAAAGCAAGCAAAGGAAATAACTGAATAGCAATTTCCTCTTTAAAAAAGTTGTGGGGCTGTCAGTTTGCTACTCATCTGCATTTAGGTATTTAAGATTTTCCTCATACATCAACAGGGGGCCAGTAGTGCCTTTTGTTCCCTTTGTTCTCTCTAACTTCTATTGAAATGCAACCTGCTGACCTATTGGACTAAATATTCTGAGTATTTTGAACTTAATACCTGAAAGATTTCATTTCCTTGGACAGCAGTGATTTATATGAGCGAGGGGACACGAGCTGTGGTACAGCTGAAGATTCTCTAGCTCTGGAACTGGAGACTGGGTTTGTTCTTTTTAAGGTCATACTGCAATGACTGATATCCAGAATTTTCAAAGGCAAGCTTTTGGATCAAAAGCTATGAAATAGAAATATTTCTGATGGGATCTATTGAAATAACTGAACCTTTTGCTATTTATAAGTGGGCCGTAGCATCAATTGAACTGCATGATTAGGGTCTTTTCCAACAAAGAGTTTGATTTATTGTTGCATCTTATAGTTATTCATGATGGTTAGGCAGACTATAGCTGTAGCATGTCTAGCATTTGAACAGATGTTCTAAATGCACTTAAATATGTTTTTCATGAAAGGAAATTTTCAAAAAGCCTTACAGCCTTTATACTCTGTAACATTCATCTATAAAGCTGTTAAAAGAAATTTCACGTTGATCTGAATTTTTTAGCCAAATTAGAATCGCGTATCTTCTTAATGGGGTTTGGCAGTACCAGTGTTTTGTGTCTATTTTCGCTTTTCTTTCTGCCTACGTATTTATTGGTTTTGTGGATATGTGTATGGATGTGCATTTCAAGTAACACGGGGTTGTCAAATGCCAGAGGACTTCCCCAGGAAAGCAACCAAAATTTTCACTGCTAAGGATTCTTCCCATTGATTAGAAAAGCTGAAATTCTGAATTGTTTAAGGTTTGCCTGACGTCAGTAATAGAAATACTACAGAACAGGAATTGGGATGCACATAGGCCTCTGCTTCTGGTGATGCTACCAGGAGTAGCCCAAAGATAATCTGCTTCCAGTTAAAATGTCAACATGAAGTGTGCACAGTGGCCTTCAGTAAGTACTCCATGTTGATGGTGGTTTGTTGGAACAAAAGTTTGGGAGCCAGTGCTGTAAAATGTATCCAATGTAAAGTGCATTGGTCACGGTAATTCCTGTAACTAAAATCTCAAAGTTGCCAATTTTGCCAGGGCCTGCATTCAATACTTTTACAGAACTTGCAAGAGATCCTGAAGGATTTTTTTCAATAAAGTATAGGTCCTTATTTTATTAGCCCTGTATCAAGTTCTGAAGGAGGGATAACGTATGTGAAAGGAAGTTAATTTCCTCTTAATACATAGCTAGGAGAGTAAAGTATTAGCTTTTAATGAAATCTCTTCCAATAATCTTATGGATGTTGTATTCTTTTTATTTTGAGAAGCAAGACAAAGGCATTCTTAAGTTCAGAGATTTTAGCTTTACAATGCATGTAGTTATTCCCAAGACTTTTCCAGGGGAAGATGTTAGATCTTTATTATATTATCACTATTCGCTATTTTTGTTCTGCTACAAATTTAATAAAAGCAATTAATAAATTGAAAAGTTTAAACAGATACTGCTTAATATTTTAATGATAAAGATATCCCATCCTTTCGAAACAGATGAATAATATAGATTAACAGATTGCCTTTTCTACTTACTTTTAAAGCTATGTTTTAATGGCAATCTTTGTGCTGAACTCAGATCAGTACCAAATGAAAATATAATAATTTGTTCAGTTTTAACAGTACTTCCCTTGTGCTATCTTTCCTTTAGCCTCTTTTGATCATGATGCTTTTCTACTTAATTTCTGGTTGGGTTTTTTTTGAACATCAAGACGAGACGTTTCTAAATTAGATTTAATTCATTGTGTTTTAAAACCCAATAGGTGGGTACTTCTACAGCAGGTCCTTGACTGTCAAAAGCTTAAGGTAAATATTAGGAGAGATAGCAGCTAATCTTTCCATTTTAAAATTTGTCTGTCACATTGTTTATTTCTTTATAATATTTTGCTCATGCCCTACTTGGTTAGTCTTAAGATAAAGAGTAAGCAGACACTGTCACCACAGTTTATTAATCCTTAATATTTTTTTTTCCTCACTTACCCTGTGGTAACTGCTTGGTTTTAAAGCTTGTCCTAAGGACTTGAGCTTCTACAGGTTTCTTTTATTAGCATGAGTTTATTTTCCCATCTATGAATGAACCTGCATAGAAAGGCTTGTGCACCTCTGTGATACTCAGTAAGAAGAATGTGAAATAGGAAAATTGTGCATTTGTTTTTCAGTGCATTTGAGCATGGATTCCTTATTCAGAGACCATATCTCTCTTTTTTTGAAGTGTATAATAAATCTGACTGTGCACTTCATTTGGTCTTTGAAAACAAAGTGGTATCCTCTAGACGTGAGTAGGTTTCATAATACAGGATGTGAAGCAGCCTGTAGAGATGTGGTTCTTAAGCTTGTTTCTGTTATTTTAATGTCTCCAAAGCTTCTGTGTCCCTTTCCTCAGCTGTCAATGCCTTGTATTCTCCTGGGTATTTTGAGAAATCAATCTGCTTTGTTTCCAACACAGCAAGATGCAAGCAAGAAATTAAAAGGTTTCTAAGAGAAAATATTCACATTGGAGGTCTTTATACTCAAATGGTATGTTCTGTCAATATCAGTGTACCTAGTTATCCCAACCTTTATCTGAGATGCAGTTGGAGAGAGAAAAATGAAATTGAGAAAGAACAATTAAAATTGGCTGTTACAAAAAGTGGACCAAATATTTTGATTTAAATATATTCATTTGTGCACGTGCATACAGAAAACATTTAAGCAGAAAATACCTAGCTGGTTGAATAGTGAAATTGTTTATTACAAGTGCTGTTTTCTGGAACTATGTTTTCTTGTAATCCCCTTCTGCTAAAGACAGTTGAGATGTGGCTATATTTTCTGATATCC
Source organism: Pedionomus torquatus (assembly GCA_013398155.1). NCBI lineage: Eukaryota > Metazoa > Chordata > Aves > Charadriiformes > Pedionomidae > Pedionomus > Pedionomus torquatus. The sequence continues at coordinate 47,825 of VZRU01004563.1, forward strand.
ATTAAAACTTAGGTTATCTTTTTTAATTACTCCTGAATTATTTTTTTTTAATTATTGGTTTGATTACTACTATAATAACCTGTGGAGAGTCAGATGACTCACCTGTGTGGTTCACAATTCTGTGAAGTATGAATTCTGTAAGAGAAATTCAGGTTTCATTTGTCTGTCCTCTGTGAAGTATTTACTTACGAGCTTATTATGAACATTTATTTGTTGTAGAATTTTGTCCTCCTTGCAGTTACTCTCCAGCTCTCACAGGCAAGTCACCGAAGACCAGATTTAGTTTCAGATTTTTGTTAGGGAAAATATAAGAAAGGAAAAAAAGCTTGAAAACACCTATCGAGACAAAGCCAAAACTTCTTATGTCTTTTATAATAAAAAGCACAAAAGTTGAACAAAGTTAATGCTTCAAAGCCCTCTGCAACTTAGAGTTAACTTATAATAATACCTCTTGAATTGTGACTGTTTTCGAAGCTCACCAGTCAGTGAGCATTCCTGGGACTGTGCCCTCCTTGTCTTCCCCTGGGACACGGCCAATTGCACCTCTGCTCTCGTCCCCTCCTGCCTGTCCGCTGTTCCAAGCAGCCCTCAAGAGCCTCAGAGGTGAAAGGATGTAACCTTGTGCTTCAGATATGTGCAACCTCTCTTTCTTTTGCTGTATGTAAACATACAGAACATTTTTGAACATGCAGTTCCATTTTTGTTTCGCTTCTGGCTTGTATTGACAGCAGAATCTTTGTTCTTTGCTGTAAATGACTAATACATGAAAAAGGCCTGTGCTGCCATGACTGGGGCAAGTATAAGTTGAACCTTGGCAGGCAAAGAAGTGAACATCTTTTGCCGGGCCTACCACTCTACCAAGGGACTCTGAGAGGGAGCAGTTATCCTTGTGTCTTCCCCCAAGTCTGTTCCTCTTTTTAGCTAAGCACTAATTAAGCAGGATTCTGCCTTTTTTGTTCCTCCTTTGAAGTCTGTTGTTTGCCTCTGGGAGAGGCTGATTAGGTACCCAACAGCCCATTAGCTCCTTCCAGACTTGTATAATGGGGTGTACAAACCCTGCATTATGCCACTGCAAAATTGTCCCATCGGGAGCAAAAAGGACAAAAAGGTTATGGAAACTAGATTAATAATCTCCTGCCCCTCTCCAGTATTACACACATACAGTCATCTGTACACAGTTGTTGGACTTCCATGTAATCACCCCAGCACAAGTAGAGCGGAACCTTTTTGTGGTGCCTGGTTATTAGAGCTGCTGATCACAGAACAAATCCCACTGAAGTGGAATTCAGAGAAGACTGTGTAGGAGTGAAACTTTGCATAAGCAAAGTTTTCATGAATTTTAAGAACTGTTTAAAGCGCCCTAAGTGACTTTTCATTATATCTGAATTAATAGTATGGCCGCCTTTATGCTTCTCTCCCCTGCTTTATCTGCTCCCTTCGACTTGGCTGATAATGCCGGAGTCGAGTCAGTGGGAAATTTAGAGGTGAAGAAGTGTAGAATCATCTTAAGCAGACACTGTTGTAATGTATCCAAGTTACTTTTTTATATATATTACGTAGAGGATTACCCTGTCTTCATACATTCCTAAGTGATTAAAGTGCAGGGTGAAAGAGCTGCCTGTTCAGGGAGGCTCTGGGCTGCTCAAAAAAAATGGATTATCATCCCGTATGTGATTATTACACCATCTTTAGAATTTTGCTGAGAACTGTAGAATCAAACTAAAATATAGTAACACTGCAGAAAAAAGATCCAGAAGTATGATCTCCCCAGCATTTGCACTCTATTTTTTGCCCCTCTTATAAAATGCTTTTTTTAAGGTAACAGTCACAGATTATTTCATTTACAAATACATGTCAAACCTTCTCCCAAGAATTCTGTTTCATTAATGAGACTTTAAAACAAAACTTTGTATGCTCTTCCTAGATACGCAATATAAGACTACTCTAAAACTATTTCATCCCATCTAATCCCTTCCTTGAATGTTATATCAACTGTCTGAAAGTTAGACACAAGCCTGAAGTTTGTAAGCAGTGAACACACTTGGGGCCTTATTTTGTATTTTATCCATAGGCAGCTGAGCTTTGATAGTTTCTGCAAGCTTCTCAGCTTTGTTGTATTCATTGTAGTATTAACCTGTGTTAAATCCTTTTAAATTAGTCTAAGTTAAAACAGATAGATTGAAGCACTTGAGCTGGGAAGACTTATAGTAAAGCATGGCTGTGCTGGCATCTGACAATATCTGCAATACCCTGCAATGCCGTTCAGCTGGCATAAAAACCTGGGTGTTTGGCACATGTACGGCCCTCTGACTATCTGGAGCAGTTGAATTAAAACTCTGTTCTGCTCTAAAGAGACTAATAACTGAAAATGCGTGACTGGTTCTTACAACTTAAAGCTGGTATATAATATATACGTCCAGTTCAGCATAAATTTCGAACTGTTCATCTGCATTTGATGCTAACTGATACAGTCAGTTTGTTGAAGTTTAGTGTCAGAACCTTAATGTTATTCTGATCCTGTGTTTCCTAGAAAGAAAATGCAGAAAGTTAGTTTTCGGTTGGTAGTGTGTGCATAGTGTGAACAGATCTTTAGGCTGGCAGTCTCCAGGTAAGTCATCACAGTGAGAAAATACAGACAATCATATATAAAGTACTTAGGCTGAGTTACCTTTTATAGTGTAAGATATACAGCCTCTACAATAGAGAGATAAACAGCATAGCCAAATGTAAGCTGGAGAATATATTGAATGTAGAAGGACAGAATTACTTGTATAACACCATTATCGTGAGACCAGGGAGCAAATGTTATCTGGAGAGCTCTATGGGGAGAGAGCACTTAGTTAAAAAAAGGGAGGTCAGTCAAGGTAACAGAGAGAGGATTCTAGAGAGAGCGTGCAGGATCAGCAGCAGGGCTCCTGTAATGCCAAATATAGCAAGAGAGGAAACAACAGATAGTGGCTGCTGAGAAACTGCTGTTGTTCTCACTGTGTAGATATGATGTGTTTTCTGTTCTAGGAGAATTATCAGACCTGCACAGACCTTCATTAGAATGTCATCTTTTTATGTGAAGGGAAACAAATTATTTTTCCTTGTTGAAGTGGTCAAATGATGAATTTTAAAGCCACAGAATAAGAATATCATATAATATCTGTATGTATAAAAATAAAAGCCCAAAAATTAAAAGGGAAGTAAAATCTTTATTAGAGAAAGTTGTTGGGAGGAAATTTCTGGAAGTACTCTGCTGAGAAAAAAAATAAATAATCCCATAACCAATTATGACTGAGATCTTTTTCCAAGAATGATTACATGTGAAAGAAGGGAAGTGTTGCTGCTGCTGTTGCTACTACTTAAAATAGTGCAGTCAAACACAAACTGCTTGCAGTAGGTTGTTTTTTCTTATCCCAGGTGGGCCTAATTTTCTAATGCCTGTTTGTGGTCCCCTCTCCTGGTTCTTCCATGCTTATGAGCATCTGATGAATCCAGAAGGCTGTATGGATCTAGGGGCAATATATAGGTTTCAGGGTAAGCTGTCAAGCTAGGAGTATACACGTTGGAGTACACACATTTAGGAAGGTTGACTGTGTTGGAAGGAATAGTGCTGGGTAGTAGCAAACCTGTGTCCTTTGAATGAGATGTTCTGTGTCTATACAGAACACCTGTATAGAACATCTATGCTGCATCATTGCTTCTGGAACCTTCTGAGGATGTCATGGTACTAATTGATTAGATAAGTGTCAACACACAGAGAAACCCCCTGTCTAACTTCCAGAACAACTGGCTTAAATCTGTGACAAAAGGAAAAACGAAGTGTTTTCACATCTCTACCTTATTCCAGAGCATGGCTCAGTGACACCAGAGGAAACTAAGTCTGGAAAATACTATAGTTCCAAGGAGTTCCATGAAAAAAAAAATAATAAAAAATCACTGTTTGTTTTTCTGGCCAAGGAGCACTAGCTAGGCATGATGAAAAGGCATGATGGTTTTTCTCATGCTACCAAAGTGAAGCTAGCTCGTGAGAGAAACAATTTTTCTGCTTATGTATCTGCCTGTGGAGATTACTGTTGTTAAATAAAACAAAATAGCTTTTCACTTAGCTACTGACTTTGAACTAAGCAATAAAAATGTTTTCCACACATTAAGTCTCAGAATAAGCTTGTTGAAACAAGGATTTTGTCTTCATTTGTGTAAGCATCACTAGGCTTGTTGAAGAACGTACTGTTTTGGTCATTTTCATTACTGGTGAACTGGGACAGCGAGCAACTGAATCAGTTATCATAAAGCCAGTTAGCAAGTCAGGAGGGAGCAGCAAATAGGTACTCAGAATTATGTACTCCAAATACCCCTCTAAACTGTGATTTCCTGTCAATGTGAACGGCAATTTGCATTTTTCTGTCTCTCTACTTAACACTTTGATAGGATGTGACATGTTTTTAAAGAACTGGGAAAAGCAGAGATTATAATTGAAAGAATGGAGTGGATAATATTTACAAAACCAGGTTATTCGACCCCTGGATGAAGATCGTCCAGTTGGATGAGCCTAATTTATGCAGAAAGGAAAGTGTGCTATTTGTTGAAAGATCTGTTCTTTGCTATCAAGCTTGATGGATGGATTAAAGGGAAGGAAGAATTTCATTAAAGGCACATTTCAAAGTCAGCATAAGGGATACATCTCTACAAATATTTCCACTGAGCAAGAGGGAGGTGATCTATAATGCCGCTGAGTCTGGATCTGAATTCTGTTTTCTCCGATGTGTACAAAGATGATGAATCTTTTCCCCTCGTTTTAATGCTAGCCGGATACGCTACTCATTGCCAAGTGCTATTATTTCCTCTCATACAAAAAATTACATCTATGCACTTAGACTCATTGCTGTGTACGCTAATCCTAAGCGAATGCAACTTTGAAAGCAACTTTGTCATCAACCTTGTTTTTCTTGCATGACTTTAGTAGAACTGTGTCCTTCCTTATAGTGCAAAGAGTTACTACTCAAGCATTTTTGTTAGGGACTGTGAGGTGATTTACCATCATCCTTCTCTAAGATGAATGAAGATAGTTGAAATTCTTTTCTGACTGCTGCCTTTCTCCCACTACTGTTTTATGCTCTTCCTCTGTTGTGCCCTATTTTTGCAATCTGCATTCCATCCTCCTCTTTCTGAGCCATACAGGATCACAGCAATAAAACCTGGCAATGATAGGCTATTTAGGGAATATGTAGTACAGAGAAGGAAATTCAGGTCTGGAGGAATGAATACAGAGGCTCTGTTTCTGGCCTCACAGGTTTTATTCCGTATTTCTACCATAGCACCTTTTTGTAGCTTCAGGGTATCACTATAATGCAACTGTGTAGTTATAACACCTTCAGTTGCTTAGTTTTCTTTAACAACCGCCTATCAGGTTGTTAAATAGCAGTATTTTTTATCTTGTTACATATCTGTGATTTGGGAAAGGAAAGGTACGTAAAGGCTAAACATAATCATATCACGTAGATGGGAACAGAAGAAGTTGAGGCAGGTTTTCTTGCAGGCTTGAGCTGAAAAGAGCCCAGGAACATGTACTTAGCATTTTAAGAAGAGACAATTTTAAAAGGGAGCTAAAGCTCTAACAGTAGATCCTTTTTGTTGTGGATATTGATGTTCCTAATCTCAGAAGGACTGAAAGGCAGCCTCTCAATAACAAGCACAATATGCTTTTTCCCCCGCACTGTTTTATTAGTGCACCTAAGCTGTGACCTGTAGTAGCTCTGTCCTTCTGAAGTGTTGAACCAGCCATGGCATTGCACCTGGAAGCTGTGCGGGACCTGCAGCACTGTCATGTTCTGCAGAGGCAGGAGTTTAAAAAGCAGGGTACGAGTGGCCACGATTCTGCGGTTTTCCCAGAGGGGAAAAACTTATTTTGAGCAGTGGGAGGTTAGTTTAAAGAGGATCAATAAGTTTCTCATCATGATTTACCTTTGTTGAACAAAGCCATAAGGCATAGGAGAGTTGAAGTTAAAATGCAAGAAGGCAGTACTTTCTCTTGCTCCATCTTGGTTTATGTAGGACTTTGATACTACATAAGCAATATAGAGGCTTCAAGATTTTTGAGTAGTTGTCAGACACAATGGAATCTCTGCATACAGAAATGGCAGCTTGAAAAATATGTGAATCATTGTTATTTTACCTTTTTTGTTTATATTTATTTATATATATTATTATTTATATTTATATTTACCTTATTTGTTTATATTTTTATTTATTTGTTATGGAAAGTGTATTGTAAAATCAGGGGCAATGATGGGAAAATTTTTATGAATATTAAAAATATATTGTGAGAGATTTTTTTTTAACTGCAGGCATAAAAACTACTGAAAGACAGCTTCTTTCAGTAGCTGTGCAGTTTCTTTCAACTAGACTGTTTTTTTTACATGGTTAAATAACATACTTATTTCTCCAAAAGTCTTACAATGGCCTAGTATTTGTCTTGTATTTCTTTTTTTCAGTGCAGTCCTTAAACTGTTACTCTGTATTCTTTGTGATGTTCTTCAGTCTGAACTCTCAATTTATATTTCTTCAGCTATCTCTTCAATTATTTCCCCAATAGATATCCAAAGGTTGCCTTTGGTTAGATGTTTGTACAACCAATGGTAAATACATCACTGTGCTTACTTGTGAAGTAGCTTACCTTGTGTGTGTGTGTGGGGGGGGGGTTCCAGATGGAAAGAACTTGTCAGTGCCTCGGGCTGTTGTTTCTGTTTCTTGCCTTTACAACTATCCTTGTAAACAAGAACAATATCTATGTTTAGGTTAAAATTTTGCCAGAGGGCTTTTGTATTCCAATTGCAAGAAACTGTAGTTGGAGCAGACCCCTAACTATATTATATAAATGCAAATTTATAGTATATGATTCTGGGATTGAGTACGTAATCATTTTGTGTTAGCTTTTTTCCAGAGACAAGTACTTCTAGTATGCTAAATGAATTTTTATTTCTGTTTTGGTTTTTTGGTTGGTTTTTAAAATGTTTTATGTTTGCATAGTATATCTGTTCTTAGCCAGAAATATACTGTTACTAATTGTATCTGCTTTGTTAGATTATTTTTTTTTTCTGTGCAGGTTCACTACACTAGACTGTCCAGGTGACTGATCATAACTGTTCATAGTGTTGGACAGGAGCAACAGTGGCTTCCTATTCATATCTCAGTTTTCTGTGAGCTGGGCAAATGCATTATTGCATCCCTGAAGCTCAGGCCTCAAAACCAAATTTGGGATCCAGTTTTATGAGCGGGATCTAATAGAAATGCATTATCATGGGGCTTTAGGCTTTGCCAAAGTGCATGTGTTCATACCCATCCTGCCGCGTAGAACACAATTCTGAACAGATTCACTCCGTAATCAAAAAAGGGGACAAGTAAATTATAGCTGAGTCAGCAGATGCTTTTGCATTAGTGATATGAATAGGCTCCAAGCCTGCAGCCACCATAAAAGTGTCTACTTATTCGTACATGAGTGGAACACATGAAAGTCTGCATGGAGGAAAAAGTAGCAAGGAGATCTTTTGTACGTGTGTCTCTAAAGGATAAAAAAGAGGTGGTCTGAGGTATGTGTATTAATCACATCTATTACTCTATCACTTGATTTTTTACTTTCACTTACTCAAAGATTATCCTCTCATTTCCTAGAACTTTTGTAATAATGTATTTTCAATATGTAAGAATTACTTCATAGATCTGCCTTTAAATGTTTGCTGTTTTATTCATGGGACTATTTTTGTAGATGAAAAAATTTGTGTAATGTGGATTATACCAGCTGTGACCAAATTCCACTGTAGTGAATTGAAACATTTTCATTGTGTTTAGTTTGTCTCTAGATCCATTGAGTTAGTTCCAGATTCAGTATTAAGTCTTTCCAGTTGTTCACTCCCTGGCTAGCCTCAGATTTAGGTGATTTGGAGGATAAGCACAAGACTTTGAAGATAAACACAATGTAATTATGTGTTGAGGTTTTAGGGTTTATTTCAAAAGCAGCAACAATCATTTGAGGGAATCACGGGACCATAGGATGGCTGCGGTTGGCAGGTACCCCTGGAGATCAACCAGCCCGACCCTGCCTGGAGCAAGGGCAGCTACAGCAGGATGCCCAGGGCTGTGTCTAGTGGGGTTTTGAATATCTCCAAGAGTGGAGACTACACAGCCTCTCTGGGCAACCTGGTCCTGTGTTCAATCGCCTTTTTCTTAGATTAAAACTGCTTTAAGTGTGTCAAATAGAATGGATGAAATAGTTAAAATTATGGAGCCTTTCACTTTAAGTGTCTTACGTGCAACTTGGTTTTTGATAACATCTAAATAGCAATGATGTGTTCTTAAACTGCACTTAATATTCAAATGAAGATATCTGCCTATGTTGTTGCTCTTCTGTGCATAAATTCTGGCCATTGTGTCTCTTACTGGGAAATTTCTATACCAATATCTTTTGTCATGCATGTTTTTAGTTCTTAATGTTCTTTAAACGATTAATAAATCTCTGGCATCCCTACAAGGAATTTTAGTACTAGCATTTGCATACTTGTAATGAAAACAATTTTCATGCAGGCAAACCAGTGATGTGCTTAGTATGATAGAGTAAGTCACCAGCAGATGGGAATGCAATCTAAAAGTCTTGATTATCTGTTATCTACCTTTGACATGCTGACAAACAAAATCAAAACAGAAGTTGCCAATGAATTGCATGAAGTTCTGTCTCTCTGAGTGTACGTGTCAAAGAAATGTAACGTTACACCGTGCAAAAGAACAGAAAATCAAGGTATACTTTTTCTTGACAAAAATAATCCAAAAGTAAATCATAAGCTCTGAAAATACAGTGTTTCATTATTTAGTTGACAAGCCTGCACTGCTTGTGTATCTAGATTTTCTTTATATTAAAGTACTTACCTTGGAACTAAAATTTTCAGCTATGGTTTAAAAACAGGTTGCTGTTCCTACTACCATGTAAGTTGTCAGTCCAGATTTATATTTTAAATGTACATGATTTCCTCTTTTTCTTTTTTCGTTTTTTTTATAATGGCTATGATACATAATGAGGCAGGGGAGGGAAATACTTATAGAAGGGCAGTTTGCACTGCCACCACTTGAGCTTTTCATCAAGAGTCCATGCAGTTAAAGCCAAAGCCATTAGATGGTGCCATGCTGTAACCAGAATTTTCTCTTCATATGCTTAAAACTAGCTGTATGTTATATCTGGCACGATCTTAAATGACTAAACCTATTCTTCTAGGGCATTGACTTGTATTGGTCAGCCTTAGTCATTATGCGCAAAAGCCAGACAATAAATTAAATCTGTAGATTTTTTTTTTATTTGTTTCAATGAAAAGACTGCACCATCCTGAAAATTCAACAAAAGAGAAGGCAACGGCAGGACAGATTTACTGCCCCTTTTTCAGTTGAAAGCAGTGTGCAATCTAAATGATTTACTTGTTTGCTAGCCCTGCATGGTGCTGTCTCCTGGGTTATCATTCACGTAAATGGCCAATGTAGTACAATGAAAATGATAGTGCGGTTACAAATTCACAGCAATTTACTGGTTAGAATCTGAAACTGGTAAATTATTTAATTTCCATTTTTTCACTTACTGTTCAAGGTTGGAAACTTAAACATGGAATGTTAAAAAATAGAAAAGAATTCAGCGGCTTTGGAAGCACAAGTCGTAAAACTGTGGTGATAAAATGGTGGGCTTTATTGTGTATGTAGATGTAATATACTTAGGCTTTTGTATAGCATTTGACTTACTACTGTGTGACATTCTGATAAAAAATTAACACTCTACAGTATCAGCCAAGCCCATCTTAAATGGATTAAGTGCTAGTTAACTGACAGATACCAAAAAGTAATTGTTAATGGGGCATCATCCTTCAAATGGGAGCGTTTTTACCATGTTCGTGTTAGAATGGTAGGAGGCCTGTCTGCGTTTTCACAAGTGACTGATAGATATAAAATCATTGATAGTATCTAAGGGTTACTTAAAAATTGTTGGGGTGGCAGGTCATGACCTGGTCAGGGCACCCATGAAGAGGAGCTTGGGTTACTCTGTGACCTCAGTCTGTGCAAACAAATCTACCTATTCATTTTAGTTGGTACAGACATCTGCAGAGTTCCACAGCTGGATAGCCAGGAACAACCAATGCAATCTATAGAAAAATAGAGGCTGTATTCTGAGAAGTGAAAAATGAAAAAAAAAAATCCATAGGTGAATTTCCATCATGATGTTAAGACAATGTAAGTTCTTGTTCTTGAAGGAAGATTCCTCCTTGTCATTTCCATTGGCATGTGGCCACGTTGTCACCCAGATGAGGGCCAAGTATTTTCTTTGGTAGGTTAGTTTTAAGCTGGATCAGTTCCCTTATCTGACTGAATGTGTAGCCTCATAAGCTCTTCTGCTTGGCATAGTTGGGAACTGGGGAATAATGGGATTGCCTTTTTCAGTGGAATTCATAATTGATTATGAAAGCAAGCCCTGCCACCACAATTCAGCAGGAGCTCCCACTAGGAAGCCTTGAATAGTAACACTGCAGAGCAGTGCAAAGGAGCTGGGGAAAGGATTTTATATGTCTATGTGTGTGTATATATATATACAGAGAGAGAGAGAACAACATTGAGACTGCTGTGATGGCAGTTGTGGTGTGTGATTTTACAAGATCTTTATCTTAAGTGTGAATTGGAGAAAACCTTTGAAGGAGAGAGGCTTCAATAATTTATCACCTGAAGAATGTTGAAGAAGGACAAGGTATAGAACGGCCCAACCAATAACAAAATTTGTGACCAGGTGGTATGACATCCTGAATCACAGTGACATTTTAGCAGTGTGCTGGCTGTGAGTCCACCAGGGTGTAAGTGACGAAAGCCCAGCTGCAGCACGATGTGTTCATAACAGCTGGGCATTGAGCAGGTGCCTTCTGCGGGTATCGGATCAAAATCCAGATCTTGTCAATCAGAAAACGCCTGCTGATCTTGGAACATTTGAATTGAGGTCTGGTGAAACTTCTGAAACAAGTTCAGTGAGTGCTTTTCATGTGCTTTCAAGTTAATCTAGAATATGGTTATTAGTTTTTTCTCTAACGTAGAGGTACCCTAAATATAGTTTTTAATATTTTTTATCAGCTATCTTAAACTTATTTCTTTGAGATTTCTTTGCATCTTCTTTAGTACTGCATTAAGACGATACGATAAACAGTTACCGATGTCTTTTCTTGCTTGAAATTTCATATCCTATGAAGGAGAGAATAAATTCAAGGTACCATTTTTAGGAAATAAGGAGAGAATGGATTCCAGGTACCATGGCTAGGCTTTATTTCCTTTAAAACTCTAAGATAATAAATACTTTGAGAGACCAGTTTCAAATCCTCTTTTTTTCTGTTTGGCTACCAAACATTTTTAAAAAGCTAAATTTCTCAGATAAATTAGTATAAATAGCTCTTAAAAAGAGAGAAGCAAAAGAAAAAGGAAGGAAGGAAGGAAGGAAGGAATAGGTCAAGTTTTGGAATGAGTATATGAATTCATAACTTTCCACCTCTGGAGACCTTTCTCCAGAAATGGTTTAGGACAGGTGAAATGAGCTTGGTCCACTCAGTTCAATTCCAAGAAGACATTTGTCCAAATTCCAAAACCAAGCCAGATTCTGTCCCAGTTTTCCGTAAGTTGGAGTTTCAGTGGCTGAAGCGCTGGGGATCCTGGAGGACAGGACTGAGCTGCCTGGGCAGAGCTGCCAGGGGTTTCCCTGGGTCGTGGATGTGATGCCTCTCTGGAGTTGGCAGGTTGGGCAATTTCTTGGTCTCAGCCAAAGCTGCCATCAAGTGCTGAGAGTTGTGACAGTCTTTTTCAAAATTTTGGCTTTTATTCTATTACGTAATCACAAAATAGTGGTGACAAACTGAATCACACTAACAAAAAGCCTTTCTAACAGGGAAAAAATAATCCCACTTTCACTTCATTTTATGGCTGGGCAGCATGTTACAGGCAGTGAATTGTTTCAGTGCGTAACATGTGACCATCAACTTAAATATTTACTCTTTTAAGGTTTGCAATTAAATAGAAGTCTTTATAAATTTGAGGGGCGTACTTCTGTATATGGTTCAATTGATCTAATTGCATTTAATTATTACCGTGGTTCCTGATTTTATCCCTCTAAGGCCCTAACAGATTACATGCCCCATGTAAAAACAAAAGAGGAGGATTAGATCACAAAGTTTTTCTCCTCCTTAGAGTTTGCAAGATCTCAGAAATGCAGAATGAGGAAGTGCATTGAATACTCAGATTACGTGATTATTCTAACAAGCACTTGTTTGCTATATGGTTGTCTCCACTGCTTAGATTCCACTTGCTTGAGACAATAGCCAAGCATCTGCTAGTCACTGCAAAATCCTACAAAATAAAGACAAATTTTACCTCAGCTGACACCAATCAGTGAAGCAGATGCTGCAGAACCGCTGAAGAGAATTTTAACATTGTTTTAATTGCATGTTAGAAGTCAAATAGTGTTCGTCTCAGTGGGGTGGTGAGTTACAGGCAAGAAAAAAAGGGGTGTGTTGGTCAGTTTTTAGTCTTTTGTTGATATTTCTTAAATTGCTCGAATTTTTTATATTTTGCAAACTACGCTAGTTTGTTTGGCAGTATTTAAGGTGGTTTGAGAATGCATTTTAATGCTGGTAGATCATAATGATCAGTGTGAGCACACCAGCTTTTCAGTCTGAAGTGGAATTGCTTAGTATAAGCATTTACTTTTTTTCTTTAATTTGTTAAAAATGTTACAATTTTGTTTTGTTTGTTTTGTAAATGGGTTGATAGAACAGTAGTTGTATCTTAGAACCCCTTAACTGAAATTTTAAATCTGGCTACAGATGCTTCTTAGGAAGGAGAAACTGAGTCTTAAGGTGAGTTTTATATCGGAGCAAATAATTTTCTGTGAATGTGGTGTCGATGTGAGATCTGAACTCTGATAATATTTATGAACCCTTGAAGCTGAAACTGATGACGCCTCCAAATACTGGCTGTGGAGATGTGTCGGATACAGATGCTGTTGCATTTAGAGGAAACAGAAAAATACTTCATTGAAGTTAAAGCAGTGGAGTTATCTATATTGCACTCCAGCCACTTCCTCTTTTCAGGGATCTCTGGAACTGAGAGTAGTTAACTGCTAACGAGGAATCCACATGGTTTTCGGATGAATAACACTTACGTCATCAGGAACCTCGCATTTATTCTGATACTTCAGATGCTGGTTTTTCCCAGTTTGTCAAGGTGTTTCTACTGTTACCAGCAAAGAACTGAAAGCAGAAAAGAAAGAGAGAAAAGTGATGTGTCTTAATAACCACAAAAGAGCTAGATGGCGTTGCGTTATGACACTGCATCCGCTTAGTCTTCAGGGCGAAAAGATGATATTCGTTGTTCTCAGTGCTCACAGCTTCTGCGTCAGGTGTGGCAGCGCGAATGAAGTTGTCTTTACTGCTGCAGTTGTGCACTTCCTTGATAAAGTTAGGAATAGAAATGACTGGAGATTGCACTTACTTTTATTGACTATAAAAAAACCCCACCCAAACAACAAGATAGGAAAGCATTACATTCCAGTGCCTTCCAACAGATATGGAAGGAAAGTGAATTTAGAGAAAAAAAATCATTTACCATGAAGCTCTGATGACAGATTTTTTTCATTTGTAAAATCCTGCTTTATTTTGTTAATATAGGATAGTGGGGGGAACCAGACAATTATCCTGGTAAATAAGGTTGATTATTTAATTATTGCAATATAATTAATTATTTTAATATAATTAAGGGCAAACTTCATCTGCTGTTTCTCCTGATGCGAGGAATCAAGGCAGTATATATAGGCATGTTGCAGAAGATGGGGATAGTGACAGAAAAGAAAGCTCCGCTGTCCAGATTGGTAGCCAGAAGGTGACTTCTCTGACCTTTTGTTTGCTAATCATCGTTTAATTTATTTTTTTTAGATTATATACATTCTTTGAAGAAAATCTTTACTGACTGTTTGTTTGTGGATTTTTTTTCCTTTTTCTTTTTTTCTTTCTCCTGCTGACTCAGTCGATCAGTTTCCATTTAGCCAGGCAGAAAATTCAAAGAAACATTCCAAGAACAGCACAGAGATACATGCCTCTTCTAAAATACTGTGGAATAAAATGAATCCATATATGTTTAAAGTGAAGACCTACTAAAGAACGACTAAATTGTGGTATTATAGACATTCTAGAAGATAGTTAAACTGTATTAAAACTGGAATACATGTAGGTAAAAAAAAATAATGTTACAAAGAGCAAATAAATATGACCAGGCAGAATGTGGTGGAGCAAAATTACTTGCACTCCACAGTAGGGCAGATGTTTGGGTTTAGTGAAATAATATTTACAGATAGGAACTTACCTCTGTACACTCATGTAAACTCTTTTACAAGAAGTTTATTCATTTGGTTTTCACCAAGGATTCTACTGGCATGGACCCAACCCGGACCGAAGCCTGGGGGCCAAAGCCCAAGAGTCACAATTCCCTAATGCAGACTCTAGAATTTATTTCACATGAGCAATGTGTATTGGAAAATCCCTGAAGCCAGAGAAGAAATGGTGCATATTTCATAAACTTTCTTCCACTTCCCTGCTCTGTTACAAGGTGTACACGGGATAAGACTCATGGTCTTACAGCCTCCCATCTGATTCTCTGAAAAAACTGCATGGTTCAATTAATTACTATTTGTAATTCAGTTGTCTTTTAGTGGCTATTCACAGTCATTTTATACATACACATTTGGGTTCTTTTACTGCCAGAATATATGGGACTGGGAAAGTAAAGAGAAGCATTTTCCAGGAGGTGCTTAAAATCGTACAACCTCATGGAAACTTTGCAGTTTTCCCCAAGGGTATTTACAGTTGTGAAGAATAAGCTTTTTCCTCAGTAATGTCTTAATACAGCAGAAATTTGGACAAAGATGATCAGTGTAAACATCAGTATTTCTGGATTGTGGAAATACAGAAGTGCTGTATACATGAAAAATGCATGTGGTTTTGAACCATTTTATGCATGCTGAAGACAAAACCATAATATAAAAACTTTGAGTGTTATATGGTACAGCTGATTATTCACAAAGGGTTGGGAACGTATAAACTGCAGCGTCTGTCCCATTGCTGTTACTCTTGAGCACACAGGCAGCCGTTACCCTGTGTCCTTGATTAACTAATGTTAATTGCTTAGTAATGGAAAAAGTTAGCATGTTGCCTGACTAAAGGCCCTTCTGCACGTGCTTGTGTGGAGCCCATTCTCCAGGTGGAAATAAGGAACACCCCTAGAAGAGAATCACTGCCAACCCAAAACAGTTTACAAAGACACAGTGCCCCAATTGACAGTGAGCCTTGGCCGGCAGGATTTCAGGCTGAACAGAAGACTCCTTTGAAAGATATTTCTCTTCTACAAACTGCTGCAAATGCTCTATACATAAAATCCCATGAGCCCTGTTTTTATTTTGGACAGCAATAAGAAAAGAGGGGATTTGGGGAGAGTGCTGGGTGGTTTATTTCTTTTTTTTTTTTTCTTTCTTTTTTTTTCTTTTTATTTCAACCCCCCCAAAATTGTAGCTCACTCATCTAGGAGGCAGATGGTCACAGTGGTCATACTCCCCGCTTTGTAACTGGCATTTGGTTTTGGCATGCTAATGTTTTTTTGTTCCCAAAAATAGCTTTGCAGACAGGGTCAATTATATTTTTGGATTGTACAGCGTGTAGAGCAATTAGTTAGTTGCACAAGGCAGTCAGTTTATAATGCAGTACACCCCTTCTTCATAATTGGCACCTTTTTGGTATCCCATTTATAATGGAGGGGTCTATCTTTACAAACAGTTCTTTGTATCAGCATGCAAATACTCTGGCTCCCCCCAGATAGTTTTACACACAGAGTCAATTATACTTTTGCATTGCAGGATGTGTGAACTAATTAGCTATAGAGAAATGGGGCACTTGGTCTTCAGATTTCAAGATCTTACTGCTCTAAGTGATTTTGAGGCACTTTCAAGGGCAGACTGGTAAGCAAAATTGTAGAAAGAGATTGTACTGGCTCATCCCTCAGACTTTCATTTGAACGCAAAATGACACTTTTATAGATATGTTGTTTCATTAATCTTCACTGTGTAGATGACTCTGGAGAGAACAGGGTCAGATGCCGCACACAGTACTCTGCAGATCTGGGTGAAAATCCGCACGTGGGTTTGGTCAGGCTGGAAACGTCCTAGAACCGATGTGGTTAATGGTGTGCTTCAGGTGCAGGTAGTAGCTCAGATTTTAATGCCCATGCTGGCAGTAACTGGTCACTGATTCATCAACTCTTTTAATATCAGCAACCACTTTTGTTGACACAGGGGAAAGTTTACATTTTTAACGTAAGAATATCTGAACCACTCTTTCAGGTGGGCAGATAAATGAGGGAAAGTTTTCATACGTTGCATTTCAGACAAGATTTGTTCATAAAGCTGTACCTCTGCCAAAAAGTTGTGCTCAATCTAGAAATGAATTTAATCTGGCATTTTATATTATTCTTTTTCTTGCATGTAAAAAGACTGTAGAAACAGAGGAAAATAGTGAATTTGCAATGCTGTCTATAGTATTTATGACAGAATGGTCATCTCTAAAACATTGGTCAGAGGTATAGTATATTTTCTGCAAATGCTTCTCATTCTGAGTATGCTAAAAAATCCCATTGTACTGGATGTTAGCACACAGTTCCTGAAATACTGGGAGTTATGAAGTTTAGTTTTGTGTTTTAGTATGTTTTTAAAGTGAGGAATGCTCCTTTCATCCGTCCATTTACTTATTTATTTTCCTTAATACCCTAACATATGTTACCGAGGGAACAGAGAGGACATAAGAAATAACAATACCGGTAGGGAATGAATGAAAATTATAGATTCGAAGCTCCCCTCACAGAAAGGTTCCTGCTCTAGCCTGTATTACGGGTTTGGAAACAAGTGGTTGTATGTTCTTTTCACACTGAGGAAGAAAATCCCTCTTGTTCTTGATATCTAATAATGATACCACACAGTATGCACAGTCTGAAATCAAGCAGAGAAAAAAGATAGGTTTCCTGCTGCCCAAGGGGAATGATGTGATTTATACGCATTTCTGAAACATCTGTATGAATGGATTCAGAGGCCAGAATCGTTTTAGAGTACAGCAGAACCCTACAGAGTAGGTGTTTCCATAGCCTCAGCTGGTACCATCGCTGGGACATGGCTTACGCTCTTCTTGCTCAAAGTATGGCTACTTGTAAACTAGAGCCCCAAGCGTTCAAGGATTTTCATGTTATTAATAAAAAGAAGGCAACATAACAGCCTGTGAAGAGGAGACAATTTACGGTAAGTGCTTTTAAGAAGAGATGTGGAAGTTTAGCTTTTTTATTCTTGATAAGGCAGATGTACTATACAGTGTACATTTATACGATATGCACATACGTAGGTATTATATGAGTTAATGTTCCTCAGCGAGAGAAAAAGGAGAGGCAATAGGTAGGGACTTGGCTCTACCCACGCTGTACATAGGTGCTGCCACTGAGATTTGTCACTGCTGTTAAAACCTCCTGGGCCAGGAAAAACAATTCTGTGAACTGCTCCTCTGGTCAGAGTGAAAACAAAAAAAACAAAACAAAACAAAACAAAAAAAATAGTGTTTTCTTTTTTTCTCAGGTGAAATGTCAACATTACTACCAATGCAGTTGTAATTAAAAATAGGTAATTATAAATAGGTAATTAGGCTAGTTCAATAATGTAAAGATTTTTTTTTTTACCTAATAGCTTTGCAAACTTCTGTTTTCTAATCAAAAGTTAAATGTTTACACAACACTATAAAATAATCTCTAGGAAGTCAGAATTGTTTCCCCATATGAAATATGGAAAATAGGAATATACTTTATAAACCAGCAAAACATGTCATTAGTTTCTTAGCTTTAACAAAACCCAGAAAAAATAGAAATCACATTTTATATCGGTCTGGGTTTTGCTGGAATGTGCGAGTTTAAAATTTACACAGGAGTGGATTTCTAAGTGCAATGAATTTCATCATGACTTTGGGTGAGAAATGTGGCAAGACTTATTTGAAAACTGAAGTTCAGGGTTGCTGGAAGTCATATTTGGAGATGTTCTTTGTTTTATTTAAGCAACGCCTGGTTCTGTAGACAAGAGAAAAGGTTTGCCTAGGATATAGCTTGGTGCTGAGTTTCAGAAATACGCTTTTTTTTCCCGTTGTACCTCTGAACTCTGTAAGTGTTCCTCTTCAGAGAGTTGCTGCTTCAGATTTCACTTACGATCACTTTGACTTCTTACCTCTTGATGTGCATCTTACCTGTATCTTTGCTGAGCATCACTCACTCTTAAGAAATTTGTCTTCTATGTAAACAAAACCTTTAATGGAATAGAACAACAGATCGATGCCCACATATATTACGGCATATGATGTATCCACATTAGTCAAAACAGAAGTACTTTAAGCATTCTTTGAAATAACTTAAATTAAATAAACTTTTGGTCTTTCCCTGATCATAATCTTAAATCAATCCCAAGCAATGTGATTACTATTTAAGCAGCATTTAAATAAGATCATTACATTTATTTACATCTTGGTGAGCAATTGTGGCTCAGGAACTGGATTCAGATTGACTAGGGACAGTAATTTTGGGGTATTCAGTTAACTCAGGTTTTTGGTTGAAAATGTATCTCTGCTTACGTTACTTCTTCAAAGTATTACTGGTAGGACAGGACTAACAGCATGACATTAACGATCTCATTAACATATCTAATACACTAACTCCAAATTTACTTGCAATTTGGAGGAGACAACATTTCTAACTTATTAAAGGAATGGATGCATGCCCCTTTTTGTCTCAACTTCTGGTAGTTCAGCTGCTGAGGCTTTTTCCGTGTGACATTAAAAGTGATATGGATATATCCTATCTGAGATTAGTTAGAAAAGCCCCGGTCCCATGTAGGTGTCTTGAGGATGGCAGATTGTCATGTCTTTGTATCAGTGGTACAAATGAACATGTTATTTATTCTTAGTGATGTACATTCAAAAAAGTATACCCAGGTTCTCAGGGAAAATCTAAACTTGAAGGACAGCTAGTTTGTAGTACTGGAAAATCCTTTTTCCTTAAATCTTTATTTTATATAAAGATCTTGCAATAAGTTATTTCTGAATATAATCTGTGAGATATTTACATCAGTATAATTCTGGAGCAAAGTATAAGATACTCTGTCAAAAGTCCCACAGCAGAAAGAGAATGCCTCCATGTACACACATCTCTCTGCTATTCGCTTTGCTTATTTGTATATAAATATATTAATCTATAGATGTAGCTATAGCAATGCCTGATACAAAGCAGCTGTCTCTCAAGGGCCAGTCCTGCAGAAGGGCAATAGACTCCTGAGGCCTAGTCTATTACAAATTAAGACCAACTCTGGAGCTTTGTTGTTTACTGAAGTTTATGATGCTATTTTATTCCCTGGTGCCCAACAAACTCATTAATTCTCTCTGTGCGCTGTTTCCCCCTGTTGTGAAAAGGAGTGTGCTCTTTCTGTAGTCTAACACCTGCCCCTTTCTCCAGAAATTAGCATCCATGTTGCCCATTTTCAGCTCCCCAGAGCAGAAAGCTCTCGGATTAGCTCACTTGTCTTTGGCAAGATTTTTTTTCCCCACGCTATTGAGTATGCTACTTATGCTACTTTATGTTCTTAAGCCATTGTATTACACATGATGAGCATCCTCGATATGAATGATTGCCTTCAACTCTGAAGATCTGTCCTCCAAAAGGAGCTCTCTCTGAATCCTAACGTGCTATAACAGTGTGCAGTGAAAATATTAAGACACCGTAAGAACCAATGATGTTTATTCCAGAGTCGTTCGGCTGTGGATTGGAATAAACTTGTTTGTGACTCACAGACTAAGATACGGGAAGGTATGTATTCACGTATGTGCAGATAAGCAGATACCACGTTGTTTCAGCTATAGCAGAGAGCCACAGACATTTTTTTTTCTGCTTGCCTTTCTAATGTGCCTATGCATAGTGTAAAAGTTATTGCACTTGCTTGTTAAAATGGCATTAAAATTAAGTTAATAAAAGCCAAATATGAATGTAGGGCCAAAACATGTTCTTGCTTTGCATCACTATAATTTGTGGCAGAATTTTACCCGTCATTTTATATTCAACTAAATGAAAAACATATGGCAGGCTACACTTAACAGCAAAATCAATACAAACAGAAACAAGGATATTAGCAGTGGCTCAGCTGAAGGATCACAAAGACAGATCTCTGGTATAATTACACAGCACAATGCTGCAGCCAGATTGTCTTAAAGTGTGTACCTACCTCTCAGGCTCCAAATACAATTAATTATTATGAGAAATAACTTCCACAGGAACTACTTTGCTTTTGCTCAGGAAAAAAATTGAAAACAGTTGGGTGTAAACTTCAGAGAAAGGTCATAGGTTAATAGAGTTCGTAAATAGAGCAGCAAGGGAATCTAAACTTTAATTACTCTAATGTAAATTACCTTAGAGAGCCCAAATTAGTGATCACTTAGTCTAGCCCTTCCACCTTCCCAGTAGGTTGTGCTCACTTTGGGGGCTTAACCCAAATTCCCTAAATTCCATCCATGCTGCTGAGATTGGGCACAATTTGCAGAGTTGCAGCTTCTTCTCCAGGAATGTTAGGATGACTTTTTCCTTCCAAATCCCTTTCTGCCTGTTTAGTACAACTACTTACACAGATGAATTGCTGAAGTATCACCGCTTACTAACTTTTGTCTTAAATAATATGTATAATGAAAGTGACAAAATCAACTATATTAACTCATGGGTAGAAAAGCTGACACACAGATAAGAGTATCAGGGCTGGGGGTGGGGGATGGCATAGCAGCTCACATTCCTGAGCAGTAATTGTTCTGTGGATTCTCTTTGCTTTTAATGACAGACCTGAATACATTAAAATTTACTATAAAAATAAATGTATTTAACAAGTTGTATATCAACAAACAAAAGCAGAAGCTGAAGCATGCATTTTGAGTGATCACTCCGAACAGCCAGATAAAAAATTTTGTGTTCTCACCATCGTGGCTGTGAATAGTCTGCCTGTAGAGATGCAGCGTGACAGGAGCTGGGCTGTAGGAAGAAACTTTCTTTTACATTTACATTTATTAGGTTTTTCTCATAATTCTAACAAGTGCCCAAGTTTCAAACGTAGTAAACGCTTTTTCTCCAATACGTCTGTAATGTGAGAAAATGCAAAAAAAAAACCCCAAAGTTTGACAAGGTCTGTGAGGCTCCCATTCCAGTATTCAGCATTACAGGGGAGGAATGGTGCCTCTTTATTACCATTTGAAGTGGAGATTAATCTTTGATAAGAGGTAACTGTGAAGTGATTTATGGTTTATGGGTACTTAGGTTGAGAAGCAAACAACAATATTTGTGTTTGTAATTGAGAAGTCTTCAAAGTTTTGGTGGCCCAGCTCCATAATCCTGATTCCTAGTTGATTTGTCCTGAGCCATGTAAAAGGATGCTGCAGAGAAATGCTCCAACGTCTCTTCTTAGGAAAAAAAAATTAAAAAAATTGAGAGTAAGTATAGACTTTTTACTTTTAAATATGCTAATTGATGAAAAATCATGGTTAGTTGCCAGTTAAATCTAAAAGCATCCCAACTACAGACTTAAAAAGTACTAGAAGCATACAAAATTTTAAAAAAGGAAACATTGTAAATTAAAAAAGAAAGAAAAGTTTAAATCTATTTATAGAAGTAATTGTCTTTTTAAAAAAACCTGTTAGGTGTTTTTTAAAAAAAACTGGGAGGTGTGGATTTGATTCTTGCCATTTTCTGTGAGGCTTCCTTTAAGACTACTCTGTCAGTAATTATGTCCTGCATTTAAAAAAAAAAATAAGTAAATAAAAATCTATACAGATGACAAGATCACCAAGGCAAAGGACTTAGATTATGTTTTGCAGTGCCCAGCACAGTGTGGTTTCAACAGAAATTGGATATTGTAAGTTTTTAGTAAAAATTTATTTAATGATAATTTAAAAGAAAAAAAAATTCAGAAGGAAAATTATAAGTAAGGATGTTACCTTTTAATTCTAGCCTCACTGGTGTAGAAGGCTGATACTTAATTAGGTTAGTTCTGTTAATAAAACGTCTGCAACGAAATCTTAGGTAAGACTCCCAAGATAAAAACTGCCCTCTCCCAAGCGGCAGGGTGAGATCTCATTTCTTGACCGAGGTGAGCATCCCTCCGGGAGAGGGAGTTGCTGAGCCCGGTGACTGCTGCATCCCTGCTCCAGTTTTCTCTGGCTTCGGGCATGTGAATTGCAACATGTTCTATACTTACCCACACACAGCAAACCTGCAGCTAGTAGACCGGGTAGCTGCTTTAGGTATATGTCCACTAATTGCAGCCACTCAGTAGAAAAGACACCACAACATGTTCCTAAATGGAGGTTATGAAAGAGCCGGGCCATATTTGTTAGGATGCAGGGGCAGAGCAGGGAGAACAGATGCTTGGAAGGTCTGGGAGGGATCCCTGCTCCTCCTGTGTGTGTTGCTGCCCTGGGACAGACCGGTGTGAGGACGCTGGGCATCAAGAGGAGTTAGTAGGGTCAGTGAGAAGCCAGGCAGCAGATGCCAGGGCTAACAGCTCTCCAGAATGCTGCCAATAATTTATTTAATGGAATTTGTTTCTTTTCCAGAATATAAGCACATTTATAAAAGTAACAAAAATGTTAGTTGATTTGTTTTAAGCTCAGGAAAAGCAAGCTCTGAGTTATGCAATGGATTTGCTGTGTATTATTTTACTTCTGTCTGTCATAGCAAAGAAATAGTGTCATTGCACAGACCAGGAAAAAAGGTACAATATTCAATTGAGCGATGCTCATCTGGTCTGCTTCCAACCAGGAAAACAGAACATGAGCCATTATGGTCATTTCACTTAATAGAACCCTCAAATGTTTGCTGCTTTTTTCTTATTGTGGCCATGGTGCTGCTCTCCGTTAAGATGGGATGCTAATTATCAGCTTCTGAGGTAAGATGTGAGCATTTTACCTGATTCTTTGAAACTCCTCTCTGGAATAATATTCTCCCTCAGGAGGCACGTGCTGTTGGTCCTACTCAATCTGACATATGGGGTTGTCATTCTTGTGCTTAGCTAGCATTGATCTTTTCAGCATTGTTAATGGGGACTGTGTATCTCTACTCACAGTCCTGCCTTCTCTCGTGAACCAAATCTGTGAAATCCATATCTGCTACGAATACAAGGGTAGTATTTAGTATTCTATTTTTCTTCATCAAAATCAAGGAGAGCTTGTTACTGCGCTTTGCATGGACAAGCTCTGTTACTCTGCGCTGCTCACTCTCAGATCAAATGTAAAGATATGTTTGCTGTTGACCTCATTTAAAAGCCCTCTAGAGGAAAAGTCTGAAAAAGTTGATACAGTTTGGCATGGTTATTCATTATGCATGGGAAGTGCATTGCTTTATTTTCATTAATTTTACATAGAAACGAGATACAGCACAACGTGCTTTTCTCATTTTTGGGAACTTCACAAACCTTATGTTGTTATGTTCTCTACACAGAACCACTTATAGACAGGCAAATCCAAAAGCATTCTCTATTCCCCAGCTCATCAATCCGTGTTTAGGAGGATGGGATTGTCCTTGTGTTAAATGCTGGCCCGGCATTCTGTTACTTCTCCGGGCGTAATATTTTGTCTGAATACTGGTTCTGCAGAACGACTGGCACTGATGAGGAAAAAAAAAAATCAGGTGTGCTAAAAATATACCGTACTCCTTTGGCGTATCATTGAAAGTGGTAAGTAATCATCACGATGTGAAGGTGTCAGCTATGGAAATGCAAAGAGCAAAGGTACAGAAGTCTAGCTTTAGCTGTGCTGGGCTAACTGTATTGTACACAAAAGAGATTGCAGTTAAAATACAGCCTGATTGCTGAGTGTCCTGGTTTGAGGTGGGGCAAATCAATTTTCTGTTTTACAATTTTACTTTCTTGGCTGGGTCTCTTTTACCTAACTTAACTCTGAAACTGGCAGCGTGTTGTTCGAGGCTGTTTCGTCTCGCAGTGATAAGACCTGATTATCCCAAGGAGTGGTCTGCAGGGAGGCCCTTGCTTATACTTATTGCTAGAACAACCAAGGTCAGGTAATTTTTGTCATTTGCCCTGTTGGAGGGTCGGAAACGGAAAAGCGTAAAGGGGTCCCACCTGCAAGGAGGGACAGACAGGACAGGTGACCCAAAACTGACCAACAGGGGTATTCCACCCCATCGCTTTGCTTTTAATAGGGCCGAGGAATCCTACCCCACACCTTTCTCATTGAGTAACGGCAAGTTTCTTTCTGTCTACTTTTTGTGTCTGAAGGAGATGTAAGTGAAAGGTCAGCATGTCAACTCTAGGATGATTTTTAGTAGTTAGATGAAAGGGTGGAATATCATGTTATTGAAATATATACTGCTTTTTCAAGAGCATGGCGCTAAAGCTCAGAGAAATCCTGGGGAACTCTTCACACAATTGTGATGATTTACATACTGATGAGAAGATGAATATATATTTTTTCCTAACCCCTTAGAGAACAGAATAATATAATAACAAAATAATATAATAACAAAATCTTCCATTTTCTCATGAACATCATCAATATTAAAGGCATTTTAAATACTTACGTTGAAGCTCAGATCTATTCACAAGAACCTTAGCTGCAAAGCTCTATGTGTTCCATGGTCTCCAAAGTCTGCAAATGATGTGCAGTCACTTTTTCTGTTCTGCTTCCTGTCCCTGTCTGCAGCAGCCAACCTCTCTTACCCAAACCCCTCATCCTGAACCCTACAGATGCTGTTGGGAATCAAATCCTGTAGTTTTTAAACTTTCAGCATGGCTGCTTTTTCTTTACAGCATAAGTTCCACTAACTACAATCCTAGCAATCATAAAGTTACTTCTAGTGGTTTGGGCACAAAATTTGGAATCAGAAATTTCCTTGTAATTCCATAACCATTTGCTACTTGTTTCATCCAAAGTAAGCAAGTCCTTAAAGCTGCTTGTGGTATCAGTTCTTTATATGGAGTATGGTGATAATACCTCTTGCCTCTTGGAAGTGTAATAGATTTTAAATAAAACCCTTGGTTCTGAATGACCTAGAAATACTAAATGTATCGTCTAAGTATAACTAGACCTGATTATGGATTTTGTATTGTGTGTGAAATGATAAGTATCAGGGTGCTTATGGTATTCTTTTTCGTCAGCTAACACATGCACTAATACCAAAGTAAATGTAATTAATCACTTCAGTTATTAACGATACACTTAACCCCTCTGTAGACCTATAGATAGTTTTGTGATTTACTTAGAGCTTATAAGAGGGTAGACTTGGACCTAAAATGTTCACTTCTAATGTAGTTTAGGCTTTGACAACAATGGAGATTTTGTTCCACACTTCTGCCTCTCAGTCCCTCATAAGAATTCCATGCAGGGACTCAGAAAACCTCATGTTGTAAGTGGAATGCCTGGAGTACATTTTGCATAGTGATTATTCTCATATTTTATGTGTATATATATTTATACAGATATATAAAAATAATGCAATACATACTGCATAACCAAAGTTATGGCAGAAGAAGAGAGACAATTATTGACACTTCAGATCGTTAAGTATGGGGGTTGGTGAAGGTAGTATTACTTACGTGTATATAAATTAATAAGAGTAAGTAAAGCTCTTCCTCAGTTGAAGACACTGGCTCCCATATTTCCTACCTTATCCCATCAGAACATGGTTTTCCATGAGGGCATGGCAGTAAAAGACAAAAGAAAATGCAGAAACAGCCCCTCCTCTGTTCCCTCTGTTCTGAGCCCAACGTTGTGATGGAAGCTCTTCTTGTTCCTTCCAACTTAATCCAACCCTGAGCTGGATTAGCAATGGCGCGTTTCTTTGTCAAAATGCAAGCTTAGACTGGATAGCCATGTGGATATTCCCAGCTGGGAATCCTGCCCTAAGTACCCTCACTTGACACACATACACGGTCTCTTGGCTGCCTAAGACCCCTGCCCATCTGTCTGAATGGCATTGTGCCCACTGCCCCAGCTCACTGGCCATTTTCAGTAGGGCTTTCCTGCCAAATGCTGATTGCTTTAGATGGACAGCTGACATAGCATTACTGCCTGCTCTTCTGCTAGCAAGTCTCTTTTGGAACAGTATAGAAGCCTAAAGTACAGGTGTATTTGGTACCTCTCTATTTAAAGTTGTAGAGGCAAAATCCCAATCTGATTGAAGCTCTGGCAGCTTTACCGGTGACCTGACTGGAAACAGATCTGAAATATGTCATCTCTGCACTGGAAGAAGGACACAGAGGAAAATAAAAAAAAGAGGGAGGGTGTCTGCCAGCTGATACCAAATCCAACATTTGATACAAGTGCTTTATAGATGACATAGAAGGCCTGAACATGAACAGCAATTTATGACTGCTGATGAAGCAAGGAAGAGCTCAGTCTCACCGTGCTGATTCCAGGGGAGTTCAGGATATGCTTTTACTTAATGTTGTGGGGTTTTTTTCTGCACAACATGAGTTGCATGTTGATCTGTCTCCCTAAATGTATGTGAGTTCTTGACCAGCTCACAACCAGCTGGTTTATTGCTTTGTGAAGGTGTCACATCCAGCCCATGTATGTGCGTCTGTGCCAACAGGAGATTCTTCTACATTTGGGGCATCCATAGCCTGAGAGTTCTCATATCTTCTACATGCCTGTTGTCTCCAGATTTAGCAGTAGTGAGGTTCTGATTCTAGAAGAACTGACATCAAGATCTAAGACATTGTGAAGGATAGTTCAAGCCATTGGAAATGTTTTAGATCTTCAGAAATGATTTTTTAATTTTTATTTTTTTTTAATTTGGATTATTTTGTAGCCTGGGTCGCCACAAATTCTGATTTGTTCTATGAAAGATAAATGATGGAATCCCCTCGCAAATGAAATACCAGTGCTGGTTACTTCCAGTAAAAACAGTTCTCTGTAGTTTCTTCCAGTTTATATTTTTACCTGACAGAGTAAGACACGGAGAAAATTGAGCCCTGTGTGTTGCAGTGTAAAAGGCACAGTGGGAAGGGAAATAGGCTGAAAGTCAACCAGGCCTCTTTTATTGCCTCTGCTGTTGAGCTACTTTATGACCCTTAGCAAGTCACTCAACTTTTCTGTGCCTTAGTTTTCTTTTGGTATTAATTAACTAAATTGTAAATGATTCAGAAACAAGACTTCTAGTCTGATCTTGGCTTGGGATTCAGGTGCTGATGTAATAGTAATTGTGGTGAAAATTAATAACCAAGTTTTCATTTAGCCAAACGTATTCTTTAATGTGTGCTGATTTACTTGCATAAAAATGGGGTTCTGTAATAAAGGGAGAACGTGACAGCACATATCCTGTGTTGTCACTCATCTGTTTATCTATCTATTCCATATTCAAATAGAAGCAAAATATTCTAGATCCTTTAAAACAAAGAGCAAAAGGGATTTCTTCCATCCATAATTGCTTTTACAAAGTCCTTCATGCCTAAAATGAAAAGCAGTTCATTTCTTTTAGTTAGAAAATGTGGCTATAGCTGTATATATATGTGTGTCGTAATGTATATACAATATACCAATACAGTGTATTAAAAAGAAAGGTTTCATATATGCTTGTGGTTAGATATTAACTTTTCATGGTTTCATTGTTGAGTACACGAGGGCTCTGAATATAACCAGTGTCATCTGGAAGCCTAAAAGCAGACATCCTAAGATGAGCAAATGGCAGCTCCAGCTCTTTCTGTGAATGTAGGTCAATTCCCGCAGAAGGAGGTTTGTGCATCAAACCGCAGAGCATCGTGTGCGCAGCCCTGGGTCCCGCAAACGCTCCTAGTTGCCAGCACAACGACTCCTCAAGTTTCTCTTCATTTAATTGTTTATCTTTTCCCTTAGCAGCACAATGTGTTTGAGCTGCATATAGAATATCTTCCTCCACTCATAGTTCAGGTGGTGGACAAAGGCGTTTTTGCTTTTGGAAATTTAGGATTTTAGCAGTCAGAACAGATGTATTGTTTTCTCCTCCCTCTTTTGTCTCCCCCACCTCCCCCCTACCTTCTCCCCCCAGACAGACATCTTCCTAGTATCCTTTTAAAAATAATATACATGTTTTTAAGCTCCCTAAAGTAAATATATACAGAGAGTAAACTATAAGGATAGTACAAAAGCTTCTCACATCACATCTCAGATGTGAGAATGTTTAAGAGTGGACATGATAAAATTCATGTAACTTTCATACAGAAGAGGAATGGGTAGTTTGTACAGAAGCTTAGATAAATCAGGTTTTGCTTTAACATCAGGAATTTAGTTGGTATGATATTTTAGCTATTATTTAATCTTTGGAAGTTCCGAGGATCGCTTGTTCATTGACCTCTGCTACTAATTCGAACACTGTAAAATTTCCTACTTATTCTTACTCCTCTGTTCTTTCAAATTTTATGGAGAAACTACTTAAGGTTTTCATCCGATTCAGCATTTACCCTGAATTTCATCCAGGCAGTGTTCACCCTGTCCATTTTTCTGCAATGTATGATTGTGGTTTGAAAGTAGCCTTGAGAATATTTGTCTCTGAAAGGACATGGATCCAGTCAGTAGCGTGGTGGACCAGATCCTTTGTTTTCTGCTCTCCTAGTGGCTGTCCAAGAAATAGGTGATTGTTCTATCAAGGTGTTTGTGTATGTGCATATAGACATATACACACACAAACACAATTTTTTAAAAATACACACATGTACATTTATATATAGAAAAGTTACCCTTGAGGGATGCTTGCTTGAAATAGGAAAGGTTTTGGTTTTGTTTTTGTTTTTTTTTTTTTGTTAAATTGTGTTCCCTGAAGGGCAAAGTAGCAATGAATCTTCCACTCGACGTCCCAGCTAAAGACAGAGTCTACACACATTGCTAAATATACTGGGGGGAGGTGGAGGTGGGGGTTGAGGGGTGAGGATAAAAGAACCCAGCACCTTACACTTTTGGAAAAGAAGTGAGCTTATTTAAAGTGTAATTGAAGACACATTGCAGTGTTCTCTGACTTCCACACTTGGGGGAGGATAAAATTAATCATTTAAATTAAATTACCATGTACAGACAGATTAGAGTGCTTCAAAATCCATTGTTATGCAATTAGTGGAACTACTGTGGTGCCTCCAAATGCTGCTGCTACCTCTGAGATACATACACGTTCCACCACAATCTCCAGTGAAAACCAACACACAGTCGAGGAGACAGGATGACTGGGTGGCTTGGAGATTTGTAATTTACAGAGGAGTCTATGTCAGAATCAAAACACTGTATCAATGACACTCTCAGATATTACCTAACAGAGAAGGCCTGCTCTGATATTGTATTTACTAAAGATGTTTTACAGATAACAGTATTATCAGACTATGTGAGTGTGTGTGTGTTAACGTGTTTGTTGATATGGAGTCACAACTTTTACATGATGCTAACATGCCAAAACTTTGCAATGCCCCCAGCACTCTGTAGCTGTGAGTGCCTGGTTTAGATCTTTCTTGCTGGCATTTGGGAGCTTAAAGATACAGGCAATTCATGGAAGTGCTAGGGGGATGTCTCAGCAATCTAAATAAGCTAGATCAATCCCCTTTGATGGGCCCCCTTTTAAAAGGTTATACAAAAGAACTGTTTTGTTTGAGCGAATTGCCTTTACTTTGTGAATATCATATATAAATGAGTCCCAGATCAATACTCTTGGGGCAGCAAGAGGAAAAAAAAAAAACAACCACAAAACATAAAAGGTAGATCAGAAGCTATATTTTAGCAAAAATGTCTCTTAAGTGCTGTTGTCTGACACTATGAACTCCAATCAATGTGTCATTATTTTGGAATTTGAAAGGAAATAGGGATCAGACCTGACAATCCAGAGCTGAAATTTGATGCTCTGGTCTTTTTGATAAACTGACAGGCAGTGAAAATTGCACACGTCTGCAGGGAATTGGGAGAAAAAGAGAGACAGTTTTGTAGAAAGTCTGCTTATGATTCACAAAGGCATGCATTTTATAAAAATGAATTGCTTTTGCGGTGTGTGGCAGGTTGCCTTCCTTTTTGAATGGAAGCTTTTGCAGCTTGTAAACGGGTGGGTTTTGTGCACATCCACAATATACTATGACTTCTCTTGGCTCACAATTTCATTTAAGTTGCTCTGTCATTCTTGCAAGTGAAACAAACTTGATAAAAACAGGTAATCAAAAAGGAATTACCCCAAAAGCACTTTTTTTTTTCTCTAAATGTATGATCAAATTTGACAAAATGAGTTTTAAAACTGTTCTTGTCAATAGTTTAAAATAACTGAAAAGAATTCTTCATGTTTCATCTTCCAAAGCATTCTATCTTTTGGATTCACATAGTGCTTTTCATCTAAGACTCTCAAACCATGCTGCAAACACTCAGTCTTAAAATACCTTATCCACACAGCCAAATATTACTATACCCATATCATGGGCTGGTAAACCCAAAGACTGGGAGATTGGGGACCTGCCCCAGATCACACGGCAACCGGGAGTCCAAGGTGAGGACAGAGCTCTGGACTCCTGACTCCCAAGAAGTCACTCAGGATGGCACTCAAGATGTTGCACGCAGTTTACCACTTTGAAAACACTGGAGTCGAACCCTGAGCCCTGCATAAAAATGTGCTTAAATGTGCTTTGTGTAAGGGAACAAAGAAGTTGCCCCTTGGGACAGGTTCCCTGATCCGTGCAGTTCAGTGTACTCTCAGTGGGAGCAGCTGATAGTTCCACGTGCTTCACTCACTCTGTGGCGGTTTTTTATGGTCAGTTCATTCACAGAATTTATCTTAGTCCTCCAAATACAGGGATTAAAATCCCTTTTTAAATTCTCTCCCCCCTCCCTCCCTCCCTCTTGTATTAACTATTATAACTCAATTACTCAATTTTGTTGTCAGATATATAAGCATGTTTTATGCATGCAGTGGGATCGGAATCTTTGTATTGCTGCAGTCGCTGAGCTTTGAAACGCTTCTCTTTAGAGTTTGCTTAAAATTTAAAAAGATCCCTGGCTCTGTTGCTTTTTACAACTTTTACAGAGGTCACCAAAATTTCAACTTGTAAACTGCTTTATGTCATTTTTAGCTTGAGTATATGGTCTAAGAGCAAATACCGCAACTTTTCTTCACTAGAAGGCTGCTTTTAAACACCATGTTATGTAAGAAAATTCCTCTGAATTTAATCACTTGTTTCCCTGTGCTCCTGGAGACAGTAATAATATCAAAGAGAACTGTCAGCTCTGAAAACCAGCATTCATAAAAACGTGAAGAGATGGCTAGACCAGCTACAAATTTTGGCTTCACGGTTTTATTGGCCATTTCTAAAGTTAGAGTGCTGTGTCTCTGATGTGGAGATGACTCTATCTCTGTGGGGACAGAAAGCAGGACAGCTGGAGGGGAGCTGCAAGGAGCTGGTATAGCGGAATAGGGGGAGGACAGGGACCTTAAAGGGTGTTGGGTCATCAGAACTCCTCTCCCAAATCTGGTGGAAAACGAAATGAAATGTAATGAAAACTGAAGTTACTGTGTTTGTGATCTGTATACCTTCAAATATGAAAAAACCTTCTGATCTCTTCATTACTAAGAAGGTGCCTTACTGCACTCCATGCCTTTGGTAGAAGGGGGAAAATAACCATCTTCTCTTAAGTGAAGTTCCTATAGTGTGTGATACTGGGCAAAAGCATCTAGTCCCAGGCTGCTACTGTTTTACCATCCATTACCTTGGTTTCACATAACAGCAGCAGTAGATAAAGTGAGTCTGATCATCTCAGCTTCCAGAAATTCACGTCTAGCTTTATGTTCATGGATCCCCTACATAAATCAAGTTCAGTTGTGTCTGAAATGATTCTCTGCCAAGGCTAATACAGCTGTTTCATTCTTATATCATATCAGGCAGTAAGCGGGGTATGATTGTTTATGCAGCTGGGAACCTTTGTCTTACCAGGTTCTCTCTGTCTCAAGCACTGTGGAGCATAATCTAAACAGCATGTTCTGTTCTATACAGGCCACTTATGTGGAAGAATCAATAACAGAAAAGTAAGCATTGTGTTATCAAACAGAGAGGAGTGTCATTTGGTTTCTTCAACACTATTACATTGCATACTGATGTTTCATTGGAGAAAAAATCCACCTACGTCCACTGCAAGCAAGGGAAAACCGCCAGTGCTACTACTTCTTAAACAAGTGAAAGGTTGTTTGGCCTCGTGTCTTTTCCTCTTAATGTATATTTTCACCTTGGGGAATGGCTGCCTGTTATTGATTTATCTAGGAAAAAATATTACCCGTAATATATTAAACATGGTAGGTCCTATTCAAACTGGCAGCACGTGTAAATTTTTAGCACTTTATTGGAGGATAAAGGATTAGCCACTTTCAGGTTTCTTTTTACAGAAAGATTTGTTAAAAAAGGGATGCCGTGTTATATGGGTATTGATTTTTCTGATGTGCTTGTAGTTGTGCCCATCCTCTGCCTTGTTCTAGTGTTTAAAAAGCTGTCCTTAATGTTTATTTTAATTACATAACTTTCAAGCTTGTTTGTTGCACCTGTCTTTTGATGAAGATTTGACCCAGACTATCTGCATTACTTGATTGTCATACTAACACGCTTTTGCTTCAATTTTGGCCAGTCTGACAAGTGAAAAATAGGTTTCTGTCATGTGACAAGTTGCTGAATATAAATTCTGTTAGCATTTGCTCCTGAGAGAAAGAGAAAAGGCGAGGGCTGGGGAGGGGGTGAAGAAGAAACGGGGAGTGAGAAGAGGCTGGGAAAAGAAGAATGGAAGGATATTAGCTGCTCTTCCAAATATCAAGCCAAAAAGAGAATGCTAGCCAGGTTAGTTAGTTGTTAGTAGAAGCAAACAAGGCAGACAGCTCTTTCTCCAGCTGTAGATGTCATCTGAACACCTGCAGAAGTGCACTGCAATTTCAAATTGGCAAGTAAATAAAAGCAGTGAAGAGGCCCATTTGTGGTGCTGCATGCAGGCATGTTGTCAAATCAGCTGTTTTCTGTATTGACTGTGCAAACGTACTAATTTTTTGCAGAAGAAGATTATAGAAAAGTTTTAATCGAATTTTCCCAGCTAACTTCTGAGTGATCACATCCAGCACAGACTTCAGAGGCCTGCAGCACATTCTATTTATATCTTCCACAGTAGAAGCTATATCTGTTTGGTTAGTCACATAACTGAGAGAGGTGATACTTATTTAATTCTGCTACCTTATTTTTGGGAGAGATGTTTTTGCATATAGAGAACTGATCTTGCTGGTGTTTGAGAACCTTCTCCTAAGCAGAGGGAGTTCTGCTTCTGCCTGGCAGGAGACGGAAGGGCCACGGCCGTATTTCAAACCTCCAGATATTTGAACAGTTTGTTACCTTTGTCAAAAGTGAGCAGTTTAAGCTGCTGCCAACTTATTAGCTCTAAATTAACAAAAGTCCCAACAAAATTGGATGTACATAATTTTTTTTTTGTTAAAATATTGTATAAGCATTTAGATCTATTTATTTGCTAGCAGACAAACAGAAAAAGTCTTTTGACTGTTTCTATCCAAAGAAGCTTGTTAAAGGTCAGTCCCCTGTCAGAATTCAACATAACAGTACAGAGCGTGAGGATAATATGTGAGGCTGCACTTCAGCACTGTCTCTGTGATTGCCAGCATCTGTTGTGGTTTCCAGACTTGTCCAATGAGATTTGCTAATACAGTTGTGTGTTTGATGCCACGCTACTGAATGCAAATATATGGAGCATGCTACATCCAATGTAGCTCACCCTCAGGGAGAGTCTTATTGCCACACTTCCCTTTATATAGCCCAAGATGTACTGTGAAGATAACATGGATATATAGATGAAGTTGAATCAAACTCGGGTACTGCATGTGCATCGTTAATACAGACCTGAACTGCAAAGCGGAGAGTTGGATTCAGACTTCCACAAAAGTCTGGTTTATTCAAATCAGAACTGAGATTAAGACCTTGCAGTAATGAAAGGAAATTTATCAATGACTTAGTGAGAAGGTTGTGTCTGTGTGCTTACTTTCTGAATTTCTGACCATTCTNAAGTTGAATCAAACTTGGGTACTGCATGTGCATCGGTAAATACAGACCTGAACTGCAAAGCGGAGAGTTGGATTCAGACTTCCACAAAAGTCTGGTTTATTCAAATCAGAACTGAGATTAAGACCTTGCAGTAATGAAAGGAAATTTATCAATGACTTAGTGAGAAGGTTGTGTCTGTGTGCTTACTTTCTGAATTTCTGACCATTCCCCCTAGGTGGAATGTTCTGTGGGGTATGCTTTCAAATTGTCTATATCACCCGAGATCAAAATAAGGACAGATGGCATCTGGAAACTTGAATTAGAGGGTGAAATTTTTTCCTGGCATTGTATCTGCTAATAAGTAATGCAGGGAATTTAAGTGTCTGGAGAAATAGATTTTAGCTTTGTGACTCATGCTTTTACTATCAGTTCATAGAATACACGGATTTGAACTAAGCCAGTTAACGGCATTAGCATCCTCATAGAAAAAATCAAAATGAAAGTGTATTATTCCATTTGCAGCCAATGATGGTACCTAAGAATTCATATTCTAGGTAAGAGTATGTTCCACCATGAATTTCTCAAAGTGAAAGTAAATCCCTAAATATCATGCCCTGACCGGCCAAATTCATATTCTCAGATTCTATCATGATAGGTGTGATATGAAAATACGGAGGGAGAAACTCACTACTCTAGCCATCACTTTTGTACTGTTCTAGCTTTTTTTTGGTGTGTTTTATTGTATCAAGGCTTGTTTTAAGGAGTTGAAAATAAGGAAAAACAGATACTTATCAAAAGAGGGATCTAAATTTTAGGCAAGTCTTGGGTGTTACTTTTATTAAAATGCCTCATGAATTATCTGTAGAGATCATAATGCATGTTGTGACCATAGTATATTTTCATATTGTAGTTTGGTTTGTGTAAAATAGTACATACATCAGTTGTAATGCTTTACCATCTTCTTTTAGTAATTGAGGTACAATTATCTTCTCTAAGAGGCAGAAGTTTGATGGAGTAGTTTATGGGACAGAATTAATCTCTTACCATGCTGCTGTCTTCAGAAATGCTTGTAGAAATGTAGGACGTGTTATTAACTAACAGTAAAACATCATAAGTTCCCAACATTTCTGTGAGTCAGACGACAACCAAGCTCCTACCTATGTCTTTTCTAGAGCCCTGTGCAGCCTGGCTCGCTGTAAGCCTCGCTCCTGCCCTGAAAGCAAGTAGAGCACCTGGGACTTGACCTCCTCACCAGTGCTCTTATCCTTTGTATCCACCTCACTGGCCTCCCATGGAAGGCTTTCTAAATAAATCTTCGCTTGAGTACTTAACAGATGATTTTCTTTGAGAGCCTTTGTGCAGCTGACCCAGAGTTCTGACAACTGCGGATCTGCTGACCCTCCCGTGCAGGGGCTGCATTAGATGCAAAAGATGGACAAGCTGGTGAAATGAAGGCTCTTTGCCCCTTCCCCTCTAGATTATTCAGCTACAAAAGAGCAAAGTAAAATCCTATGTACAGTCACTAGCTACCATGCTAACTCTTCCAAATCTAAATTTTTATTAAAACAGTAGGGGGTGAAAATGACTGAGCTAAATGCAGGTGAGACAGGCCCCTTGAGAACTACTGTAAAGGCAAGGCGAGTAAATCAATACGTGCCATGGGATAGCACAGTGTCTGAAATGGCATGGTAATGGCAGCAGCTGAAGCTTGTATTGATGCAGCAGGAAACGCTTTTTGCTCCACTGATGACAGTTGTTCAGTTTCAGAAAATACAGAAAGTTCTCTTTCCTTGTTTAAAATTAGCCAGAAGGTGTCTGTATACCTCGTGCAAACTTTTGCAAATTGTTAGAGCAGTCGTTCGTGTTACAGAACGGTAGTCCTATGATACATGCACAGGAAGGTCAGTGAGTTATTTAACAATTGTGTTTTACTTGTGACGGAAATAGGGAAACAATGATCTAATCCATGTGGTCTTAATAGTGAAATTTACTCTAGAATGTAAAAAAAGGTTTAGCCCATTTAAATAATGGCTGTGATTACAGCACACCAATACAGTGCATTCTATATTATGAATAGCACGCTGAGTGATTTTTTTTTTTAGTATATGTAAATTACATAGAAGCACAAAGGATGCATCTCTGAACTGTTGTTGTAGAACTGATTATAGGTCTAACTGCTATAGGAGGAGGCTGAAAGAGCTTTGTTGAGAGGCATTGATTGATTAATAAAGAGTGCGGCAACAACAGACATAACATTGCAGTTATAGATTTTCCATACTCTATCTTCAGGGCTTGTAAAGATACAGTGGTGATCAGATGATGAGGTTTTCTTTCACCTTGCAGTAACACACAACAAATCATGGCATTCTGCGGTGCCACAAAACAGCTTTTTTTGCAGAGCACCAAGTTAAAGAAAACTCCTCCACAATCACGACTTTACAGTTAGACATTGTCCTTTTTCCTTCTAAACTCTTTTATGAGAGAGGTTTCCAACAATAATTTAAAGTAACATCCCAAATTTAGAAACAAAGTGGGAACTGTACATTCAAACACTTAGGGATTCTATTTTTATTAAATTGAAAGTGTGAGTGGAAAGTCACGTGTGAAGCATGTGTGCATTTTATTCCCGCTGATAGATATGGAAGATTTGCTGAAGAAACCTGTGTTTAGATTGAAAATTAGCCAGTACAATCACCTGTAATTAAAACTCATGTTTGGTAGAATAAGACAGTAGCTTTGTCTACCTGGTTAACAAAGAGGAGATATAAACAGACCGGATCAGCATGTGATCAGAATATATCTGAGTTGATATTTTAACATCAAAGTCAAATCCTGGCTGGGGAAACACCCCATTTCGGCTCTAGGAGAACTGAGAACTGCTGGAAATAATGTGGATTCTTATTCATTAGCTGTCATTTTGCTGGACCCTTGTTACAAATGTCTAAATAGGAACAGAGGAAAAGAGCTGCTGCAACAGGCAAATATTGTCTTTACTGCCAAACTTCTTTATAGAGACACGTGTTGCAATAGGTTCTTTGAATATTTTTGCATTGTTACATGCCTTTCCAATAAATCTGCGCTCACCTGAACAGGGCCTAAGTTATTTGACGTTTAGTAAGAGTTTAATAGTAAGTTGTTTTGCAGCTGCTGTTAAATCCGCTGAACTTTCTGTGGTTTTAAACCTATTTTTAATATCATTTTGTCTTTCACTTGGTGACGTGAAAGATCTGTACAGATGGGATATTGAGTATACTCAAATTCACAAAGACATAAGAGGAATAAAAGAAGTAGGTAAAATCTAGTGGTTTTTATTAATCCTATAAGTTTTTCAGACAGTAGTTCGTTCTTTAAATTTACATTACCCCTTTAATGTTTACATTATTTTTGTTCTGAGTTTAATTCACAACATATCCTCTTTTATCTACTTAAAATATAAATTAAGAATCAGAACAGTGCACATGAAATTCTTGCTAAATAGTCTTCTTTATATTTGTAGGTACATATATTATATATGTGTATATATATAGAGAGAGAGAGAGCAAAATTATTTTTAAGAAAGAAACTACTTTTAGAGACAGCATCTCCTCAAAGATATAATTACCTGTTGCAAAGCTGCAATTTAAATCAGCTGTAGTATTTCTCAATTCCTAAAACTCCAGTGACATTTTCCTCTGGAACATTTACCTTGTTTTGTTCAGTTTCAGGTGTGATTTTAGTTTAGTTTTGGGTGAAGTGATCCAGATGCATGGATCTGTAAATGTAATACAGATACCTACACCCACATATACATGTGCTTAAGTCCCTCAGCACTTTTTCGGAAAGGAGAGGAGAGGGAAGGGAAGGAAAAACTTGAGGTGAGCATCTCTCTTTGAGGTGTGTTTCTTTAAGTAGAACGTGGAGTAGCAGTCATTGCATTTCAGTATGGCACTCATGCTTAAAAAAAGTCCTGTATTCAACATTAGTCCAGATCTCTTCCCTTCTCTCGGTAAAAGTTGTCACTGAAAAATGCCTCACAGTTGGAACATCATCTCTAATGATAGTTTCCATTTTCAGCATGTATTAAAGAAAACCCTTTTGTTCCACACACAGCCCACACAATGACGCAGCATTCCATGATCCCAATGTTGAATACTTAGGTGGATTTTCGTTAGAAATTTTAAAATGTGTCCAGGTCTTCAGCTGCTGTAAATTAGCCTTGCTTCACTGAAGCAAGTGGAGGTTCGACAGTTATAACACTAGAGGATTTTAGCCTATGGTTTTAATTTTTCTAATAACCTGGAGTATGATACAAAGTGAGACCTCCTGTATTCCGTGTACAAAATGAGTTGAGATGGTCCAGTTCCCTGCTGCTCAGGTCCATTACCAAGCAGGTCCTCATGTGGAATCTGTTTTCTGCATAAAACCAAAACGCTTGATTTGGAATCTCGTAGCCGTCAGAAGCATTAAAGTCAGATAGTTATAAATAAATAAACAATGCAGCATAATTAGCTATCTTTGTGATATAAAAACATGTAAGCATGTGCAGGCATAATGCATTCCAGATTTTGCATAGGATTTAGCAGCAGTCTGTTTCAAGTATCAGCAGAGAAAATCCTTTTCTATTGACCCAACAAGAAAACTGTGTGAATTCTAAGATCAATTGCTTGCCAGCATTTCAGCTCTTTTTAAAGATAAGTATGCGTGTTTATATTTTGAACTTTAAAATCGCTTTCATCAGATGATCTTAAGTAGATTTTCAAACTTTGATTGATATGTATCATACAATATTTCTGGGATCTGCAGGGATCAGATTCTTCCGCTTTCAAGATCACATCTGTGATGAAAGACAGCAACTATTGTAGAGTGCATGGGAGCACTTCAGAACAGCTTAAAATGGGAAATGAAAAATTCTGGTGAAGGCTTCAGGTGAATTTATTAACTACATTGTTACTGCCAGGAGTATGATCAGAATGAATACTGAAAGATTTCATAAGCCACGGCAGTGCCTGTTAATGTCGTCCTGAGCCATTGTTTTAGTACTGAATCTGAGAGGAGAGAGGCTCGTGCTCTGTATCAACATCGTGTCCTGGGAAGGAATAAAACGCCAGTTCCTCATGGTAAACACTGAGCACTCTAGGCTTGCCAAGTCCTCTGTGGCACCGGACTCTTAACATGGAAAGCAAATAAAACAAGAAGTGTTTTGCAAGTAGATCCACTCCGATTGCCTCAGCACTTTGGTATATTAGCAGAGAGTTCCAAAAGGGATGGAGGAGAATGCTTATTTATCTTGGCTTCATTAAATACATTTGCACAATTAAAAAAAAAAATACCCACCACAACAAAGCAAACAAACAAAAAAGCTTGTCTCTGACAGACTTAGAGCATGTTTGCGTCTCAATAGAGTTCAGAAAAACTCTAAAATAACTAAACTCAGCTACCCCTGTGGTGGTGCCAAGATCAGCTGTGTTCTCTCTGTTTGCCAACATCTGCTGGAACAATCTAAAGGACTGAGGTGAGTTTATACTTCACTGCTCCACTTTATTTCTGGATCCACGTCTTTTACTCCTTCCTCTCCTCCTATTGTTCTGCACCTGTGTGTGTCTCCTTCCCCAGCAGTCTTAAAACTGCTAATAACTCTTCAGATCCACTGTGCGCTGGCAGACTTTGAATTTAAGTTACTCCCTGGAGCTTTTACTTTAATACAAACAAGGGCATACAAATAGAGCACTTTGTATTTCTTTCTCCTAATGGGACGCAAACCTGCCTGGCAGGGGTGATAGCTCTTGGTACTCGGACCTTCTATGATCCTTCCTCCCTTTTGCTCTCCCATTTGCCTGCTGATCACATTTTATTGGGAATGATGCAGAGAGGATAGAATAGATTCACTGGATTGAGCAAATGCTAAAGGAGAAAATGGCAATAAAATACTTAGCCTCCGCTTGTGATGTCTGGATTCCTTCAGGAGATCTCCTTAGAATAGAGAATATTTTATTATAATGATACCAAAGGAAAAGTGGTGTGCTTCAGCGAGAAATGCATTTTCTGCTCTTGATTTTCCGTCTGTTGAAGACTACCTCAGGTCACTTCTCACTGTTCAGCTCTTACAGAAACAATATTGTATTCCTTATGCCAGTTGTTAGCTGTAGAGGAACCAGAACAGAAGAGGTGCTGTCTTTGGAGGTTCTTGGCACTGTGGCATATGCTTGTCATACAGACTTGATGCTGCAGCAACAAAGAAATATTAGCTCAGTTTTTGGGACATATTATACTTCTGCCTGTAAGAGGCATTGGTCTCCAGTTCGTTTGTAGGAGTAATTTGAGGTGTTGATTTTTAACAAGCAGGGCTTTCACGCTTCAAGTTGAACCTCCACTGCAACCACTGAAATCACTTGGGGACTCTGACATTCCTGTATTAGTTCTTAATTGTGGAATTTGCTGCCCTTGCTGCTCCAGTGGAATTCAAGATTGCTGACCTTCAGGGCTCACTGGGAGGCCTATCTCTTCTCCCAAGCAAAAAAGGATTAGCAAGGAAGGAGCCGTTATTAGGAGCAGGTGAGAGACGACTTTTTTTTTTTTTTTTTTTTAACTTGACATTGTGTCAATCTTGGCACATAGAATCCAGTTAAAAAAAAAAAAAAAGTCAAGGTTTATATATTTTTCTTCACGCAATGGAAGTGCCAAAACCCACGTGTGATAATCCAAAATCTGAAGAATTTTGAAGTATCCATTTAATTTTCCTTTAGTCACCATACCGGCCTGTTGGGTGAGGAGGCAGAACTGTGGGAGTAGGCTATGGCTGAGCGTTTGGTACAGAAGAGGGATCACAGAGGATGATTTTCCTGTGCAAACTTTAATGAAGATCAGGAGAAAGCACTGCATAACCCAGTCATGTACAGCAGCCAACAGGGATTTTGCTTTTCACTGCGTGTATATGGGTTTGAGTTCCTGCGTCTTTAATGATTTACATCGCTGAAAAGCTTTTTAGAACTGCACATGCAGACATTTTTCTATTGGAACACCACCAAAAAGTCTGTGTAAGCACAATATGCGGGGAAAAACATGTCTTGAAAGTATTATCCTGTGGGGAAAACCAAAAAAGCGGTATACTGTGAAGGATTTCTGTGCTTTCCCAGAGTCATGACACTTTTGTTAATATCAGGGCTATGCAGACTGATTTATTTATCTATTTATTTATTTATTTAGAGAACGAGTAGAAAAGGATCAGCCTAGAAGCAGAATGGAAGACTGTAGGACTAAAATACCCTGCAAAGCACAGAGGTAGCATTTCTTCTCTGTTCCCAATTCCTACCTCTTCGGTTATTGTCATGGTTTCAGCCAAATTTACCAAAACCAGATTGCCCCATCCCCCTTCCTTTGGGAAAAAGAGAGGAGAGGAAGAAATTAAAGAGATCCAAGAGTTTAGAAAAAACTAAACTACTTTAATGAAAATATAAATAATAATAATATAATAAGGAAATTTAAGAAAAGGGAAAAGGGAATATATGGNGGTCAGTTTTGGGTCACCTGTCCTGTCCGTTCCTCCTTGCAGGTGGGACCCCTGTACACTTTTCCACTTCTGACCCTCCAGTGGGGCACATAAAGAAATTACCTGACCTTGGTTGTTCTAGCAATAAGTATAAGCAAGGGCCTCTCTGCACCATCCCTTGGTATAATCAGGTCTTATCACTGCAAGACGAAACAGTTCTGAACAATGTGCTGTTAATTTCAGAGTTTAGTTAGTTAGAAGAGGCCTAT
The DNA here is from genome assembly GCA_013398155.1 of Pedionomus torquatus. Classification (NCBI taxonomy): domain Eukaryota; kingdom Metazoa; phylum Chordata; class Aves; order Charadriiformes; family Pedionomidae; genus Pedionomus; species Pedionomus torquatus. The sequence goes on from VZRU01004563.1 coordinate 89,709, forward strand.
CTAAGAAAGTAAAATTGTAAAACAGAAAATTGGTTCATTTTACCTCAAACCAGGACAGTTATCTCCATATGGCACTTCATAGTTGGCATTGAAATTCCCATTTTTCATATGGGGTTATTTTTTTGTTCCAATAAAGCCAAAACCATTTTGACTCAAGAAGGTTGTATTATGCACTGCCGGTGAGATTTATACTTCTCCCCCACTTTCCCTGTTAGCTAAAGCTGCTTTGTAATACATTAAATAATACTACAGAAAAGATCTAATAGAATCTGAAATAGCTTAGGTTCTTAGAAACATGTAAAACTCCGCATAAAATGAATATTGCTAAAGCTCTGTCTGATTTCCATATTCTTTGCACATTGTATGTGTGTGTAATAGGCTTCCAGGAATGTTCATGACCTTACAGCTGTCCCTTTTGTTTACAGTCCAGTGCTCTGTCCTTGAGATATGTTGCACACAGAATGAAGACGAAATCATGGCTTCAGGCCTCCATCTCCCTCCTCTGGAAAAAATAAATAAAGCCTATATAGGAGACATTCTCCAGTCAGTGCTGTTGCAGATACATACGAGTGATTAAAACCTGGAAAATGATTACAGACAGTATTAAAAGAAATTAAGCTCAAACAAAAATATGGCTTTTTCTCGGCAACTTCCAGAAAAAAAGCCTATTGATTTCTTAATTTTTTTAAAAATAATGAAAAGCAGTAATCTTTTTCACCCAAAAAATAAAATTGGATAGATGCCTTTCCTAGCAGTTTGACTTCATATTTTAGAAGATCCTTTTTTTTTTTTTTTAAGAGACTGTATCCTGCTAATGCAAAAGCGCCCAGTTTCTTGTTTTGGGTTGGAGTTAGCAAACAATCGATGCACATTTACAATATCACTTCACTCATGAAACAGGGATGGTGATGTTGGGTTTATTTTTGCTGCCATGCAAATTTTCATTCTCTTTGAGTAAATGTATTTTTTCTGCTGATATTCTGCTTTCTGGCAGGTGCTCAAAACTTCCTTGTTCAAATGTCTTTGCAGATGGCGCAGTCGTGGGTTCTGCCTGGTGTCTGAGTCGGCAGTGCACAGCCTGGGACAAAATTACGGTCGCTAATTATTTTAGAACAAAGGGCATATGTGAGATTTCAGTATCAAACATCTCGATACCAGCAGCGCTGTGCACAAGCATTACCTAATGTAACTTGTTTATGAAGTTTTGGGGCTGAATTTGGCTGTTTGTAACTGAAGGGTATGACAGAGAAGTTGTGGAAGCCCCATCCCTGGAGGTGGTCAAGGCCAGGCTGGATGGGGCTTGGAGCAACCTGCCCTAGTGGGAGGTGTCCCTGCCCATGGCAGGGGGGTTGGAGCTCCATGATCTTGAAGGTCCCTTCCAACTCTAACCATGCTGTGACTCTATGACAGTGAGAGTCCAGAACAGCGGTGGATTTGGCTGAAAGCTCCATGAGCAGAGGCTGGCCCAGAGTAATGCAAACAGTGCTTAGTCCACAGAGGAGCTGTGCAGTAATACTGAGAGGTGCTTCTTGATGTGAGATTAGTGTCCAAAACATTAACACTTATTTTCCATTTCCTTCATGCAATAGAAAAAATATATACATTATTTTTTTTAAACAAGCAGAGGTCTAACAATTACATATTATGAAACAGTTGTGTGATTCAATTAATTTAGGTTACAGTTCAAACTTTTTGGAAATTCCTAAGTGTTTGTGAACGTTCAGATCCATACTTTTCTGTGGGCTTTGAACTTCATGAATGATTTTTAATTTCAGGATGGGGGAGCTGCTTGTGTTAATTGGAGAAACCAAGCAGCTATTGCAAAGTGTTGTTCCATATCTGGGCAGTAACTTTGTGCGTACATACACCAGCAGCACTACTGGTGAGGGCTGTTTCACAGCTCTGGTAATTTTCCTGAAGTTCAGCATTTACTGGGTTGTTACTGGACCTACAGACAAACTGACTGTGTGCTTCTAAACTTCTCCAAAATCCCTGGCCAGGTTACAGATACCATCTTTGGTGTAATTCCTGGCACAGATTTTCTATTTGGTGCTATTAGTTGAAAGGAGGGTCTTTAAGCTCCCCTCCCCTTAGTTTCCCAGACCAGTAGTAGCCTGCCAGGGCACTTAATAAGGTTAATTATCTCTTCTTCCTGCCCTCCATCTGGTGGAAGAGGTTCAGCTGTACAGTCACAGACATAAACAATGAAATAAACACATCGTGCAGAAGGATTTTAAGCACAAACCCTCTTTGCTTTAGCATGAAAAATGGACATACTCAGATAGAACAGTCAACTCTCCCCTGGTATTTTCTGTGTCTCTCCTTGGTGATTACATTATTCTTTAGAATTTAGTTATATGTCCTTCCAGGATTTGTGAGTTCCTTCTTTTCAAATACCTCTTGAGTATTTGAAAGTGTTTGAAGGTCCTCTCCTTCAAACAGGAGTGTCTTTCTGACTTTTTCAGCCAGCATCTTTCAATATCAAGAATTTTAGTGATTTAAAAAACTTTTTTTTTTTCCTCACATGAAACGTGTCCTTCTCAGTGTTTTTCTTGGTCCCTCCTCAACTTCAGGTAGAGTTCATAAATAGCATGTTATTGTTTTTTGCGAATATTGAGAACTCTTCTAATTAGTTGTTGGGTATATAAGCAGGTGTGTATGACATTTAAATGAGTAAATATGCAGTCCTTTTCCAAAACAACTCAAGCGACCTAAAAAAAACACGCCAACATTGGGATCTAAAACCTCAAGTAAAAATATCAGTAGGACAGAATATAAAGAGTGAGTTACATCACGTGTAGTGCAGCTCTGTCACGTTATCAAATTTTGATTTGTCAGTTTTAATAATTACATGTGTGAGTTTTATTTACTGAAAAGTGTTTTAAAGAATTGGTGTATGGTGAGTAGTTGGGGGTTTTTTTAGGGAGACTCTGCATTTTGTGAAATGCTTTGGTTAAAAATCCAGTCTCAATTTTTTAACATTTTGCTCTTATTGTATACAATGGCGCTTGGATTTGAATTGCTTGTCTCACTCGTGTGAGGGCAGGGTATTTACTTTCACGTATCACATTGTTTGAAAATAATAGTGAAAAGGCACGTGAACTGTAAAGAAATCTCCCTTGAAGTCTTGAAGGCAAGCTCTGGGAATTTTTAGGGTGGATGTCAAGACAGATACATGAATTGTACGTCCATGGGGGCAATTAGTGCCACAGGAGCCTCCAGAGTCCATATTCTAGCAGCTGATACAGAGCTACTAAAGCTAAAGAAAAACATGGCAAGGAAGAAAAATCAAATGGTAAGAAAACCATCTTGAGCAAAAGGCTGATAATGAAGAGGATCAATGGCGTTCTCGCTTCCCAATGGCTCTGCCAACCTGTGGTAGAAGGGATTAAAAAGATCTGAATTCATAAGTTTCAGAGAAAATCCTTGGGGAAGTGTTCTGCTTCTGGAAATTGTGCAGTGTCTTGGAGTCCGTTCGGTGTTTGTCATGGAGGTCCCTAGTATGGCAGAAAGACCAATTCCATCTTACTCATTGTTTCCAATATTCTACTGCAGAAAGTGCAAAGTGATATTGGGTCTGACTTAGAAATGATTTTTGTGAAATATGCATCTTTATTTATAAGGAGTACAAGGACCTATCCTTTCCCTGCTGAGCTAAGCACCTTTTACTCTCATAAATTTATTAGCAGTGCAGGATGTTCAGCAGTACAAAAGAACGTGGTTTTTATCAAATGTACTTCTGGTAAGTTCTTGTAAGTCACTCTATCTTTGTTTTGAGGGAAAATGCTGCTCTGCCATTTTGGAATACAGCTAATGGAGAACTGCTGAAAGGCAGGCATCCATGAGATAGGCCATTGTCACCAGTGAAAGCTGGAGGTGGTCCAGGGGACGGCTCCAACAAACTTTAGCATCATCTCAGAAGAGGAGGAACTCATCACATTCAGACCGGGTTTCAGCAGCATCCTCAGACCAACAGGTTCAAGGGAGTGGGTAGCGTCATGGACCCCTCTGAATGGCAGTTAGTTATGATGAAGCTTGATTATGTTTCTCCTGAGAATATCTGTAGGGTATACATCAGAAGAAGAGATGTATTGCCTCCTATTTTCCCTTCTTATTCTGCTACGACTTAGCCCTAGTAGAGATGAATTACGTAGTTGGGCTCATATTGTCAGTTTGCTTTTTCACTCCTCAAAAATAGTTCAAAATAAGCTAAAAATGTCATATGTGCCTGTATTCAGCATATCAGTATGGAACTGCAAAAGCTTGGTGAACTTTAAAATTCAGATTACATATAAACCTGTGTATATGTTTCTGTCAAATGAGCAAATGGAAACTAGAAATCAGCAGCATTTCTGTGGCCAGCATTAGAGATGCTTAGGGTGTTGGAAAGAAAAAATAATGGAAGCACTTGTCATAAGCTGGAAAATAGATTTAGTGCGTATAACATGACTAGGGTAACAAACAAGATCAAACAAGAGATGAGCAGGCTTCTGTGTAACCAAATGCCGCATGAAGTGCAACTGCTGAAAGGGTTCTGTGAGAAGGGAAATGAAACTGAGTAGACAAGGCAGGCAACGATGGACTCTAAATTCAGCGCTTTCTGTTGACACTGGAGATTGTACTTGTTTTGGCATCTGATTTGGTGTTTTCCACTGCTGAAAACAAGCTGGGGAAGTGCATTGTGTGCATCTCTTGCACCTTGGAGTCTGCAAATGCTAGATTAAACGTGTTCTTGGCAAGCAACTAACGTCCAGCTCTTTGCATACAGTGAATCACCAGGGTGGAAATTAGGAATATTTAAGAGTTGGATTGTCTGTATTTTTATGTCAGATGTCTCAGGGTTGGTATTTGATATTTTTTCTTCGTGATTGCTTGCCTATTTAATGGAATAAATTTGCCTTTTCTCTTCTTTTATTCTTCTATTTGTGTCCTGGGGATTTTTGTATGATGAACTGTACGATATATTAGGCTACAAATGTAGACAGCACTAGCTGAATAGTATTATCATCCCATTCTGACATTCTCAGGGAGTAGTAAAAATAAGGGGAGGTTACTCTCCAGTGTAGTGAGTACATGCACACATTGCAAAGTTGTTAATGTGCTGTAATGTAACATCCTGTTTTTATTGTACAATAACTTTGTCATATAAAAACGCCCTCATTCAACTCCTTGTTATACATAGAGGTACGGGTTACTACCCTGACAGTCAGGGAAATGCAGTAAGAAGCACTTCTGACATGCAGATGTTTTGGACTGAAGTGGTAGGCACAAGAACTCTCTTAGTTCTCAGCATTTGTTTTTCTATAACCCAACTTTTAGCCATCCCCAAGCATATTCCCTGCCTACCCACTCTGATTGTAGTTCAGTCACTCCAGCCTAGCTTTCTGGCATTTTTTAAACCCTGGAAGTTTGATACCACTCTGTGGTTTAAAATTATCCTTACAAAGGAATATAAGGTTTTCACTTACATGTTTATTCCTTTAAGTGGGAAAAATGATGACAGCAAGATCCACAAGGTCAGCTTGCAAGACAGGAGTGGAGAACAGTCAGGAAATTCTGTGGGCTTCTTTCTGTTTTATCACGTGTAGTCTAGGGAAGAATGAATGTAATATTTAAAGTGTTCTCAGGATGTCTTAATGCTTTTATAACCTACTATGTTTTCAGGTGATAAGCCAGAATACCTGCAAAACATACTGGAAACTTGAGTTGCAAGGATTATTCTTTACTGTCCTTTGGGGTAGGGACCATCTGCACAAGTCATCATTGAGCCTTTGCATCAGTCAGTTTGTATTTGTTGAATGTTAAAAACATTTTTCCAGTGTAGTCAGGAGATGCTACACAGAAGAAAGGGCCATTGATCAGGTTTAAAAATCATCATAGCAAAAAGCAGTCAAAACAAAGCCTATTGAAAACTGCCTTCCAGGAACCACAGTAGGTAAAACTGGTGACACAAATCCCTCCTCTGGTACCTTTGTACTAGATTTGCAGCTTTGTAGAATATATTCACTTGTACTCTCCTCAGCTGCACAGTCCTCTATCCTGACAGCTGAGTAATGTTCTGCTCACGTCTTCCCTTGTAAAATGAAAAAAGTAGATAATTTAATATAGATGTGACAAGTACAAGATAGATTTCTACCCAGCGCAGTTCACTGCTGAAAGTATTAGGTTGAAAACCTTCTTTAAAGAGAACCAGATTCTTAAATTCTGTGCCATCACCACCCACCTCCCCCTCCCCAATTAAACACAATACAGAGAAGACATGAAACTAAAAATTGAATTTATTCTTTGATCATATCAGTATGAAGAAATCTTTTATGTCTGTTATTTCTGCCTAACAACAGTTTTTCTGTGAGGCATGCTAACTACAATTTTTTGTATGTTTCCAGTACGAATTTTTTGGGGGTCCATCACTGGTTTTCTCATCTGTAGTTTCTGCTCTGCCCTGAATCACAGCAGCGGTTCTGTGCTACTTCTTGTGATCACTGTGGTTGGGGACTGAAGTTACCTTATTGCCTTCTTAGCCAAAGCGTGACAAATTCTGTCAATCCAAATTAGACTGCTGAGCGTGGCAGGGTACGCAGTCTGATTTCACTGGCTTCTTGAAAGAAACGCATTGAGCAATTCTCATTCCAACATATCCATCAGTAATGGGTGACAGGCTGAACACAGAGCGTTATCGTGCTGTCCTGATGCTGTGATATTAGTCTTGTGTCCTGTACTTTGGTGTTCAACCCATTTCTGTTCCCCTGTGCCGGTCGTTAGTGCTACCTGCTGTTACAGCCTCTCCGCTCCAGCCATAGGGTGACTGTGTGCTCCAAGCAACGCTACACTGCTCCTCTCCTCCTCCCAGCCAGCGAGGCACCTCCTTGTCTCCAAGACAACTCAGAAGTGAAGCAGAGCTGCGGCTGGTGTGGGAAATCTATGAGTCCTTGATGAATGACGTTGTGGTGAGGTGAGGAGAGTTTAAGAAAGGATCCAGCACCATCGTGGAAGCTGCATCCTTGGTAACAGCAAAATCAGATTGACTCAGGAGAGGTAGAGGTTAGCATGGGATTCGGCTCCCCTGAATCCCACGAAGCTTCTTCCAAAATCTTATAAAAGTATAATGGATTTATTGGTTTTGTTATACTTTCTTTTAAAATCGGTGTTGTAAAGATCCAAACGGTTGTGACCTGTCTCTAAATTGATTTTATAGTACCTATTTCTGCCTGAGGTTATCCAGGAGCAGAATTTGAACCTTTAGGATAGCGTTTAAAAATTATTGACGATAGCCTATTTTTTTTATTTTTTTATTTTTTTTTTATTAAAAGGAGGCTTACTGACTTCAGTGTGTGAAATGATAGCCTACTGCCAAGCGTTAAAAAACCCCTCACCTCTGCTGCTTCTTGGCGTTGACCAGAATGTATTTTTCAACCTGAAGTTTTTAATGCACAATTATCTGTGTCAAAGGAGTCACTTTTTTCTGTGCAGCTGATGTGGTACGTGTACGCTGCATCTGTCAGATTCCTTGTGCAAGCTCAAACCTCCACACACGCAGCAAGGAAGACAAATTAAAAGGTTGAATGAAAGTTATCTCTCTGGACGTTTTCACCCGACATTCTGCTTACAAATGACTCAACTACAGTAGTTAAGGAGAGAACTGATCTCTTTAAGCTAAAAGGAATATTTTAACCTAAGAACACTTTAACAGCATTAGTAAAAAATTCATAACGATTGACTGTTTGCCCAAACTTGTAGTGCTGCAATATTGACTCTCTGTTCAGCCCTGCACAGATGGCAACTCCCATTCACTTTGATGGGAGATTTGCCTGGGGTAGGACTGCAGAACTGATGCCGAGGATGTTAATTAAACGTACAGTCAGCTGGCCAAAAAGTGGCTGGTTGAGTCATAAGGACAGATCTTCCTGGCTTACCTAAGAATACTTCTTAGTATATAATTAAACCACAAAAACTGACATCAAAGTAACGATAAGGGCCTAATGTAATGCACAGAACTGAGGAAATTCAGGCTAACATTCCTTCCTTTGATCACCTGACTGGGCCAAGCTACTACACAAGGTATGGGTCTGGATACTCCCTTTCTCAAGCACTGGAGGAGGTGAAGGAGTTAAAACCGATGGAACTGGCTTGATTGGATGAACTGGTTGCAAAGTAATAGTTTCTGTTGCACGTACCTGCAGAATCCCTCCACAATTATAAGGTGGGAACAGGGACCTTTAGTTAAAAGGAGTTTTTTCCAGGGTGTGAAGGAGTAAACTGAGAGACAAGCACACCTCTGTAACTTGTTGATCTCCCTACTTCAAACAGCTCCAAACTCCATGAATTTCTGTATTGGCTCATGTTGAGTTTTTTTCTTTGGACGTGTTTTGTTATTTTTTTGTTGTTTTTTTTTTTTTTTTTTACACTGGAAGAAAGTCAGGGCAGGTGAAAGGATGACACCGTGTGGGTGTAAAAATACTCAGGAAGTGCTCTTTGAAGGCATGAGGGTACTAGAAGTCTAGGAACAGTGTTTCTCCCCTACATCTCTTGAAGCTATAGATCTTAACTTTAGAGATGCTTTAAAACCCTCAGCCTTCCAGTATCTGAAGGGAGCTACAGGAGAGCAGGAGAGGGACTCTTTGTCAGGAAGTGTAGTGATAGGACAAAGGGTAATGGTTTTAAACTACAAGAGGGGAGATTTAGATTACATATTAGGAGGAAATTCTTTACTGTGAGGTGGTGAGGCACTGGAACAGGTTGCCCAGGGAAGTTGTGGCTGCCCCATCCATGGAAGTGTTTAAGGCCAGGCTGGATGGGGCTTTGAGCAACCTGGTCTAGTGGGAGGTGTCCCTGCCCATGGCAGGGGGGTTGGAACTCGATGATCTCTGAGGTCCCTTCCAACTCTAAACATTCTATGATTCTATGAAAACATTCTTGCTTCACATAACATTGTCTTAAACAAGCTGAAAAAACAGGACCTAGAAGAAGATCTACTATGGAATGTTAACAAAATGAGCTAGAAAACTAAAGTCAAAGAATAGCTACTGATTTTTTACTGTGAATAGGGAAGGATATATCAAATGTGGTTCCACAGGGATCTGTCCTGAGCCAAATGCTGTTAAATATTTTCATTAGTGGCTTCAGTCATAGGATAAAGAATGTTCTTATTAAATTTGCAGATGCCACAAAGCTTTGAAGGCTCCAGGTATGGAGAACACGATTAGAATTTCAAGGGATTTAGACAAATGAGAAAGATGGTATGAAAAAAGCCAGGATGCAATTAAAGACAAGTCCATTTTCTGTGCTTGGACAAGAAGAATCATATATAGAATCAACTCAGTGAGAAGCAACAGTTTAGAGGGAAATAACTGACTGTAGCTTGAACATGAACGGGCAATGCTGTATTAGCATAAGAAAAAAGGAGGGGAAAGTAATCTTTGAGTTGTACAAACAGGAGCATAGCCTGCAAATGCATGAAGTATTTCTTCTGTTTTACAACCATGGAAAGGTCTAAGCTAAGTTCAGATTTAAGTCTCACATGGACGAGAACAGACCAATATAGTGATCTATGAGGACAGATTGCAAAGTTTGGGGTTGTTTGGGCTAGAGAATAAAAGGCTGAGAAGAAGCCTGATATCAGTCTTCAAATACGTGAAAAACTAACACAAAGTAAAAGGGAATAACCTTGTGGACAGGATGGACTGAAAGTGATTCAAGTGCAACATGAAATGTTAGGGTAGACTTTAGGCAAAAGCTTTTTTTTGATAATAAAGATAGTTAAACACAAATTACCTCAACCTTGGTTTTGTTAAGTTGAAGTTAAAAAAAGGTTGAAGCTAGATTCTTGTAATGGGAAGGGTATAATTCAGCATGTCTTGGGGCAGGCACAAGATTTCTTCTTGAAGTTCTTTCTTACTGTGTTCTGTAATATTCTGTGACCTGTTACTAGAGGCTTTAGGAATCTCTCCAGCTCACTCATTTCCCGTGTCACACCTGGGCTGGCCCTGACTGGTAGCTCCCCGTTACGCTCTCATACCCTCCCAAGGACTGATCCAGATTCTTGAGATGGAGGATGGCCCACTTGGCCGACTTTCTGGATTATCTGGGAGCTGGGTGACTTTCCTCCATAACAATATGCTACGCAGCCGTACACTCACCTCCTTTATACATGACTTAGTGGTTACATGATTGACTTAGCAATTGGCTGCATTTTGGTTTCCTGACTAGCTGCCTCCCTGGGCATCCCAGACAGCTATTTCCTGGAATCCTAACAAGTTGCATGGTCAAAGAGATTGGGTAGTCCCAAAATGACACTTTAGTTGTCTCCTTCCAATAAAAAACGAGCAAAAATTTGTGGGTGGGGGTGTCTAAATTCAGGGGGTGTGTTTGCCATTTTGTTTTTTTTTCCATTAAAAATCTTATCTAAAACCTCTTGCAAGGCCAAGGGCTTGTGAGGTCAAAAATCTGTCGTGAGAGTCAGACAGTTTTATAAAAAGGACAGTTGAAAGCAACATTGAAAATATGTGTATTTCTTACCGGTATGGGAATAGGAGGCAACTTAATATGGGTAGTAACTGGAATCCCAGCAACCTCTCTGATGATAGTAGAAATGAGTTGTAAATTAATTATAGCCTTCCATTATCCTGAATTCTTTTTTTAAATGATGGCCTTGAAGCCTGTGTGAGCAAGTATCCAGCCAGGCTGTGTGTCTTCAGCAGACTTATTTATGACACTGAATATCTGACCAGCCTGATGTTGTCTCGGCCGCGCGGAAGGCTGCTGGCTTTTCCTATGTGCGAGCAGCCACCGCGGGTTTTCAGTGCGAATGACCTTCCTTCTAGATTAACAGCAACAAGAACAAGTATGTTTGTCCTCAACCCCAGTCTTCAACAAATGGAGTAAAAATGCCTTCCTGCTCTCAGACATCCTTAAAGGTTTAAAAGTGCAGCACCTTTTAAGTAGCAGGTTGAGTGTAAGTTAGGTCATAGAAAAACAGCAAACACCAGAAGAGTGAAACGGATGGTACTTGCCATTGGACAATATACCAAGTCTGTCGAGCATGAGACACATTAGCTGGATGCAGCCAGATAATTTTATTTCTCTAGGCTCTATTTGATTTAAAAATAACCCTACAATTTGGTTTCAGACAGTAGGAGGCAGTGAAAAGTGCTCCAGTGCTTCTGCTTGAACTTCTTAGGTAAAGACGTTCTTCTCTAAGCAAATTATTTTCCTCCTGAGAGAGTCTCTCGTGCTAATAAGAAAAACAAGGGGAAACAGATTGCAAGATCTTAATAGGCTCCTTTTTTTTTTTAAAGTGGGTTCCATGCCAAATTCTATCCTCGCATGAGTTCTTCAAACCTCTCTGATTTCACAGGGACCTTGTGGCTGTGAAAGAATAGATTTTTTGGTCTTAAGGTCTAAAAAGCTTCCTTCTGTATAAAGTGCTTTACACATGGAATGGCTGCTGAAGCAAATTGACTAGAATGGTAGTCAATTTTACACTGCTGCCCTCCCACCTGAAAAGCACTTTCGGTGCCCTACAGAGAAAAGAAATGAAAGAGGAGGGGTAGAAACATGCACATGCACACACGGAGAGAGAAAAGAAATGCTCGAGAAGAAGGTTTTAAAAAGGGGGAGAAAGTGAAATAGTACTGCATACTGTCTGTCCTAGATATTTGTCATGCTGGATGAGGAGAGGTGTTTCTAAAGGATGGAATGTATCCAGCGAATGCACATTGAGCTAAATTCAGTTCTTATCTGTACTAGGATATTAGCTTCAAATAGCTTTGCTTAAGGGCCAGAATATTCCCAGGTTACATCTAGGGAAAATGAAGATTTCAGGTTCAAATCAGTTATTAAGAGATGCATACCTACTTACCCTCTTGCTACATTGTAGTTTTTAGGGAGCGATTTTATACTGATTTTAATCCAGCATATCTGCTGCATATGTTACAGCCATACCAGTTTTACATCAGCTAAATTTCTAGTCCCGTATCAACAAACCAATCTACCAGCTTTAATAAATACTGACCAGATGTCTTTAGTTAAAAGTAAAATTATGTCTTTTGTAGCAGAGGAGCCTGCCAGCTCTAGCTAGCAGTATTCGTGAAGCTCGGACTGCGAAAGTCTATTCTAGAAAATAATCTTCAGCATATTTGGTAAAACAGAAGTGCTGCTAATGCAGCAGTCACATTAGCAGTGTGAGAATGGGAGCAATAGGAGGACACGCCAGGAAAATATGTTGATTATGCAAGGTCTCTATCTTTTGCAATACGAATGGTGGATAAGTATGACATAAAATCGAACAGCTGTTTCTCTGAGAGCCAGTGGAATATATTTTAAGGATGTCTTCTGTGTCCAAAAGGCAGCCTAGTTGGTGCTGTTTTGAATACTCTGGTTTTATTTTCAGGGATATAAGAGAAAGGTTACACACAATATAATACGACAACTCAAAATGTTATTCCATCTAGAGGCAGCCTGCTGTACTCACTATATATTTTTCCACTTTCCGTTCTGCTACTTCTACTTATAAAAGTAGGTACTATAGCAAAGGTACAGCAAAAAACATAATATCTGCTTTTCAGAGATCTTGTGCGTCACGTTTTCTCACGTCTGCCGTTCCAGTTCAATTGGGATGACAGAAATTTTGTAAACCTATTTGTTATTTTCTAAATTTGGAATTTGACCACTACTGATGCAAAAGTTAGCACTCGTACTGTTGGGAATAAAGTAACTCTGTCTCCTCCCCCAAATTTAAAAAAGCCTTTAATGAGGTTTGAAACGTGCTGAACTCAAACTTTGTTTCTTTTTTTACCATACAGCTACATCCATGATACTTCAGGTCCTTTTGCTAAATAAGCAACATCCTCTAGTATGTTGTCTGCTGGAAATGCTGGGCTTTCCATCTCCAAGCAGGGCGCCAAGAAAGAGCCAGCTTTGCAATATTCCTCCTATAAAATACCTTAAAAAATATTGTCAGTCTTGAAATAAAGTCTGTTTTCAAGGATTTTATCTGATTTCAGAGCTCAAGAATAATTTTAAACCCCTTCTCAGGATTTCACATCATTATGGAAAGCTTTTTAAAAATTCATTATTTTGAGATAAATTTTCTTCTTTTATATATACGGAGGCTTTCTGAGTCCCGGTTACGGTGATACTCTTTGCAGTGTTGTAATTTGTTTAAATTTTTCATCTGAGAAAGATTTTGTTTGATAGTTGCTCAAAGGAAGTGTTCCTCTACAAGGGTTGATTCTGTGCTCCTCATTGGTTGAAGATAAGGAGTAGATTCTCGGATATTGTAAGTTGTTATAGCTCCATCAACTCATATGCTGATTTAGACAATCTGACTTACTAATTGTAATCATATACATTTTTTCTAATCAGTGGCCATCTTACATTAAAAGTAATGTGAGATTTTTATCATCAAAGCATTAGAGTTATACATTATCTTTTGAAGAACACTAATTTGTATGTTTATTTTCATTCGTAAGGAAATGTATAATCAATTCCTTCTACCCAGTTCATTTTAATTAGGTAAATGTCTGGATCTATATTAATTATGACTAAATCTTTAATTTTATTAGGTAGATATGATCTAAACACAGCAGGATCTTGTTCATTGGATGTCTCTTTAATGAAGCTTCTTGTTATCTGAAACTTGGACTATGTGTTCCAATGTGCATCATTTGTATTGAAAATTCATTATTTATGAGTAGCATATCCCTTCTTGATCGGTTTTATAGGAGTTTAAAATATTTTACACACTAAATACTCTATTCTTCCTGAATTCTGTCCAGAGTACAGTATTTTTTAGCTTTCAGTCAGAAGTGACATGATATAGGATCTGTCATATTTTTTAATTTTCATATGATCCCTCTTCTAGTCCATGTCACCTGGCCATCAGTCAGTACCATAATCTGGCCTTCCATTTGCGAAGTTAGTGTTTTACTAGAATCATCAGAAACTAGAGAATTTCAAGAACGCTGCTACTTGCATCAGTTGCGGCTGTTAATCTGTCAGATTCATTTCTGTCCGTGTGAATCATACCAAAGAGACTCAGACATGAGACAGAAGTCACATTATACTTTGGAGTTCATTTGCTATTTCTGTTTTGTATTCTTTATACCCTTGGTCAACAATTTTAAAGAAAGCGATAGGTGTATGATTTAAGAAGCGACATGGCTCATTAACTGCTATATAGCTGACAATCTGATTTCGAAGACTTGTTTCTTAAGTTAGCAGATTTTTAGCACAGCCTAAGATACTTCAGGCCCCAGATGTGCAAAGGAATAAAAGAATGAGAGCACTCTTGGCTGCTCCTATTCCTGGGGCTCCCCGAGGAGCAGCAGTTATCCTTGAAAGCTTCTGTGCTAATGCAACTGCTAGTATGAGGAGAAGCCCACTCAGCTGCCCCTAGGTAGAGCAGAAAACAGGAGGGCTTTTAGAAATTTGGGGAGATGAGGCAAAGGGAAGGTGCTGGCAGTGATTTTTATCCTGAATTTCAGAGTTTGTGAGCTCACACGTGCTACCTGAGTGGGTGTTGTAGCTGATGTGCACTTTTCAAAATCTATGTAAACCAAAACCACTGAGTTTGATGCAGCTCTGGCAAGGATTCACTGAAGCCAGAAGCTGAGGTCCTTTAAAAAGCAAATGAATGTAAGTGGACTTGAGGCTGCTGAAGTGGGGAGCCAACTATAAAAGAGGGATTTCCAATCTGCAGCTGAATTAACTAGGAAAATACAGTTTACCAGTTACAGGCTCCTGAATCCAGGCCTGTTGCTGTGGTGAAGAGGCTCTTTTTCGAAGGACAAGCACCTACAGAGTTGAGGGGAAAATGGTTTTTGTGGCTGGCCATATGAGGTTTTGCTGAAATACCAGTTCAAGCACAGAAGCCTGACCTATGACTTTTTCTGTGAGTGTTTCTGAGGCAGAGCCATGCATATTCTGCAATGAATGGAACCTGAAATGCAGAAGCTCAGCATTGCTTCTAGCAGTGAAATGCCTGACTATAAATAGTGTATTTCAGTCAGTTTTAATCTTGAGAAACCACTTTTATCTCATAATGGCCCCTTCTTTGCTTTTGTCTCCTTCCGTAAACTGCTTCCTCAAAGAATAGTTCAAACACATTAACTTATTAACTAATATTTATGGTAATATAAACATCATAAAAAATTATAGAACGTGTTGAGAAATATATATGTAATCATCAAATGCTGAGATATGTAATAACCTGCTCTGACTGCATTTTTATTGCAGTCATTCAGTGTAGTCTCACCTGTTTTACCTGTTGCCTTCTTATTTTCACAAAACGATAAACTACAATTAAGCTTTGGTCTTCAGCCATACCACGCTACATCACAAAATACATTGAAGACTTGGCGTATGAGAAGAGCCCGGTTCATCCAAACATTCACACTTACATCGAACTTTATACATGTAACCTTTCCTACTACAAGCATAGTGCTGGCTCAAAGCCTACCTTCTGAGAAGATACCTTAACCTCTTGGCTTGACTGTGCTCTGAGTTTATGAAATATAAGTGTCCTGGTGAGAAAAGAAACCGAAGGCTTAGGCGACATTCGTACACCCACCACGCGGATATTATTTGTACCTGCAAAGCTGCTTGTGCTATTGGATCTCCTGCCTTGGTATCGGTGTCCTCGTAGGTGCCCTAGCTGAGAAGCAACTTTGAAATTATAAGTAGAGGCATCAAACCCCCAAATACATAAATTGGATGTCTTGTCAGCTAATACCTTTTGCTTTAATGACAATAAAGCCTGCTGACACATGTGGTCATGGCGAGGAGGCTTTCTGCAGTGTGAATGGAGCAGCTGCTGCTGATCAGGGAGGGAAATCAATGACTCAGCATTCATCAGAAGCATCCTGCTGGTCACCACTGCCAAGTGCCGAGTCATCGATTTTCCTCCCTGCTAAGCGTAGACTGCTCTATTTTCTTTACAGCAAGCTTTAAAATGTTTCCAGCGTACTGTATGCAGCTGTCAGCTCCCCTTGGTAGGTCTCAGTAGGAGCACCCCAACACATGAATTGTATTGGGGCTGGGGGATAAATCTCAAATTCACCCAAGGTAGTTTTTTCAAAGTGCCTGGAAGCCAGCGTGCCTGAAGCTCAGCATGCCCGCATCCACAAATCACCCCATATACCACAATCAGCATAAATGAGGTGTTCTGCTTGCCATAAACTCACTAAATATTTTTTCTCGTGAAGTGGCAAATGGAACACAATATGCATGGCTCACAGATTCCCAGTCACTGAAACAAATCCAACAGCATGCAGTTGTCATCAAGAAATATGTCTAGGAAAACCTCTATAGCCGTGCAGTTTCAGCACAGCGTGCTGGTACCAACCCGTTCTTCAATATTCAGACAAAGAGAATGCCATATATAGTGCACGTTGGAAGTGCTGCCCTTTGATTCCTCCTTTTAAAAGAAATCATCCTTACAGCTGTTCTCTATTGTCCCTCAGTCTTGAAAATCTTCTTTATTTAAAGGGACCCTGGGAATCAAAAATAGAATCCGAAAGGGGTCTTTGTCTGCCAGTACTAAAATCTTGTGAGTCATGTTTTCCCAAATCCTTCACAGAATTCTGTCAGAATTCAGCTCACAGCTTCAACTTCAGGAATACTGTGAAGGTGACTACAAACAATGATATTCATTTACAGTCTGAAAAGCTCATTTGGGCTGAAATGTGTGATATATTCACATACATCTCTTTTCTGTTTCATTTACAAAGAGCAACAGAGTTGCAGAGTTGAACAATAAAGGCTGAAAGCTTTCAGTTCCGTGCCATTTTCTAGATGCAAATGAAGCAAGTTCTGCAACCCAGCTTCTGGTTGCTGATTTTACTCTAAGAAATAGCATATTCACTCGAATACTTACTTAAATAAAACACTCACTTAAAAATAATATCTCAGTGTATTGCAGTTGCAAAGGTTTTCAGAGCCGTAACGTTGCCATTCTGTTCAGAAACAAGGAAATATGCAAATAAGTTGTTGTTTATAGAGGCTGCAGCTTGCTATGTTTGTAAAATAATTATATTTGCCAGTTAATTGACCTTGTGTGCACAATAGGGACAAAAAGAAAGAAACAATCCATGAAAATTCAGAGTAACAGTGGATTGCTTTGGAAAAGTGTATTAAAATTTAGTTTTCAAAAATTGTAAGCAATTAATTGCTGCTGTGAGAAAAATGTCTCTTTTACTCTGGCAACCGTACTGTGTTAACATGATATCTTGAGAGTTAAGGCAGACCACTTGATTGCAGTGTTTGCACTGTAATAAGTGTGCTTTTGGTTTAATTGTAAATTTTCATCTCAACTGTTGGTACAGGAATGCAGATGTTGTCCTTTTTGTCGGTCTTGTTAAAATCTCTGTCGTGTGAGTGCCAGTGAATGTAGTAACACCTAATAAATTATGTAAAGTATTGCAGTGTGCTGCACTCGTATGACCATTTCAATATACTGTAATTGTTTTCCAGCACTTCCCCCACAGGTTAGTCTGGCTTCCAGCAGAGACAGAAGTGAATAACAAGCCAATCAACATGCAAAATATTGAACAGGGTAGCTCAGCCATCAGCCAAGAGAGAGATTAACATGTGGTTGCGGTCAGGGACTCTACACTTGGCTTCCTAAACTTTGCATGGCTGCTCCCTGTGCCATCGGAGTCCTATTTCTGTTGTTTACAGGATAAATGAAGTTTTTACCCACGTCAACACTGGATGATTGATACAAGGGCAGAAGTAGGGCTAGATTGCAAATTACCAGCTAGCGACTTGATTTTGCCTCTGGTGGAGCTCTGGAACCAGAGCCCCCAGTCCTGATTCTGACTTGTAAGTTCCAGTTCTGTGGGGATACGGCCTGATGGAGCCAGCTGGCACTTGCAGTGAATGGCACATAGGGGACCCTGCTCTGACATGTAAAGGCACTTGTCTAGGTATTCCTGAGAAAGTTTGATTGCATTACAGAGTGCCTGATTGTGCCTTTGCCATACATTCCTTTTTACCTCAGTGGATGTGACTTTTGGAGGCCCTTTCCCAGAGACATTTAGTTTGTGGCTTAAAAAGTTGTCTCCAGAGCACACCAGGGTCTGTTTTTTACAGCGTGGTACTTGGAGGTGCTGCTTTTGGTGGCTTTTTGGTCCGTTACCTTACCACTGAGCCCATCCAAGTGAGTGTCTCTATGCTAGCACCAATTAAGGAAGCTCTCTTTTTTCTGATGGAAAGAGCTGGCACCAGCAACTGCACTGAGACCACTGGTTCCCTTTAGATAAACCACACTTTACAGATTTTAGAAGGTAGAATTCTCAGTCACTGCTTGCTTGCGGTGGATTTAACCAGTGGTTTAAAAATGAAAATCTCTGTATTGTATTACAAATCCCCTGAGGCATCCAGCAGGTTGGGGGGGCTTGTAATTTAATGTGGTGTTTTTTCCTCCATCTCTTAGCATTTCCAGCATTCACATCAGCTACTATAAGACTAGATGGATAACTGCCCGTAATTTGGCTCAGTTCACAAACAGTCAGGGATCTACAAGTTGGGAAGCACTGGCTTTCGCCTGTGTAGGTTGGTGCCTTTCTGTGAAACATAAAATTTTTTTGCTGTATCTTTTCCAAACTGGAATATTTTACAATCCCGCTCTAGTGCCACTGCACCCTTGTGAGAGGAGCTAATCTGTGCTAATGGTTGTGTAAGAATAAAATGGAAAAAAAAAAAAAGCAACACAGAAACTTCTCTTCTCTAAATTTATGGCATTACAGTCCTTCCCATGGCAACACAGATAGTCAGATGGTTAGGTAGCAAAGTACAAGCAGGAAGAGAAGGCAAACAATGACAGAGAGAAAAAAAGGCAAA
Organism: Pedionomus torquatus; assembly: GCA_013398155.1. NCBI lineage: Eukaryota > Metazoa > Chordata > Aves > Charadriiformes > Pedionomidae > Pedionomus > Pedionomus torquatus. Next base: position 108,549 of record VZRU01004563.1, read on the forward strand.
GAAAACAATGTGGTTTTCTCTAAAAATATAAGAACTAAATGGCAGAAGAAAATCCCTCTAAGTGGTAGTGTCTACTTGAAAAGAATATCCTTCAGTGCGAGCTCATTTCTTTCTGTTAAACTAGCTTGTCTACAACATATACAGAAAGCCCTTTAATATCCCATTATACTGTATACTGAAGCATTCAGGTCTAATACTATTACTGATAAAGAAACCAAAAGCATATTTACAGAGACTGAATGTCTATAAAGAGCAGATCAAGCAAGTCTCTTGAGAAAAGAAAGTCCCATATCAGATTATTGTGTGAAAAAAATAGCATGCTCATCTCAATTACAGCCCCAACTGGGTTTATTTAAAAAGGAAATAATTCTGGGTTTATATCATAAAATCACTTTTTTTAAGCCTGTAAACATTCAATAAATGAAATTTTTAGATAAGATCCATTTTGCACAAAGCTTTTTATGAAAAGCTTCAGATAATAATTAGAGAGGATTTAATAACCTAATAACTGACTAATACTAGCACACAGTAAGCACACTGAATTAGATTCTTCTGTGGAGTTACTGTCTTACCTCATATCATTTGGCAGTTTCTTATTCACGGTAAGTTGCTCAAGCCTATAATTCCTCCACCAGTGAAGCTATGTAGCAGAAACCTTCTGACTATGCTATCTTTATGTTGTAAGTAAAAAAATCTTTAATAATATTTGTCAGAGTAATGGTCTAACTGAACCTAATGCAGAAGCTAAATACAGTGTTATACTATGAAGTTATGGATATTAACATGTGAAACATAAAAGGCAGCTATGCTATTTAGGCCAATTCAATATTGTCAGTATGGTATGGAATACTAAAGGTTTTCCTTAAAAAATATGTGTGTATTATGGCTTGTATTAACTTTACTGCTCTACTAAACACTGTAGATACTCTACTAAAATTAATATGAGCCCTCTTGTTTATTATAATGCACTTTGAGCCATGCCCTGGAATTAATTTCATTCCTGGTCATGCAATTTACCTCTGAATAAAACTGAATGAAATGTTAGCCTGAATCTGGCAAGAGAGAGAGAGAAGGGTGATAGTCCAAAATCAGAAGCACTAACAGGTACAAGTTATATCCCTTAAAACTAAATCTACCACTTTTACTACTTGAGCCTTTTCTAGTGAGATTTAATTTAATTTTTAAGAACTTCAGGGCAGGTTAATGAATGTCTACTCCTATTACAGACATAAGATATTTAAAGTGGGTCAACCAAAAACCCTTGACAGACCACTGCAGCACTTTGGGACTCTGAAATCCTGAACCAAACTTCATGCATTAGCAACTCTTGGCCGTTCTTGCTCCTAGAACTGATGCTGTCAGTGGTCACTGCTGAGTGATGCTGTGTTTGGTCACAGCCATCTGCTGGTCCTGAGCACCAGATACATCCTTTTGAAAGGCAGCATACTCCAGTGGACTAACAGAAGTTGTACACGGTCAAGTCACATCGCTGTATGTATACTGGAATGTAAAACAGCACAGGAGTAGTTAAGAAAAGGCAGAAGAGGAAAAATACAAATACACGCAAGTAGAACCGTCTGTGAAGGAGCATGTATGCAAATTAGGGATCAGAACTCATACTGAAATTGTCGTTAAGAAAGAAAAAAAGAAAGACAAAAAGAAAGGAACATTAAAAACTGACAAACAACAATGTGACCGCTTCAATAGGCACTTCTCAAGTACCACTAAAAAGTTTTCACTGGAGCTAGTTACGGTGATAGAGGCACCGAGATACAGCTCCTAATAGCTCCCGTTGGCAAGGTGTGTGTGCCTGTCAAACTCCACCTGGAAGACAAACAGTCAGATGGCCGTAATGGGGAAGAGTGAAAAACAAATGAGAATTTTTTGGTTTTTGGAACAAAAGGGGCTTTATATATGTATATATATATGCCTGGCAAAAGTTGGTACTTAAAAACCTATGTAAGTGCATGCATTATATTTGTGGAAGTGTCTTATTGCCTCTGCATTGCTATTAAAATGCAAAACAAGTGCAAGCGTATCATGTTTATTAAACCACTAAAAAAATGTTCCGACAGCATTATGACTTCGGTTTCAAAACCTAGAAATGGGCAGGGAAAAGAAGGGGGAGGAATCAGAAACCAAATTCTCAGTTTCCTCTCTTGTGCGTAGTTACTGGAACAGAGTGTGGATTATATACTCCTTTGAGATGCCTGCAGTAATCTTACTTTTTAGAACAAATGATCACAAAGTGCATTGCAAATTTAACAGTTTGATATCAGACTTAAGCACAAGATGATTGCAGCTGTAGCTGAGATTTTCTAGGGAAAAGGTTTACAGCAAGGGAAGAATCTGTTCTTTTTGCCTCCTAAGAAACTGCAAAGGAATCATAGGTGTGCAGAATGTAATTAGGCAGAGTGAAATTAGGCCAGTTCACTATAGCTAATTCCTTGTCTTTTATGAAAAGTGCCACAGGATCTTTAAATGCCACAGATGATTATGTTGTCAGCTTTCGGTATCATCCGCAAGTTGGCAGCTCTAGTGGCTTACCCAGCAGTGTGTCCAGTTTTCAGAGCGTAGGGATAAATCCTGGCAGGGCAACAGGCAGCATTTCTTCTCAGTTCTTCCTGACCCCATGTTCTGCATCAACAGAGCTGCAGATCCAGTGCCTTCTCATTCATGCTTTCAGCTTAAAGTTCACATTTATTAATTCAGCCCTTCCATCATCATCATTTATGTCCTATTCATACATCATTTCTAGCTATTGTAATACCTCTTCTCGGGATTAAAATAACTCTGGCACCGAATAGCTTGTGCAATCTGAACAAAGAGTCTTAAGCTATCAGAATAGCTTTATCTAAAACATACTTACAAACAAATGAAAGGGAAAATGTTATTTGTGTTCTTTTTGTGTACTGACTTCATTCTGGCAGCAGTCAGATGCAGCCCCAACATACAAAGGAAGTTGCCGTGACTTTGAAATGAACTCTCTTTGCGAGTCCTGGAAATGTGCTTCACTGCCTAGTTAATTACATATCTTCAAATTTTGGATAATATCTAGGATCTAGGCTAAAGGCTTGATAACACTGAACTCTCTCCTCTAAATCCTAGTTTTAATTTCGCTCTTTTGCTACTGCACCTTTCCGGGGAGCATGCTGTGCCGTTCTTTAGCTGTTTCACACATCTGTAGCCAGTCAGGTGTTGACAGTGCAGCATCGTATCTGGATTTTTAATTTGAAAATCTGTATCGCTACCATTTCTTTGCGTTAGAACTGTTAGATGTTGTGCAACATCCCAAATTGCTCTGAGATCATGAGATAAAAATAGACCATTGGGAATCCAGCAGATTTAAGCCAGTAACCACACGTTATTCTTGCGCTCCAAAGATTTCATTGCAGATGCACTTTTTGAGAGATAAAAAAAAAAAGATGTTTTCAAGCTAAAGCTAGGCTCAGAGTTGGAAACTCTTCTTCAAAAAGGAGAAGTCTGCTATGTTGGAGTTGTGCTAGAAAAGAATGGACAAATATGGGTAATGTCCAAGAGCTCCAGATGTGTCGGCAGGCTTTCTCCTTCCAGTCTCCACTTCTCAGTAGCTCTAGGAGAGCTGAACAAGGGATGGTTCTGCCCACAGCAAGCAGTGATGGAGGGAAATTTTAACTTCTGTTTTCTCAGGCCCCTGTGCAGTAAAGGGTAAAGTTCCCAATGTATATTTTCCTCTCCCTGTGTACATCTAAAGATGTCGTCCAGAATCCTACTGAAAAAAAAAACAAAAAGTGAATGGGAAACACTGACATCTATATTCCTTGATAGAATGTGTAATGGTAGGTGTGGAAGAAGGGAATGAGGAGCAACTGGTATTTAGGCACATTTTAGACTGACATTAAAGTTTTGTCTCATTTAAACTTCAAAGTGCACATTGCATGTCAGGTTCTGATTAATATATATTCAAGACAGGAACATTTCATTCATACCTTTAGTATTTTAGGTACAAATTTCAAATGGATCATCAAAAATTACTTTCCCAAACCTGTCAGGTTTTAGGCTTCTGACAATGCAATTTTCCATCCATTTGAACCCAGTCCTTCTTGTACTCCACTTTGCTGTGCGCTCCTCTGCATTTCCCAATGTGTCCTTTATAAAATTGTACACTTTTACCTTGATGCCCTGTCTGAGGGTGGTTCATAGCACGTAGCAAGGCTGAGTCTGCATGAAAGGGAGAACCTGTTTCAGTGCTTGTGGGCAGGACATGAGCATTTTTATTGCCTGTGATTTAATCTTGCCTTGGAAAGGTGGTAACACTGGCTAAACCCAGTGCAGCTGCCATCTTAGCTCTCAACACTGAAATGGCACTAGTGGTAAATTTAAGAGTACATATAACAAACCTGGTTTCTGGTGTTTAACTGTTGTTGGTTTTGGTTTTTGTTTTTTTTTTTCCAAAAGGGCAATAATTCATTCTTGCATTGCCTATTAACAAGTATCATAATAACTTAATCCAGGCTGCTCACACCTTCATTTTGCGAGTGGTCTGGTCAAGAGAAAGGTGTTTTCAACTTCCTAAGTGAGGGTTTTCAGAATGGAGACTTGCTAACACTGTTTTCTTTATGCTGCAGGAGTTCCTGTGCCTGTGATTTGGCTTTGTGTGATAATTTAAGAACAGATGTAGAAACACTCCTTCCTCGGATCTCTGGAAGTAGGCTAGCAGTGTTCAATCGTTATTACATTAAGATGATTCAAGGCTAAGAATACTGATGCCACCCTCCCCCCCTCCCCTGTAGACACACACAGACACATGCACACAGGCGTGCACACAGAGTATTATCTCTGTTTGCCTTACTAATGTCATTGTGCAATATTCCATTTTCCTCTCTCTTCTTGTCCCCAGGGTCTGTAACAAACCCCTGCTGGACCTTTTATCCACCCACTAAGTCCAGATTAATTTATTATACTCCATCTAGTTTTTGAACTGTTCCTTCTAAATGTGTGATGGGGCTTAGGGCTGTGCAAAGGGGATTCAAGGATAAGGGGAGAAAACATCCTCGGGCTCCAGCTTACAGTGAAAGGTTGTGTTACAGTATGAACACCTCTACTATTATTATGCGTAGCCATGGAAGATGATGCAGGAGGAATGACTGATTAGAGCTCATATTTAGCTAAATTAACATCTCAAGTCCGTTTTTTTTTTTTTTATAAATCTTAGTTCATCATAATCTAAAAGCAAATATTTGCCTTTAATATCTCAGATTTATGCATAGAATACAGTGTACTCTACATTTCTTTCTTAATTATTATTTTTTTTAAACAGCTTCCAGGCAGAAAGTCAAAGCCTGCTGTGTTTTATATTATACTCTGCAACTCATTTTCCTGTTTTTTTTTTGTTTGGTTGTTTTTTTTGGTTTTTTTTTGTTTTGTTTTGTTTTTTTTTTAATAAAACATCTAATTAATCCATGTAATCTGAATACTTTCTGTTTAAACTCAATGTGCTCATGAAAAGAATGGAATGAAAATGTAGCTAATTTGTTGTACCTATGAAAGCAATAGCTAGGTAAAAAATGTACACTTTATGCCTACTATGTAAATGATGACTGAAAACAACAAATAAGGGTAACTACAAGTGGAAAATGTCTGAAAAACATTCTTCAATGAAGTGGAAATTATGCTCCTAATTTTTGCCATCTCATTTTTGCTCATTGCGTTACATAAGCTGGGCCTGATGATCCTGCATTTGTACCAATAAAACTGCTATTTCTTTTCCATTTGCGGGAAAGTCTCAATGTGAGCTTTTTACAGGATCCTGATAAAAAGAAAGCTTGAAAGGTTCTTGCAACTCAGGCCTCTTTATCTTGGGTTGAACATAATAAATGACTACTTATGTTAGAAATTTCTTTTTCTTTATCTCTGTCCCACTCAGCATCTTCTCCTGGGGAGAATACAAACAGGAGGAACTGGAGCCAATCGTATATTTAGAAATTGAGTGTGTACCTTCAGGTGGCAAAGTCTGTAATAAAAGAAAGGAATTAGAGAAGTATGCTTTTTGATGAATTATCACCAGCACAATTTTTAATGGAATGTTTGTCAGGCTTTTCCATGAAATACCAGCAGCTCTTTAACGTCTTTAAAATTATTACCTAGACGACTTCCAGTAATGATGAAGCTGAAAATCGATGTAGGAAATATTACCATAGTAAAAGGAAAAAGATGCCTCCAAATGGTAATGTACAAAACCTCACAAGGGAAAGCTTACTTGCCTACGAAGCTTTCCCAGTAGAAATATTATAAATCATACATAAGTCAGAGTATGAATGAGAAAAAGAAAAAATATCAGATAGATATATAGTTTAGAATAACTTAAAGTGTTCATGATTTGGCACAGACAAATGCAAATAGAACATGTTTGTTAAGCCTGGTCAGCAGAAACATGGCATCTCACAGTACCTGGGTGGAAGCTTAGCAGTCCTAATTTTTTTTTTTTTTTTTAAATGCATTAGATCCATTTCCCTGCACTCTTTTGCATCAGCACCAAAATCAGTCATAACACATCACTGTTAAGTGGCTGTGTAGAGGCACGGAGAGTCAAACTCATTTTTTTCCAGGAAATCTCATCTTTGAGGCAGTGTGGCTTTTGCAGCACGGTCTTGGTTTTACCTTTTTTTGCAACTGAGACCACCAAGACAAAAACGGATACGTGGCTTCCCCTCTGGCAAAGCATTGGTCATTCACATTTAGAGCTCAGCATGAAATCTCAGCCCTGTTGTACCAGTGGCAATGTTCCAAATGACTTAAATAGGAGCAGCAGCCTTCTGATCCCCCCTGTTTCGCTGACTACAAGATACCATTTGTTCTTGGCAGTGACTATTTACACTGCAGATACAAATGGGCACATTTTAAAATACCCAGGAATCTCAGTGTTACCAAATCAGTCAGATTTTTTTTCTAGATCTAATTTGAAATTAGGGTGAGGAATATAATCACTGCTACCACACTGTGGCTTCGTTCCTATTTATACCCAGGATCACTTTGTATTGTGCAGAACAGTAACAAGAAGATTGTCTCCATCCTTCTTCCAGAGTTTTATAAATTATGTGCTGAATGAGATACAGCAGGTGGCAAAACAAGGACATGAGCGGCATGGGAAAATCGAATAACAATAAAATAAATAAAGTTCAGTGGAGAAGCTTGAGCTGCATTTTCTCTACAAAACCACTTTCCTCAAGGGGAAGCATCTGGAGACACCTTCTCCTCTGCAGGTACAAACAGGACCTAGAACGAGGCTGGGACATGGACAGCAACACTAATAGTAATGGTGGCTGTGTCCATTTCCCAATAAATACATATTCATACTGTGATGTTTTGTAATTAATGTTCAACAACCACAAGATCATAAAAGCAGCTAATAGTGAACACTGCAGATGCCCAGATTAGTTTCTGTTGAACCCAGAATGACTAATTTAGCATTCCACTTAAAAGGGAAGCTTTCTAAAATGTAGCAAAGAAAATAGAGATTTTCCATCTGCTTTAATTTTTAAATCACCACCAAACCATGCACTTGTACTGCAGAAACCTCATATAAGTATCTACAAAACTCTTTCCTGTACATAAACCCTTAGTTCAATGTATCTAATCGCTGGCTACTGGTTGCTTTCATCTCCAACATCTTTCATGGCAAAAATCTGTTAAATCACGTATTATATCCTACTCAGCAGACCTGTCCGTGTCAAATTTTGAAATGCCTTAGTAATAACTGTCAGTTCAAAGTAAGTATGAATTTAAAAATATATTTTTGGTATATATCTATGGAGAAAAAAAATAAACACTAAAGAATCCCAGTAGCACACTATGGAATGTTTTTACAACAGCAATGTCACCATAGTAAAAGCATGTTTACATGTGGATTTGCATCACCTGTGAAGAGTTTATGAGCAGGTGAGCTTATCATATTTTGATACTTTCCAAGAATTCCCTGTACTAATTCTTTTTTTAGTTAGCCTTTTCCTTCCTCTTATTGATTATATCTGTAGATTTTAACTGCTATGTAATAATATTATATTTTCTTAGGAACAGTGATGACATTGAACGTTAAAAAAATGCATTAAATCCAGCTATTCTGTTTCTAAACTGATGTATAACATTTTAACATTAACAGTAATAATATGTAATTGCTGGGTTTGAGGAGACAGTTCAATTTTGTCCATCTGGCTGAAGGCAGGTGTCATTTTCTAGCAAATTAAGAGGGGGGGACACAATGTAAAATAATAGGATAAAAGTTGACCTAAAAGAGGGAGTTGGTAAAATCTCAGTAACCTGCCAAGGTGGCTCCACATGGAGCCTCCAGAGAAGATTGCAGATGACACCAGAATTGTCGTTCAAAAGGTTCCTGTATTAATTTACACAAGGACAGAGGGGTGAATACTAGGCTATTTACAAATTCAGCTGTGCCCTAGTTCAGCCTGAGACAAAGTCACATTGCATAAAGATAATGCTGTGTGCCTGATTCAGGTATTTTCTGACAGTTTCCATTTCTCTCTTCTCAGCTTGCTTTGGTATAAAGCAAATGACTTATCTTGACTTATCTGTGGTTTGGCTTGTGTGCTCTCTAAGTGTAGGGCTTGACTAGGTACAACCAAAGGTAGCAATTTTAGTATGAGAGGATGTTCTCTTTTCATATGATGAACAGGGTAGCAGAGTTTCCTGATCTTTAAAGCCCTGCAAGAACAGCTGGCCAAAGCTGCAAAATGGCACAGGTGCTGGAAATCAGCTAAGGTCTTAGTTCCAATTGGCAGATTAAATAGCCTTCCTAACTGGAAAGATGAGTGGATTATGTAGTGGGTGTGCTTGTGGAAGAGGAGGTGTAGAAAGGCTTTATGGTGAGGGATTTCTGGGTTGTTTTAAAAGGCTGAGTATTACTGCCTAGCTTGCAGGAGATGGATGATGTTGGCAGTTGTGTCCTGTTCTTGGACTGAAAAATAACAGCTTATTCTAGAGGTTTTTTACCCCAGAATGCTGGTAGCTCTCACCCTGTGTGATGCTGTCTGCTCCTGATGTGCAAGGTAAAGGCATTCTTGTTACTGATGCTAACCTTATCTTTGGGTAGCTCTGTCATTCTTCCCCTGCAAAGACAAAAGTTCACCTGCATTCTTAAATCTTTGCTGGTATAGGAAATGTCTTTGGAACTCTTTAACTGAAAAAAAGAAAAAAAAAAAAAAAGTCTTGTAGGGTTTTACTGTAGTCTACCTGTTGCCCCTGTGTGCAGTGCTCCAGATCTTCCATGTGTGGTGAACTGCCTTTTCCTTTGAAAAGAAAAGAAGTAAGGAAAACTCTAAAGCATAGTGCTCTTCCTTGCTTTCAGCGGGAATTACGTATGTTAGAATTGTTATATAACAGTACTTGGAAAACGTAGTTTTGGAAAAAATAACTTGCTATTTTTCTGATTTCACCAGAAAAAAAAAAAAAGTTGCCTTTTAACTTACATATTGACCTTTACTTATGTTGATTTGTGTCTCTGTCTACTACTAGAATTCCTGATAGCAGTATGAGTCTTTTGGAGCCGAGCACTAGTAAAATATAATCACATTCCTGAAAAAGTGGTGAAGTTAAACTGTTGAGCAGCGTTTTTAGTATTTTCAGCATCCAAAGAAGTATGGCCAGCAGGTTGAGGAAGGGGATTCTGCACCTTTATTCTGGTGAGACCCCACCTGAAGTGCAGCATCTAGCTCTGGGATCCCCAGCACAAGAAGGACATGGACCTGTTGGAGCTGGTCCAGAATAGGCCACAAAGATGATCAGAGGGCTGGAGCACTTCTCCAATGAGTAGGGGCTGACAGTTGGGCTTGTTCAACCTGGAGAAGAGAAGGCTCTGGGAAGACCTTATTGTGTTCTTTCTGTACTTTAAGTGGGCTTAAAGGAAAGATGGGGAGCAGCGCCTGTTGCAGTAGGACAAGGGGTAATGGCTTTAAACTAAAAGAGGGAAGATTTAGACTAGATACAAGGAAGCACTGTTTAGAATGACCAGTGAAACACGGGCCAAGGTTGCCCAGAGAAGTGATAAATGTGCCTGCCCTGGTAACATCTAAAGCCTGGTTGGATGGGGCTCTGAGCAACCTGGTGGTCTAGTTCAAGACCCCACTTACTGCAGTGGAGTTAGACTAGATGATCTTTAAAGGTCTCTTCCAATCTAAAATAATCTATGATTATAATAGGGCTGCCATATCTCTTCTGTTGTACTCCTTGCTGGGGCTCAGCCTCCCTTTAAGTGAGGGAACCAGATCACTAGAGGAAAGAGTTAAGGAGAACTCTCCAATAAAAGCCATGAGATAAGAAGGATGCTGTTGCAGGTAAGGATTGTTGATTTTCTTTTTTTTTTATTTTCTTTTTTTTTTTTTAACCCCTCCCCATTGAGGGTGAGTTCATGTGGCAAGACTTTCATTTAAGGAATTCAAACTCAAATAATTCTGTTTCTTCGGGTTTGAAAGAAAGTGTTATTCTGCTTTTGGCCTGATCTAGGAGCAGGTTGAGGCCTACTCAACTCTGTTGAGGACTAGTCTTAGGCCAAGGCTATGAATTTGTTATGACTTTGACTTCCTTCCAGCCCCAGTTCAGAGTTGAACTGATGATTTCATACAGGCTATACCTTTTTACTTTAGCTAGCAATCTGAATTTAAGTTCTATAATGCAATGAGAACTAGGTTACACTTGAAAAATTTGATAAATATTTACCAAATGTTTACCATTTGTGGGGGTAGAAAGGCCCGAGAAAAAAACACTGAGATAAGGACAAAAGTTGTAGTGCACAAGACTAGATGAAGATAGTCTAGTATGCAAAAATACTTCAGTAGGCAAATCCATGCATCAGTTTGAAAGGGAAAAAAATCTTAAAACGCTCTTCCAGTCCTATTATGAATCCTAATACAGTAAGTATTCTCCTATGGATTCTGTGGGTTCAGGTGGGTTTTAATGAGTGTGCTCCACTGAGATGATGAAAAGAAGCTCTTACTGCAGCTGGGAAGACTTCCTGCCAGACAAGGTTTGCACGACAAGATGTTTTAAAAACCTTAGAGCTTTCTTTTCTTTTTTTACTGTTGGGATATTGTTCTGTTTTTTTTGAGCGATGCCAACAAAAACAACATTTTCCTCTTTCTCGCCTGACAGAAGAGGCCAGAACAACATAAAATCTCAACTCTTTGGACCTTCAGGTGCCTACTTCCAAGCCATTAATGCCTAAAATATATACAATTCAGTATCTCTTACTGGAAAGCAATATTCTTTGTCACATTAAAAATTCCTGAAGCTGATAGGAATCACACAAACAAAAACTTTTCAGAGTTTACATCTAGGACCAACTGGACAGGTGTCTTTAGGGAGGATTGCTGTTTGCTGATGTGACACTATGGGTAAACACATCTCCAGCAGCTATTTCTGACTAAACAGGAAATAGCCAAAGCCAGCCTGGCTCCATGCTTTGTTCTTCTGATATGTGTCACCTTTACTGAGGATAAAAGTGAGTCAGATATTGAATGTCACAGCTGAAATTACTTTTAGTTCTGTTAAAACAGAAATACAAGTTTGTCTAAAATGGAAAAATATATACATGCACACACATACTATCCTTTAGCGTGTTTGAAGCTCTATTTTCAGAAGCCTACTTCAAGTATACCTAATGCAAAATGTTGCAAAATAATCTTGTGAAGCATAGTTATTTACGAAGAATAGATATTCTAGGCAACACTGTTTGAGGTGCTATTTTACAGTCATCTGCTGAATTGAAAAAATCCTTTACAAGCAACATTTTTACATTTCAAGGTAACAGTTAAATTATCTAGTCTTGGTATATCACACTCAAAATTCTACTTTACACTGGTACAGGGAATACATATTTTAAGCACATCCAGAAAATACATATTTTAAATGATATTTTACAGTTCAGTGGTTTCTCTAACCCGAAGATCCCAAAGTGCTTCTCAGATGGAGGTGGAGTTAGCTTAAGAATAGTCCTATGAGCACAATTATTTCCATTTTACATACAGAGAAAATGAGCAATGAAAACTGATGGCTTGTTCAAGGTTGCGTACAGGGGCTGGCAGTAAGAATTGAAACCTGCACATCTTGTCTCTCACTTCTGTGCTTTAACTAGAAAGCCACTATTAGACTTTCAGCATAATCCTGTGATTGAGTAACTTTCATTAGATCAGTGGAGATTCAGGAATTCTGAGCTAATTAATGCTCTGGCACTTTTCAAACCCTCAGCTGCTCTTTACTTCTGATGGTTCCATAGGGTTCGATGACTTGCAGTGATGTGTCTCTGAAGAGACAACAAAGAAAGGCAAATAAAGGATGGGCATTCACTAACCTTGTCTGACAAAGGTAGGGGCCATACTAGAAACATTTGCTGAGGTTTTATAGGCTTCTTATTCTTTTCAAACAGAGGTGGTGAAAACTTCTAAGAGAAACCCTGTCATGCTAAAATCTGATCATTTCAAACTTCTTTATCACCATCCTTTGTACTGCTCTTCCACTGATTACAGTAAATCTGAATTTCTTTTAAAACTATACCTTTTCAATGAGAGCAAATTAAAAAACATTATTTCAGTGTAAGCCATGAGGAGTCAAGTATTACAAATACTCTGCCAGCTGTACTTCTAAATAATTAGGGAGGGGCATAAGCTGCTGCTCTTTGATCTAAATCAATGCCTCCCAGAAGTCTGGGTTAAGAAGTTTTGGTTCAAGTCTGGAACATTGCTGATCACAGCCCACTGTATGTAGAGCTAACAGTTTAACATTTCTGCTAGTAAGAAGATTAACTGTGAAGACAATAAAGAGACTAAGCTATTAACAGTGATGAACTTTAGAGCAGGTAATTTTTTCAGTCCAGTTAACAGCACATGGCCTGTCAGTGATGTCTGGACATCAAGAGGCTGCGAGGTGCAAACAATCAGAAGGACTTAAGAACATTCATCATTAAACTGAAATGTCATCTGAATTCCCTGTATTACCCTTGGTCTCTCTCCACATGGCAAAGGTTTGTGTTTTGTTTCCATTTTACTTTAGTATTTTGATATGTTCCAGTGACCCAGAAGTGGGTCATCATTAATGAATATGTATACACCATGTGTGTATAATATGTATACACCATTAATGAATATGTAATTTACTGTGTTAGAAACAAAACATACAAACACAAGTTCTTTCTAAAACTACTTTGATTTTTTTTTTTTTGTCAACTTGTAGGGCAGAATAGGAAGGCAATTTTTAGAAATAGGATGTTTTGTGAACCTAGGCCTCTAAATATTACTTTAAAACTATCAAGATATATATGCCACTGCAGAAATTCAGTGCTTTGAATGGTTGAATTTATATATATATATATATTTAGTCTTTAAAAATCTGAGCAATTCAGTGTGAGGAACACAGGGTTGAAGTAACTTTACAGTGTTAATAGGGCTTAATATATAAAGTATTAAGCACTGCTGTAGTCCTCATAAAACAACACAGCTAATGCTTAAACTTGTTTGACATTGGAGCCTCTTTACTACTTATATTCCAGCATATTTACAAATTGAGAAGAGGCTTGTTGAATCTTGTTCCATGATAGACTTCTGAAGTATTCAGGCTGGTAGTTCTCAATTACTTCATCTTGGCTGAGATTCAATGATGGCCCTCACAAGGGGAGGAAGGCATTCAGCTTGACCAGCTGAAACACAAGGGGATAACACATACTCTTAAAGGGGAAGAGCCTAAAGACTGGGCTCTTCTTGACATGCATCATTAACTATTAATAGAGATTCATTATTTTGTGGATTTGTCACAATTGGCTCTTAGGACAGGGTGTCTACATGCTTTATTAATTATCCCTAACCTGCTCGGAGGCACATTTGTGACTGCCAATCATTTATTGCCAATTTACATCCTTGGGGGAGGGGGCTGGGGAGAGAGATTCAGTAATATAAAAACATGTGAGAGTTAATGCATTAATGTTTTCCTCAAGATCACCCCATGCCATGACTTGACACATCCATCTCTGTCCTAAATAGACCCAACCTCTTGCATCCTTCACAAGTGACAGGAAAGATGAACAATTTCCTCAAGATTATTTGAATTCCTTGGAATAATGTCAGTCATTGTGTTGAACTTTAGGATGTTTTTAAAGAATGAAATGATATACTTATGATAAAGTCCTGATTTACTTATTTGGTATGAAATTTCAGTGTTTTCTTTCGGCATAACCCACTTTACTGTGTGTCAGGAAGCATTTTCCTAATAATCCATAAGGGAACATAAATCTCCTGTTTGAATATCTATGAGTTTATTTTACTCCTTGCCTTGGGGTTTGAAGCGACTTGTTTTCACATGATAAGGAGGTGGGTGGGCAAAGCTCAGTGTGTAGGTGTTGGGGTAGTAGCACTACCCACCCGTACCTAATCTGAGATGTCATGCCTGACTGTACTGTGCCATCATGGCTGAGGTGTCTGTGCTTTGTCATCATGAAGTGGGTGGCTGCTGTGGCAAGATGCTTCTGTTCAATGAATCAATTGTAAAATTAATGTTAGAATTCTGCAGGGGGAAGTACATGCCTCCTGTGACTTCCCACCCCCAAACCTTTTCTTCAGCTCCTCTGACATGCCGCAACAGCTTTATGAAAATCAAAGGCTGTAATTGTAAAACTACCACTTAATTGAAAACACAGAGGACTTATTCAGTGCTCAGCTCCTAAAGATCACTTTATTTGCCATTCTTTTTTTTTTTTTTTTCTTTTTACTCCACCTTACCAAGCAAATCTTAATGTTTAAACACATGCCACATTATTAAGGAAGCAAGTGTCGAGATCATAGTGAGCTTTAAAGAAGTAATTTGAAAACATCTTCACTTCTTCCGTATTTCTTTTGTACAGGGCTGGGTTCTCCGGTCACCTTAAACAAAGTAGCCCTAACAAAGGCAGCAGAAAGTTCCTCCTGCGGGACAGAGTTCTCCAGGTACCAGGTGCCCCCTTCCCAGAGCCAGCTGCAGGGCAAAGGCGGTTCTGCTGCACACAGTCTTCTGTGGCTTAAGGCTCCTGAGGACCACGTGTTTGCTCCTCACAGCTATTTAGGATGATGCAGTTCCAAAGTATCAACTATTAAGCTCCTTGCGACTGCTCTTCTCAGCTGTACTGTAGCCTAGAAGTGATTTCAGCACGACAGCAGAAAACTTCCTCTCTGTCTTGATTCTTTTTCTGAGGGCAAAGTGAACAGGATGCTCTGTGGGCATGGTTACTCTAATGGGGCTGCTTCTTGTAGGGGAAAGCATCTAGCATCTAATGAAGCACGGTATATAATATAGCATCTAGCAACTAATAAAGTGGATTTGCTACTTTTTCAGAGCAGTTCCTATGTGAATCTAGGCAGAGCATGGTACAGAACTGCCCCCCTCTCCTCCCTTCCCCTCCATACCACTGAGGAAGCAGCAGTTGGCCATCATTTGTGATGTAGGTCTGTGTCGTGTGTTATGAGCATGTTTGTAGGCTTGTGGGTGCTGCAGAGGAGTATTGTACTGTAGGAAGATTTTGGAGTCCTGATTAGAAGTGGAATAAGCACA